>JAYKKI010000009.1:14352500-14787500 GCA_039881145.1 Druceiella hillmani
GTAATCTTTAAAATAAAAACTTGACCTTTATTTATTCATAGATTTTAACGATAGAATACTTCTTGGCCATCACATGATTTTGTACAACGTTTGTAATTATGGTAATTAGCACGCTTACAAAAGTGAGCACAATTTTCTTTAACTTTTATGCTACGGATTTATAATCTGATAAAAACATTTCAGATTCACATCAATGTTCGATATTTATCCTTTTCCCGAGTTTCCTTTTCAGCAAGAAATATAGTACACGAGTATAGCACTGTACCACAATAACGAATATTTTTATCAGCTAACATTCACTATAACAAGTTCCACAATCACAAAACGGCTACAAAATCTATTTTGCAACTCACTGTTGCCATTATGTAAGAAAACGCAGTAATTATTTACACTTTCAGTTCGAATATTATAATTCAATTACTATTTTCTCTTTTCGAATCGGAATACACGACCATTGCGTACGGAGACCGGAAACGGACTACGGAGACCGGAATATATTAGTCACAACTAAATGAAATTACGTAATGTAGCATCTTTATAAATTGTCCACCAGAAAATGTTGTAATATAACGAAACCTAGGTCGTTCTAAAGAATTTAAATAATGTAGAAATAATACTTCATCATACAGTTTAATGTAGTTGTGGAAAATTTAAGTATGAATAATTTATTATAGCATAACCGCATGCCACTGACTTAAATTAAAATTTACAAGATGTTGCACTTTTACGATTGAGCGATTCCTACACGTATAATATTTTAACCACTAAACTCGCGCACATTGTTAAATTGAGTTTGACCTCGTTACCATAACACCTCTGAAATGCAAAATAGGCCACAAAATCTTTAAAATACGTTCATATATGAAACAAAGTACTCGTTTAACATAATGCGATGAATAAATAATGAGACTCTAACTAACAAAGATAGAAAAGTAAATGAAACTCTTGAATACGCTAAAATATGGCGATCAGTGAAATACAGACGGCTGCGCTATAGTCGGTCAGAAAAATACACACGTAACCGTATATACACCGGCCAAACGTTCGCTGCAATTCACGTTCATTATTCTGATCAAAAGTTATGAAGTTGGGAACTTCTTACATTGCAATGTGCAAGTTTGTTTAAACTAGTTTAGATATGAGTTTTATTTTACGAAATAAAATATTGATAATAATTTGATAATCGAGAAGAGTACATCGATGGTGCAAAGCGGCTAGTTTGGCCAGATTGACAAATATATTTAATGAAGTTTTGTTAATTACACAGTTAAATAGAAAATTGAATTGAATGACACGGAGAAAGTATTCAAGGATTAAGTGTAATGTTTTTTGAGTTCCATAGCCAAATAGCAAAAGGAGACCCTTATTATTTCGTCCTGTTCGTCAGTCCGTCCGTTACAGATATTTTACTCGGAGACTACTGACACTATTCTGATGAAATTTGAATGGTAGGTATCTTCTTAGGACCGCTATTCGATAGTGAAATTATGAAAAAATAATATTTGGATTGGCACTCCATACATGTAAATGAGGAATGAAGAGTTATTTACTACACTTCTAAATTCTTAAAGAGTGTATCTACTCCTCTGATTTTATATTTTCGGAACGGATCGAAGCAATAATTTTGTTTTATACAATGTCTTTGGGAAAAACAAGCAAATAAGTTCAATATTGTTTGAGGTTAAAAAACCTTCTGGGTGCGAATGCGATTTGAACTTTGTCGCACTTATGATATAACCCTGCTTATTTGTTAGGGCATTTATTTTTTTAAAAGTGTACTTCTTATCGAATTTAAAACAAAATTATTTATAAAAGTGTATAAATATTAATATCGAAAATTATAAATATTAAAGTGAAAATTCTTATATAATAAATAGAATGGTGCGGGGCATTTCGTCCATGTGCCGATATTATAAATCATCTGTATGTTAATTTGTATATATTTTTATGTAAGTCTTTTTGTATTATTTTTCAAAATGCTTTATTTAAAAAAGAGAAAATGTAAAAGAAAAATACCTTATAGGAAAAATATTAAAAATTCTTTAATAAAAATCTACTATCTGGCAGAAATTTTAGAACCATTCTATTACTGTTGGATGAACATTTAATATGAACAAACGAAACGAATATAATTATATACTTACTATGTAGTGAGCGGCGTGTGAATATCGAATATGTTTTGTAAAATGGAGTTTTCACCTAGAAAATATCTGTACCAAACTAAGAAGTACAAATTAATCAATTCTATTAAAATTTTGTTACATACACTAAAGTTATTAAATTTTTAATTATTTTCCGAATTTTGGGAGTATATTTACTTCAAGTTTTAATGGATATTTTTGTATATGTTGGACCAGATTCAGTTAACAACGAAAAGTATAGTGTCATCCGAAACTTTGATTTATTAATTGAATTGAACATTATCCGCCAGATATCGTCACTAGTAAGGACAGTTGCTTGGATGGACTGAAAAGTTAATTTGTTATCCGAATAGAAATGAGTCAAGGGATTGTTTTTCACCTTTCTGTATAATTGGATCACAGCAAGCCTATTGTCTAAATGTAACTGTTAAGAGTTACATTACAATATTATAAGAAATTGTATAAAAGTAATTTTTTAAAAAGTATTTATTTTGTTATATTAGCAGTCGTAGATCTTTAGTTATTTTCTCAGATTCCAATGAAAAAAATCTTCCTCTTTTTCTGTCTAAGTAATAGTTATCTATGTAATCGAGGCAAAATGCTTATTCGTACAGATATTTTCTGAAAATATTCCTTACTCATCTTATGTTAAAAAAACACTCTAAATCACACGTATACCTTCAAATTTATATGTTTAATTTGTTATTTCTTGCGAAATAATTAAAGATACCGAGCAAAACCCGCTTAAAAAATTAAATAAAGAAGGTTCCTCCGAAACTGACAAAAACTTCTGGCACTGACTTATTTTTTCAGGTTACGTGTAAATGAAAATGTACTCTAGTTTACGCAAGTACAAGCTAAAAGCTAATATTCATCCTTATGACTATGCTACCGAAGGAAAGCTCTTTCCAAACAAAATCTTTGTTAATTTTGTTTTTGCTACTAATGTTTAATTAATTCGTTCGTTTCTAAATTGTAAAGTGAAAATGTACTTGTACATAAAGAAACTGTATTTACAAAGACCAATCGAGTTACAGTAACTTATAACTTCTGAACCCATTAAGCGAGAAACATGAAATTCCCATTTAATTTGTAGCTTTAGGCCCGAAACAATAAACGGTATTAAAATTAATTATTTTCAACATCCAAACATATGAAGAGGAGATAAAGAAATTTCTTCATGTGTGTAAGACATGTATGTATTGCAGAAAATACTATCTGAAGAGAGTACACATTTACAATTTTTCAAGGAAAAAGGAATTTGTACTCCATCAAGTTTCCTATTTTGATATCGATTTTGTCTATCATAATAGGTCTATCTCAAAATCATCATTAAATAGGAATTTGTAATTCAACTCCAATATTTTTTACTTTTCCGAGAGTATTTTTACAAGGTCAACATTTTAAAATTATTCACGTAAATTCGTGATAATTTAGAAATGAAATGAAAACTAAATCTAATCGTTTCCAATAAAAAATGTTGTTAGTCAAAATGGTTAAAGAGAACAAATTTGAGCTGTGAAAGTTTTTATTTACTGGCGTAAACAAAAGCATACTTCAACACTATTTATCCATTGTGCGAACATTCAATGTGGAAATCCTATTTGCGCTTATACTGCATTCAATTTGAAAAGAGAATGTTTTTAAAAAATCAGATCTGACAGTTCAGGTATTATAAACCTTCTCCTTACATTCACGTTAGTAATTTAATATGGCTTTATTTAGTTTATATGATAAACATTTTTTTTTAATGTGCATATTTACACTGCATACATACGTAACTTAGAAGGGAAATTCGGATAAATAAAATAAAGTGTTTCGAACAATTTATAAGTATTGCTGTCACGTAAATAAATGCACAATAAAATCGTACCAAAAATTTCAATAGAAATAGTAGTTTAATTAAATATCAAGTTATTCAGAAAATTTTTACAAAGTGATCACAAATATTTTATTTGTGAGTAATCATTAAAATATTTTTCTAAAAACGAACTAATATATAAAATACACTGCACACATATACCAATCCATCACAATGGATCTGGGTTTGGACACTGATCTCCAAAGTTGTAGGAATACTGGTGCCGGCGAGATCGGCCTTTTGCGGACATCACTGAGAAATAGTATTACCGAACACATCATATCTATTACAGAACATATTTATCATAAATCTATCTGTAATATCGTATATCAACATTAACAATGTTTGTTTAGCCATGTCTTGGGGCTTATTAAATTATATCGCTTCAAGTAAAAATGTTATAATATCATTTAATTTAAAACTAGTGTTTTCTTTCAACACATTTCATTTGTTTTGTGTCCAGATCGTTTTGATTGTGTTTATGTTACAGTGATATTACGACATCGTATTCTCGAACAGCTGTATAGGTACTGTGCTTGGATTCGCCATTACAATTATACTCATACTTAAAATTTTACACATTAATACAACAAACTTTACATTATAAAACGCATAATGATATAATAACTTTAAATAGTACAAAATAATTTAATAAAACGCCAAAAATTTAGGGAGCGATATTGAAAAATTACAAGTCAATGCGCCTCGTGGATTAATCACTATTAATTTAATAATAAATGTGGTTAAGATGCTTTGTATATACGTAGTATAGATACGTAAGTTACTGTACGTAAGAATACAGGCAACATAAAAATATAATTGAACTCTTGAATCTATATGCCTTGGGATAAATAGTGTAACCCTTGCAAATATACAAAATAATTAATGTTGGAAATAATTATACTAACTGTGCGCTGGGATTAATTCAGATTGGTTAGTCCTATGTACATTTATATATGTTCACTTCAATACAATTATAAAGTTTCATATTTGCACAACAGGCACACAGATAGGTAGTCATACGGACCCACACTGCTTGACCACAAAACAAAAACTAATAGTTTAATTTTACCAAACATACATATCCAAATGGACAATAAAAGTTTATTTCCCCGCAAAATTTTTAAGCCAAATCATGAGCATTTTAATCTGATAAATAGATGATTTTATGAAAGTCGAACGAAAGTAGGGTTTTAAAATAATACTATTAAGTAATTTTCAAGGTGTACTATTGTACCATACTAAGGGGCATTACATTTTTTCTCTTTCTAATATCTCTTCAAATTTTTTTTCAGATTATTCAAGTAATATAAAAATTAATATAGATATGTTAATTCGGAATAAATATTTAATTATTTGTCGAAGATTTTGAGGTGAGGTAAACATTACGTTTTCCGCAGTCCTTGAATATACATATATTACTTTTTAAACTACTTGTACGAAATTAAAAACGCAGATGTACTTTTTATCAGAGTAATATTTCAATTATATTATTTTACGCTTAGTACACTATGCTGCTCATAATGCGTTTTCTTTTGCAATAATATTAAAATGCATCATGACGAATCACTGTGAATGCACTATAATATATAAATACACACAAGGCTACGTTTCGGTCCCTAACCATGTCTCGGTATCCAGGATAATTAGCGTAGGGGAATTCAGTATGACATGGTCTGTACAATGAAACGGCTAACCAGAAAAATTTACTGTCTTTGCTCTAGATGTCGTGAGCTAAGTTTGGTTATCGATTGCTACTCGAACATGCACATTACTATATAAGTTGCTTTATTGAAAGAAAATTAGAAAATATCTTTTAACTTTAAAGCTTCAATTTATCTCAAGTTTTTTAGTACATTGACATTAGATATTGCAGTGTTAATATTTTTGAATGCTTTTATATGATTTTTCTTTAAATGCAATAACCTATTGGTTACATATCCTAAAATCAAATAACGAACTAATAAGTGGCGCCAAATTTATATTCTAGATCATACTTTCCAAATTATTCTTACATATCAGAAAATCTTAAAATTGACAGAAATATTGAAAAGGTTTCTACGATGCTTGAGAATCCTACATCTAAACCGGGTCAAGAAAAACTATCACCAACAGTGGCTTCAATATCAAGATCTATCAACGATGCTAACAAAATGATACCGCAAAAAGACACGTCTTTAAAGTATCTGACACACGTGCTCAGTTGTAGAATTGCTTACTAACGTTCGAAAACGGTTCAAGCAAGTAGTAAAGGTAATCACATCTCCGGATTATATTAGTGAAAAAAAAAAAGAAAAAGAAAGTAAAAATAGCAAGTTTATGAAGAAAAAACATAATTTTGAAAAGCAAAAAATTAAATAAGATTGAAGTTCTGAGGAAGAAGAAACGACGAGCCAGGAAAAATTCCGGTACGAAGTTATATATATGATTGCGTGGGATGCGACGAAAATTAATATGAGATTGAAAAAATAGATTAGTTGCAATGTATTTTTTGTACATAAAAATGCTACATAAAAATGGCACTCCGTTCAACATTTCTTACAATCCTTGTAGCAAGAAAATGAAAAAAAAGATAGAGAGAAGTTTACAAAAAAAAGAAAAAGGCAAAGGGAGAGGAAAAATTACCCAGAAATTAAATGGCCATCTTATCCTTACATAAACGGCAAACTTCTATTGGATATTAATTATATGAACAATAAATACATTTGAGAAATGCATTTATATCGCACATTTTATTTTCATTTGTTTTTTGCTACTCGTAGTTTAATGGTCCTAGGTATCACGGATATACGACAGAAAATACTTTTCAAGGTTTTTAACTCTTCAACGAATGTTAAACTAATACGTGTTGCTATATTTTACAAAATATTATGTATATTATACAAGGGAATTTCAAAATTTCGTCCACCATAAACAGCTAAACATTATTTTGTTTTGACTTTGGTTTTCAATTTTAAAAAGCGACCGTATCAAACCTCATTCCAAAATCGTGGAAAACTATAAAATATTTATAAGCTATTCAATCAATTTTCTTAAATACTACAGAAATTTTGTTCACCATTTTTTTTTTGGTTTGAAGCATGTACTATCAAATTTATTGTTGCAAACCCTTTGATATACCACGCCTTAATAGTATTACACTGCTTGCTTTGGAAATTAATAGAGTTACTACTCACCCGACAGCATTGCGAAATACTTGTAGATCTATGTGAACACTCCATGGAATTAGTTTTGATTCTCTAACACAAATACAAATTTCATCATTACAAACCATCACATGAAACATTTCAAATACGTTTGCGTAATCGAAAGTTTGACAATAAATAAAGAAATATAAAATAGGAGTAGCCATGAGCTCTGAAAAAAAATTCAACTGCATCTGGCTATTCAAAAAGATGATAATGAATTAGCAAACTACCATTAAAAATAACTGAAAACAATGAACGTAGAAGCAAAAGAACAATTATGTACGGAGGGGATTCAATAACTTTAAATTCTTAGTGACCGATTTGAAGATTTTTTGTCTCTTTTTATAAGGGTTACTTGTTTTACCTAAGGGTCTACAAGAGTACCCTCTATAAAGGTTCGAATTTAATCTTTTCGTTAATTTTTTCATGACAAATTTATGGATTTAAAAACGTAATGGATTTAAAGATTGATCTATTTTTATATGGGTATCACTTTGAGAGCTTAAATTTAACCTTTTCGTTTATTTTTTTGTAATAACTTCATCTTGAGCATCACTTCCCTATTATAAATCCATGCCATTTATAATTCGATATCAAGGCAGTTATCTTTAAGGATAATTTACCTTTAATCGCATTTTAAATTAAGAATATATTTATATCGATAAATTGTGCGAGTTATGAAGAACCCAGAAATTTAAGTTGCCGTACGTTCAAATAATTTTAAATTCGAATCAAAACAATTCGATTAATTTATGTATAAATGCTGACGGCACTTTTAGGAAAATAAAAAGTTAAAACTTTACTGCAAACTTGTCAACAAAAAAAAACACACAATTATACATCACTTGTTTCTTGGAAGCAATATGTACGCAAGAGAGACAAACGTACAACCGGGTATGTATAATGCAATAACACTAGCATTTACTGTAATCTAGAGTTATGTTTTAAAAGACATTATAGTATATATATATATATATATATATATAAATATATTTATATATATACATATATATATATATACATATATATATATATAAAAAGGGCATAAGAAAACTCTTTTGGCAATTTTGAAAACAACATCTTTTCTGACAAGAGGAACTAGACTCTGCCATTTCGAAACTTGACCACAAGAAAGCTCCAGGCGTTGGTCTCATCTTTGGCAGTATGATAAAAAAACTTTGGACATAAAGTTAAAAGAAAACTATTTGAGTTTTTCAACCTTTCTTGGATTTCTGGCAAGCATCCAATAGTTTGGAAAACCTGCGTTGTTGTTCCGATTCTCAGCCAAACAAAAATGTTTCTGATTGTAACAGTTACAGATTCATATATCTTATACTTTGTTAGCTAATGGAACGGATCATCCACTTCAGACTTATGAACGGTAATTAAAGAAAAAAAAATCGCGTCTATCAAACAGCCTATCGAGCTCATAATAGCACTGTTGATCAGTTCTTTTGTCTTTGCCAGTCAATTATTGATGGTTTTTATAAAAAAAAAATCAGGAAAGAATAGTTATTTATAAATATATGTTTTTCTCGATTTGTCTGCTGCTTTGAAATAAAAACTGTCCACATAGCCCATGAGATTCGTCTTGAAAGGAATGCCCTTGTATGGATTAACGACTTTCTGAGAGATAGGCGCTTCTCAGTCAGATTCAATGTAGATCTCTAGGACCCATAGAACTTGGGCTGGTGTACCACAAAGCTCTGTCGTCAGCTCACTTTTTTTTCTTCTGCACCATCATCCGGCTAGTAGTGGAATTTTGTTCTTTTATTTGGGCACCTGCGTCCGATACAGCTAAAGGCAAGCTAGATTAATTTCAATGTAGAGCATCAAAGATTAGTATCGCTGCTGTGTCCTCTAACAATAACATCAAAGGTGAACTTGAAAGCGGTCTTACTTCCTTTGAAAACAGACGAAAACATGCCACTGTGAAATTCAGTAACAAAATTAGAAGCCAAAATAAGGACCACGTCTTTTACATAGCTTTCAATTCCCAGACAAGCACAATAAGGCTTCACAAATCATCAACACTTCACTTTGACAGAGACATAAAAAAGAAATCCTTCTTTACCACCCGTCTCTGGACATTATTCCAAAACCAATGTTTCGTACCAAGCCACCTGCTAATATTAATATTAACGTAAACTTAATAGAACCATGCTCAAAGAAAGAACCAACTTAAGTTTACTTCAGAAAGAAGAAGACATAATCCGTTACTTGCCAAAGGAAACAATGTAATAGTCTGCACAGGTCGTTCCTCTGATAATAACTTTAACTGTGGAGGCGCAGACCTTTCATGCAGGTGCAGGCAATTTTTATCATTCATCCTTCCGGCAATAATGTCAAACTAAAAATTCCCACTGGCATCTGACCAGCTTTAAACTTTACTAGTGAATTAATGTAAATTAAAGAAGCTCTAAATTTCTACCCCTGACAGCAATCCAACGACTAAACAAAAGGACTTGTCATTTTATCTGACTTAAAATCAGTACTCGAAGCCATAAGCAACGGAGAGACAAATTTAAAACAAAAAATCAATATCCTTCTCCATTCAAATTAATAAACCTAGTATACTCCAGTGGATTCCAGCTCATGTCGACATTGAAGGGAATGAGTATGCAGATATTCTTGCTAAGGAAGCTCGAGATCTGGATCAACCTCTCATAGTCACTCTCGTAGATGTAAACGCTATTGCCAATCGTAATCTTTACCCAGTGGTTCAGCAAGGCAACAATCCCAGATCTTGACTGCTCAAGAAATATGTCGTCTGCAATGGCAAGACTCCATGTAGGACATTTGAAAGGCCAGAAAATACCCTCAAAAAATAGCTCAAGCCCACTTGCATGAACTGTCCCCAAATTCTGCTAATGCCGGACTACTTCTTTAGCTGCCAAGCTATTATTGCTTCCTTTTCCCAACTTGGTTCACCACCAGAAGAAATACTCCACAGCCATCAAGCTCCGAAACTTGCGACTCTTGAAAATTTCGGAGCACACATATTTCTTGAGAAATTTAGCATAGACCTGTAGACACGACACAATAACAACATATCAACACACACACACACACACACATATATACCTATATATATATATATATATATATATATATATATATATATATATATATATATATTCAAATACTTAAGAAAAACATTCATTTTATTGGAAGAGCTAAAATAAAAAAGAAACGATTCCTAATGAGGAGCGGCGCTATATTGTTATCCTGCTTGTCGTGATATTCCTTTCTTTCCTATTTCGTTGCGACGGACGAGAATAATATCAATATTGAATTGCATTTAGATCAATGGCTGTGAACAAAATTTTGACAACGGATCAAATCACTCAAATATATTTGCATGGTCGTTTCTTAGTCAAGTTAAGCATTGGAAGTACTTTAGTAGCTTTATTATTTAGGGTTTGTTATGTAAAATTACTTAAATCTGATTTATATCTACCTGTATTTTCAAATTTTATATTACTTGTAGAGCGTAAAAAAATTCTAGGGCCAGAATTATCTATTACCATGGAATGGTAGGAGATACGACAATTTCGGCCGTGTACGGCCGGTTTACTGGAGATCCATCGGTTAATTTAAGCCTGAAAGAATATTGTAGTCAATGTAAAATTTATGTTTGTATCCTACAATGTTAAGATTCTTAAGTACATTTATGTATAATTTCGGGTTTAAGACTTCTTTACAATATAAATTAAAATCCTGGTACTAGAATTACCCGTGAAATGTGTGACAGTTACAGACCATTCATTATAAAAAAATGTAAGTTAAATTAAAATTATATTAAATTTAAAATTTTTCAGTTTGGATGTAATTCCTAAATTATATACTGAAGAACGAACTCACAAAAATAAGACCATTTTTTCTGCATGTGGTGGGCTTACAAGAGAGGAAATCGATAATAATTGATATGGATAATGTGAAGGCTTAAAGGGAGGGAGTTGGAAAAATAGGAGAGCGAAAAAATAAGTAAAGAGCGGAAAGTTAAGTGGAATAGTTGAAAGTCAATATTATAGTGTTATTTAATCCGACGAATCTTTTCAACTCTTATACTTTCAAAATAACATTTTTATATTCAAAGGTCCCGATCAACGATTGAAGAAACGAAGTCCTAAAATATATAGTTAAATCAAGCTTTGTGCGGGCATTTGGGCATTCGTTTAACATTTATATATAACATTTTTAGTTTAAAACCATTTTTGCATGCAAAGGTGTAAAAGATGTTGCAAAAATAAAAATTGATGAATGCAAGAATATTTAAAATTACGTTTTCACTATAATAACTGGCAAATTAAAAAGCGAAAATCAAAATATTGGATGAGATTAACGCTTATACACTTTGGACTTATTATATTATCATTGTCGTTCTTTATATTTATTACTTCATTTTCCTATTTACCGTCTAACCCACAAATTTTATATTAAATATAGCGGAAAAAACAATTATACAATTAACCAAATTGATTAAAAATATTTATCTTAAATCAAATCTTTGAAGCAGCAAATTGATAACAATAATAATATTGAATATATTTAGCGTTAATTTTGTTGAAATTAATTATTCACAAATAAATGAAACTGCGTGATGTAGTATTATTTCTACTTTTTAAGTTCTTTAACAAGCCCTAGGTTTCGTTGTATTACAACATTTTCAGGTGGGCTATTAGCAAAGAATACAAAGAAATACATCTTTGCTAATAGCTCACATAAAAATATTGTAATACAAGGAAACCTAGGTCCTGGTAAAGAACTTAAAAGAAACAGAAATAATATTACGCTAAGTTGTTTCATTTAATTGTGAACAATAATAATAATATTTGTTATGAATTTTATTTTGAAAGTCGAACCTTATCCCCAATCTAAAAAACTATTTGTAAAAACCGTTATAATCTTCATATTATATAGCATTTTTGTTTAATTTTCTTGTAATTTTAAAGGCTTCTCTAATAAAGGGTAAGAAAAACCGCTTTAAATAAAGTATCGTAAGCAAGGCAACATTTGCCTAATAGCAAAATTGTTATGTTTTAAATATTGAAAATGGAGTTAAAGATTTTCCATATATTTTGAAAAAAATATTCATACAAACGTAATGATGTATTAATGATATTTTAACAATATTCAGGAATATTGTTAAAATGTCATACGCTTAGAAAATGTTAGAAAATCAGCTAGTTCCTAAATTTTAAATATTTGATTTAATTAAAACATTTAATGATTTATTTACACATATCAACGTTGCAAAACTAAGAGGTTAAACAGATTTATAAAGTGAAATCTTTACAGAATCAATGTCATATTTTATTGCATTACATAATACGGCTCCCTGTTAACCATGATTCTCCTATCAAATGTAATGATATTTCAAGCCCAAAATTAAATCTTATGATTCATTAGCTCTTAACTTTCCTTCATACAAAATATCGTATATTAAAATTAATAACTATAATCAAACAGATTCGTCTTATTCAGAATCGTCTTGAATACAGAAGTAACGGATATATTATTATATCTTTCCCGCAAAATTATTAAAAAAAATATTTTCTAAAAATATTTTCGATTCTGTTGCTCTATAAATCTAAGTAAAATTTCACGTGTAATTATTTTTGGCCCTACATTTGTCTGCTACTACCAGTATTTCCAGTTTTAAAAGGTCACCTTCTATTCAATTGTTTTCATTCGATCTTATAATGCTCTTCTTATTTTACGTGCGAATATAGAAATTAACCTACGAATGAAAACCTAGAAATTTAACTTAGGATCCTAGGAAATTGGCTTACAAATTTAGCTATAATACACCTATATTACCGTAATCCATGTAATCTCAACGTGATAAAAAGCTGCGGTCAACTAACATGACAAAGTTAATGAATTTTATTATAATTCTAACTTTTAAAGACTGTCTATTTACGCTTTCAAGACGAACTGTTTCATGATATTATACCTTCTTTACGCATTCGTATTTTTTTTTACATTACATAAGCCTTTTTATGCTACATCCCATTAGCCATATTTTAAATTACCCTGTTGGTGAACCAAATTGAACAATGTTTTACTAATTGTTTTGTCTGAATTGATTGAACAATGTTTTACTAATTGTTTTGTCCCCTTTCTCTCCCACTTTTATCAGACCCACTTTTATTTTTTTCTTTCAAAGGAACAAACTCATCGCAATAAAAATATATTGGGATGGGTTTCAGAATATAGAAGAGAGAATATCACTTTCATTCTGACCATTCAAAATTTTTATAGATGTTCCCTAATAAAAACATTTCAGTTACTTTTAATTTACAGATCCCTAGATGAAAGTGAGCATTAAACGTGACAGCTACCCATACCACTTGTGATATATTGTAAATTCGTTTAATATAATTAATATTATTTTTCTAAATAAAGTCACTCTCTACTCATCAAATTTAAAATTCAATATTATACTTTGAAAATTTGAAAAGTTATATATTTACAACAATTGATTTAATATTAGATTATGATTTTCACAAAAATTATAATTCAATATTATACCTTGAAAACTTGAAAAGTTATACATTCACAAAAACTGATTTAATATTAGATGATAATTTTGTCACATACTGTTGATATCTCATATTGCTTAAAACTTAAACAGTTTTTAATTGATCCAATATACTCATATAAACCACATGCAAATCGCACAAGGCACCACTGCACAAAAAGCCGGACATCTGAGATCTATAATCATAGATAATAATTGCGTTTCAGGAGGTTCATAAATATTAAACATTTCTGTCATGCAAGTAGAAACGTATTTGTCATTGAGCAAATATTTATGGGTAACAAACAAAATGTTTATAACTGCAGTGAAAACTTCACTACGAAAAGACAAATCATCTTTATCCGAGAATACAGCAGTAAACTAAATTATTTCATTGAAATAGAGACAAAGTTTAGGTCCAATTGCAAACTTTACGCATGAATTAGCTGAATTTATTGCCAATAATGTAATAAAAGACGTGCTCCTTTGAAGGCCTTCATTTTGTATTAATAGTTTATTTTCCATAATTAGTAATTATATAATTTTTTCAGAATTATATTATCAGTTTTTTCTTAATATCCTGATTTCTATTGCCACGAACATTTTTTGAAAATTTATTTATTTATTCATATCATATAAATTTTATATTCTATGTTTACGCATAACGTTGTTCGAATTTCTTTTTATATGAGCAATCTTTTCAAATCGACTAAAATAATGTGTACTGAGAAATGAACGTGGTAAAAGACTAAAATATACGTAAAAGCATAAATGTAACACATCCTCATATATTTAAATTATTGCACAGTGGTGCCCTGCGCGATACAAATGTGGTTGATTGTGGTGTAACTAATCAATTAAAAACTATTTCGAAGTTGTTAGGAGACTTTCATTATATTAAATTAGGTAAGAATTTTAAACGCACAAAAAAAATGGCAGCAAAGTGACCAATTTAGGAGTGAATTACATCAACAAAAATGTGACAAAGTAATTATTCTATTTTAAATTTGGTGCATTTCTTTATTTAAAAAAATAGTAACTTTTAAAAAAGTAGTATTTAAAAAAATAAAATTATGTCATAAAAAGTAAGAGCAGCGGACACGCTTGATGCTCATTTTCATCAAAAAGTTTGTAAGTAAAAAATAATTAAAATTATTTTTAGGTACCAACTGTAGAAAGTTTGAATATAACTATTCGATTGATGTGTTATTTGTCGAAAAACCAATTCCAACATATCTTATATTGCGATGGGTTTGATACTTTGGAAAAAAAGGTAAGCCTGAAAAAAAGTGGGTGAGAAAGAGGGGCGAAATATTTGATAAGGCATTGATTGAACTAACAAAGGATATTTAAAATATGGCTCGTACGATGTAGAATATAGTAGAATAGGCTTGTGTAACATATAATAAAATTAATACGAATGAGTAAAGAAGGTATAATATCAAGAGGGAGTTCATCTTGAAAGCGTAAATAGAGAGAGTCTTTAAAGGTAAAATTATAAAAAAGTTCATTATCTTTGTCATGTTCGTTGGTCGCTAGCAGATGTTATAGGTATGTTACGGCTAAATTCGAAAGCTAATTATCTAGGTTTCTCAATTAAGTTTTTAAGTTTCTATTCGTAGTTTAATTTCTAAATTGTACGCAATACAACAAAACATTATGTGGAGGAATGGACATTAGTCAATGAATAAAAGATAACCTTTTAAAATTTGAAATATTGGCAGTGGTAGACAAATGTAATACTTGAAACCATTATAATTGTTATTTTGTCTAGTTTTAAAGAGGAATGGAATTCAATGAAAAATATTTTTTAGAATAATTGCGTACGAAACAATAGTAAACCTGTTAGTTTTTAATTCACTAATGGAAGGTTCTGTCTGATTATAATTTGTAATTTTTCTGTGGTATGATTTATATGAAATAATGTTAAGAGTTATTGAATCCTAAATCACGGATAACAGAGTGCAATCTGGGTCAAAATCCAATTTATACAAAAAAAATCAAATGTGACATTAATTCTGTTCTATTTTACATCTTATTTTTGCAATACCGAGGTGTGTAAGTAAATCTTTAGACCCTTTTGAGTTATTGTGGATATTAAACATGGACAAACAAGCTGATATTCACAAATAATGATCATAAAATTTAATAATCATATGACATTTTAACTATATTCAGGCGTTTTGATGAATATTCCCTTATAATTATATGGAAAATCTTTAACTGATGAAGTCTCAATATTTAAAACATAACACTTTGCAATCAGGGAAATGCTGTCTTGCCTACCAACGCTTTTCTTTCTTACGCTTCGTCAGAGAACAGTCTTTAAAAGTTCAAGAAAAATAAATGAAAATTTAATATAATATGAATGACGGTCGAATTTAGGTTTTGTTAAGATGTTCGAAGCAAATTTACGACACAGAAAACAAAAAAGCGAATTTTTGGTGTTTGAAATTGTTAGCCTTAAAAAAACTTTTTTTAAAGCAGGGATTTAGCTGTCTAAATAAAATTCATAGTAAATATCATCATCATCATCATCATATATATTAATACGCTAAGGTTAAGATGTTACTCTCCCTTTTTAGAAAAAACCTCACAACTAATCCACATAAATTATATATCATTTTACAGATAATTGCTTGCTCTACCTCTATCCACAACTAAAAAAATTATTATTGCTATTGTTTTTGCAAATTAATTAATTATTAAAATTATATACACAAAACAGCAATGCTGCCATCTAACGGCTCAACGTCAATATGATTGACGGTCGGTAAAATTTTTGTTTAATTTCAAATCCACTCACGTATAAATAAAGTGGCGCTTTAGCTCAATGCTTTTGATACTTGCGCCTCTATATGTCAATTTTATTAAAATATTTGTTTGATCTGTCATCTGAACTTCATAATGGAATAAATAATGCGAAGACTTCGCACGGGTCACGCTAGTTATTATTATCGTTATTAAGTTGCTGCTTTAAAGATACGGTTTAATATAAATATTTTGTGAATAAGATAGATTTTGTGAATTGTCTAATTATTATTTGTGTTAGATTTATTTTGGAAGTTGTGAGTTAGAGGGCATATTGGCAAATGAAGTAATAAATTTTAAAGAAAGTCTACAATTTTACTATCAGTCCAAAATGTATACACAATCTCACTCAATAATTCGATTTATCCTTTCTAATTTTCTAATTATATACTGACAGCATAATTTTTTAATAATCTTGCATTTATACATTTTTGTTGTAAAATTTTTACACCTTTGGAATCAATAATATTCATAAAATGGTTTTTAAATATCACAAAAAATTTGATAAGAACGTCTTTAAAAATTAGGTTGTGAAATAAATAAAGGCTATTTAATATATTTGGCGTTAATTTTGTAGAAATTCATTATTCAAAATTAAATGAAACTACGTGATGTAGTATTATTTCTGCTTTCTTTAATTTCTTTACCACACCTAGGTTTCGTTGTATTACATCATCAGGTGGGCTATTAGAAAGGTGTTGTAATACAATGAAAGCTAGGTCGTGGTAAATAAATTAAAGAAAATAGAAATAATACTACATCACGTAGTTTCATTTAATTTTAAATAAAGGCTAGTAAATTGGGCTATCTGAAGAACTAAAACGCCCACACAAAACCCGATTGAATGGTAAATTTTATGAAATCAATTCTTCGATTTTCGATGGCCATCTTTGGATATAAAAATAAGCATAAAAGTTAAGAAGATTTATGTAAATAAATTATATTACAATATTGATTTTCAATCCATCCGCTTTTACCCTTGGCCTAAGATTTCGTTAATGGAACCATTAAGTTCATATAAGGATAAGGAGTAAAATTTATTCAAAATTAAACTATTTCTTCAGTGAGTTTATTCTTCTATTCACGCAAGTACAAATAAAACGATTGCGATCGAAATAGATGGTTAGCTTTTCCGATCTCCGTTAACTCCAACTCTGTCTCAAGGTGCCCTCATATCGCCCATATAAATAATTACGGATGACCTTTTTTATAAGCCCGCACACAGGCGAAGCTGTTGTATCTTTATGAGTTTGCACTTCAGAAAATTAAATCGCAAAATTATAAAATTAATCTAATTTTATTTTAACTTCCATTTTTCATAATGGATTAATTATAAAAATAAGTAATTCTGGTACCAGGATATTAATTCATGTTGTAAAGAAGAAAACTTCAAATTATACATAAATGTAATTCAGAATGTTAACATTTTGTATTATACAAACATAAACGGTACAACTACAATATTTTCCGAGCTTAAATTAACCATTAACTATATAAATGACCATAGAAATAGGTTTGAGGACGGAGGGTCCGTCGCCAGAGCTTTGTTCACACCCGTTTACATAAATGCAAATCAATAAGGATTTTTGTGTTTATTTCAATATTGCAATTATGTGACACTTTCTTTATTATTCTAAATGGAAATAATTTAACGAAATAGAAATGAAAGGAACCTCAATATAAGGATAACAACAATACGGTGCTGCTCGTCGTTAGGAATAATTTCTTTTTTAATATTAGTTCTCCTAATAAAATAAATATTCTACTTAAGTATATGAATGTCTATACACACACACACACACACACGCACTATATATATATATATATATGTGTGTGTATATATATATATATATATATATATGTATATATATATATATATATATATATATATATATATATATATATATATATATATATATATATGAATACACAAAATTACAAAATTGTACAGTGGCATCTCTTTGGCCGCATAACCGCAGATTACAGGGAAATACTAGCGCTATTGCATTATTTATAACTTCGAACCAGGTTGTATGTTTGTCCCTATAGTGCACAGATTTGTTTATGAAACAAATTATTTATCGTTGAGTACTCTTTTAGATTGTGTTTTTGGACGAGTTCGCAGTAAATTTTACATTTTTTTTTCTTACTTATATATAAACGAAACAAGTTGTTTTGATTCACGTTTTAAATTATTTGAATGCACAATAATACAAATTAGTTGGCTTTTAATAATTTGTGCAATCTATAGATATAAATGTATCTTTAATTTAAAATACGTGTAAATATAAATGCTTCTTTAAGGTAGGGGCCTAGGTATCGAATTATAAATGCTGTGAATTTATAAAAGAGAAGTGATCCTCAAGATGGAGTTATTACGAAAAAATAAACGAAAAGGTTAAATTTAAGCTCTCAAAGTGATACCCTTATAAAAATATATCAATCTTTAAATTCATTACTAAAAATTTGGAGTTTTTGTTTACCCTCTGTGCTTTATCTTTCTTTGCTTATGCGTTCGATGTTTTTTAGTTAATTTCCTTGGAAGTTTGCTGAATTATTGTCGCCTTTTCAAACAACGAACGGTGGTTGAGTTTTTTCTTCACAGCTTATTGTAAACTTATATCAGTAGTAAGAAATAATAGCTTTCAATATTCATTAAATATGTACCTTACTTTGAATAATATAGATATATTTAAATGTTTGACGTGATGGTTTGTAGTTACGAAAGTGTTCATATGTTTAACCTAAACTTAACAATATTTTACTATTCTTTCGAATAATTAGTTACTCTTTAATTTCTAAACCCAGCAGGTTAATACTATCGAGACGTGCATTAATAGCTATTTATAACCATGTGTTCAAATATTTTATCAAATTTGGTTTTAATGAAAAAATTCACAAACTCAATATTTGTAATTAACAATAATATCAAAGTGTTTCTTATAATAATTTTTCATAGTACATTTTAAAAATCGGAAAAAATATGGTGAGCAAATTGATGGTAGTATCTAAGAAAATAAAGCGAATAGCTCATAAATATTTTACAGTTTTCCACAACTCGACATGAGGTTCGGTTCGGTCAGTCTTTAAATTCTAAAACCATGATCAAATCAAAATAATATTTAGAAGATTATGGTGGATGAAATTTCATACTAAACGTAAATACTTTATAAATTATAATAATTAGTATCAGCTTAATAGCGGTTAAAATTGTGAAAATCTTGAAAGCATTTTCTCTCCTTCAAGCATAAAATGTGTCTTGAAAATAGCAGACGAAAATAGAATGCGTGAAAAAATTCACATCTGAATTTTTTTATATTATAGAACTAATAGAAAAAACGGCTTAAGTGTAAGTAGGATTCATGTATTGAGTGTTACGCACCACGTATACATATTGGTTTATTTTACTTTTATTACATCACCAAATAGGAATTTTCATACGGTAAATTTGTTCACAATAACCATTTTAAATAACAATATTTTTTCCTCGGAAAATATTAGTTTTAATGAAATTGATTTCTTTTTCTTCTAATCTCTAAACGAGCACGTGAATAATTTTAAAATTATCGCCACTTGGTATAAAAATGGGTCCAAAATAAAAAAAAATTTGGCCAATGAATTGATTTTTCCTCAAAAAAATGTATGTGTGCTCTATTCAAAAGCCTTGTCAACGATGCTCACATATCTATGGGGAATTCCTTTAGGCTCCTATTTACATTTTTGGATATAAAAAAAATTAAGTCAATTTAAATAAAACTTCTAGTTTTAGGCCTAGAGTGTTATAATATATATTGAATTGACGTTTCTCGCTTATTCGGTTCAAAATTTAAAACCAAATATAACTCGATAGTTCGATAGTTAGATGGATAGTTAGATAGTACAAGTAAAAGTTTCTTTATGTACAATTACATTTTCATTTACAGGTAACCTGAAAAAGGTGAGCGGTTTTAATGGGTGAAGATGGAGCTATTTATATATATTAGTAGTAGTAGTAGTAGTAATATATATATATATATATATATATATATATATATATATATATATATAGTAGTAATATACTTAGTAGATTATATTTGGTATCTTTAATTGTTTCGGTAGAAATAATACTTTATACTGATTTGTTTTGAAGGTACGCGTCTGGTATTGGAGTATTCTTTTCAGGCTTAGACAAATAAGGAATATTTCCAGAAAAAAACCTGTGCAAATAACCATTTCATGTCGATTATATAGACAATCATTACTTGGGTAAAAAAGAAGACAAATATAGTTCGGTGTATTGAGGATATTTAAGAGGTAATCTAGATATTTATCAGTAAATGTAAAACAAGCGGGAAATAACTAGAGAAATAAGAATGCTAATGTAGCAATATAATAATTTATTCTGTCTGCGTAAACAATTTTCGAAAGATATCTAGGAATTTAAATAAAGTTTTTACTAATATTATTCAAAAATACATTTACTCTATTTACCTTAAGTGAAGGGTGACAAAGATGAAATAATTTGATAAAGAAAATTAAACCTCCAATTTATCTTCCTAAAACATTTACACACACTTTAAGCATAATACATTTTTTCTGGTCAACGTTTAAAATAAAAAGGTTTTATTTTACTGTGATTGTATAAATAGATGGCAATAAACAAAATATTATGCAGAATATATTTAAGAACACGTGAACACGGGTGATTTTTAAGGGAGGTAACAATAACAGGTTAAATCGTGTTGAGTTTTGTATTTAAGTGTTTAGGCTATATTTACTTATTATTAATACAATAATTATAAACATACATAGATGAGCCAATATCCGAGCTGGGCTAATTAATTTTATTCGAAATTGATCAATGAAGTAAAATAATACAAATATGGGTATTGGATGGACGGTTAAACATTAATTACACCTCTTATTAATCCCATAATGATATTCTCGGTGTTTCTGAAGATAATTTAAGCCTTTGGTTACTGGCTATTGTGATTAGTTAACACACGTTATAAGAAATCTAGCTTAAGAGGGATTTTGTTTTCTTTCTAATCCATGAATATCGGGTGGCAGTCTTCGGCTATAGAAATCGGCATACTGCCCAAATCACCCGTGTTATATAGAGAACCCCAATTAAAATATATTGTATAGCCAGGCTAGTGTATTAATTCTAATGGTAACTAAAATATTTCTAACGGCCGGGTAGAACAGCTTTGAACGTCTTCCGCGAGCTGCTCGCCTGCCAAATTTATGTTCATACCCTCCTATTTAAATGTAAATCAATACAAACGTTTGTCTTCGTATAATGCTGCGACGCGACAATTTTTCACTTATTTCGCTTCGATGAAACCAAATAGAAAAGAGGGGAAAATACCGATAAGGAAGAAGAGAAACGCTGTCGTTGTTTTTGTTTTACTGTATTAAAAAAATGAATGTCTCTCTTACAATCCTACACCTATGTATGTGTATGTACACACACAAACATTTATATATATATATATATATATGTATATATATATTTATATATATATATATACATACACGTACACAAATGTTAACGTCCATGTAGAGAAGTTGTTGGTATTAGAGTGGATACGAGGATAAGAAGTGAATTGCAATTTCATACGCATCTGGTGATGAAGCTTTCCTTATACTTTTTTTTCGGTGTTTAGAAAAGCAGCAGACAGTGTAGATCTACGTATAATGCCATTCAGTATAAATTTTATGTACCAAATGATAGCGTTTTTAATTTCATATATTATAATAAATATATGAAATTAAAAACGCTAATATTATTTATATTTTCCAAAAAAAAATATTGAATATATTGCCACACCATTTTCGCATAGTATTCCATGTGATATGGGCAATTTTAGATACTAGCATCTGGTGGTGACCTAGCTACCATTATACTATTTGCCTCATTGTTCGGTGAACTCGGCAATTAGTGTATTTATCTGTCAATACGCATAAATATTAGTACCGTTCATTATAAACTTAATATACTAAAATAAAATTTCTTTCATGTTGATAGACGACATTTCGAGGGGTAATTTTATGATGTTTCGTCCATGTGTCGATATCGTAACACCATCTCTAGGGTAATTTGTGTGTCTAAGAATAGAGGTGGTGTCATTCATTTTTTGAAAATGAGCAGTAATATTAAAAATAATTATTATTTGAAAAAATATTCTGGTTATTTATTTTGTACAATTAATTATTTTATTTCAATTATAGCAAAGAAAAAATTTTATCAAGCAAACATTGTAAATAAATCATTCATAACACAGTAAAACGTCCATCTCAAATATAAGAATTTCAGACATATTTTGATTAATTCTAATTTATCACTTTCCTACATTTAGATATTAGGAATTAAAGAATGAAATATATTCAAAATTTAATACACGGTTTCAAACTCTCATAAAACTATTTTTTAAATATCTTCGCATTAGACGAAATAAAAGACAAATAGTATTATGCCTCAAGATTAGATATGTTTACCAGCAAAATATACTAGAATGTTAACATAAACAAACTTTTACTCGAATGTCGACAATGCAGATACTTATGTATATTTCATGGACCCTTATCCATTCATTTTACATATGCTCACTCACCGAAGTCTCATTACAATTAATTCTAAACTTTATATAGCCTTAAGGTACCAGGTTTCTGTAATTATATCTTATAATGGCGTTTTAGGTGGTTAAAAAACAATAAATATGTCTGTCATACAAGCGGGGAATTATTCGTTATTATAAAAATATTTATGGGTAAAGAAAAAAATTGATGACGGCTGTGAAGACGTCACTGCGAAAAGACAAAGTATTTTTACTCAACTACACTAAATTCTTTAGAAAGAGAGACCAAGTTTAGGTAGAGTTGCAAATTCTACACGTGAATTAGCTGACGTGATCGTTCAAGTAAAAAAATATAATACGAAAAGAAGTAGTCAAGCGACATAAATATTTACATTTCATTTACGGCTACAAATAAATTTGAAATGGTGAAATAGGATCCGAATGTTAAATACGTTTGAATACAAGCATACATGTCCGGCTTATTGCACAGTGGTTTCCTATGCGACTCGAATGTGGTTTACGTGAGTGTATTAGATCAATTAAAAACTATAAACATCCCATACTGTGAGGGAAAGAGAGCTATTTTTTTTACCTGAATCCTACAAGGGCTGATAGGGCAAACACGCACTTTCACTCGACTCACGGCGCTGTTTCTGTGTTATTGTATACCTTCGCGATTTGATTATCTCACTTATTCATCCTTCGACTTATTATTTTTGGACACTCGTTTTTGTTTTTGTTTTGAATGTGTTTAACTTTGGACAACAACCTTGGCTTTTTCTAACGGACATTTGATTTGGTGCACCTAAAACTAAAATGGAAGCGCATGATTGTGTATTGTGCACTCAACGTCGACGCAGATTGCACTACAGAATACCAAGAACACTATTTGACGCCAACCTTACAATAGCAGAGTCTGTAAATCATGAAATAATACCTCGCCAGGTAAGTATTTTTAAACACATATTATTTTCTTGAATATCAATACATTTTATCTGAGTCGAGATTCCAGCAAGTCATATCGAGTAAATGGCTGGCTAGCTGCAACACAGGCACTACTGGTATTATACTTTAAGTATTATATGTAGGTATATACAGTGACCACGAAGAGCTTTAGTAGTGGTATCTATATGGCACTGATAAAGAACTAGACTATAAGTTATTATTATCGTCATTCACTATATGTACCATCATTAGGCACGGCCTTTCCTCAAAGTGAGGAGGCTGTAGTCTAACATGTTAATACACTGCAGGTTGATAGACTTAATGTGTCTTCAAAGATTGCTTGTCTTCTTAGACACACAAGCTTACACAAGATTTTTTTCCTTGACCGTTAGTGCGTCCGTAAAATGTATGCAAGACAAATATCTTTTAAACTAGACCATGCATACTCTAAGTCATTCATAATATCTAACTGAATATGTATGTATCTACAGTTTCATATGAAATCGCGAGACAGAGCTATTTCTTCAAGTATATGCATATCACTAAATCATAGCATTATTGCAACGGAAGCCTGGGAGCAAAACTTTTCGCTCATTTTCTGATATCAAATAGTGTGAGAAAAATGTTGGTTAACATTTGCCGGTAGGCCTCATCTCTGGATCTAGGTCGCTCTTGAGAGTATGTTTTTAATACATATTATTACGTCCAAGATATTGCGAGAGTCTGTAAAGGGCATTTGACGGGAAACGACTGGGGTGAACTGTTTGCTGCCCCAAATGTTTGTTACGACTTTAATAGAGTACAGTTTCTATATATTATAAGGGTAATTAAAAAAGCAGCATTAATTGCCCCTGAAATAGATTTTGAAAACGTAGAGGGCATCCATCCAACTGATTTGCACTTTTAAATAGGCTTCGGTCTTTTTCAATTCTATCAAATCCTAACAGATAAAAACCTATGGAATTCAAGCAAACCCTAGGAATTCACTTGATAAAGCTCCGCACTAGAGAACTTAATGAACGCCTCAATGCTAGTTTTAATATGAGTCGTCGCAATAGAGTTAATTGGCAATTTTAATTAGAGAGACAAATTAAAATTGCCAGGGATTGCTGATCCCAAGAATTTGTCCCTACAAATCTTGGGTTTGACAGATTTTCTCGGTATGATATCGTTTCACGTAATTTACTAATAGCTGATGATATATTTGGCAGCTCTGATTTAGAAACATCAGAGAAGGCCATAACCATATGTAATGGCATGTATCTATATATACCATATAGCCATCGTGAATACAGGAACTTGCTCAAACCTTTCATGATTCTTTCGTGTGATGGGCATATACTGAAAGTGTTAGGGCCATATGCTGCTACAACAACAGATGCCAATATAATAAGTATGTTGAAAAATAATGAAGAATGCGTTGATTGAATTTACACGGAAGGTGATGTCTTCATATTAGACAGAGGCTTTAGATTCAGAGTCATGCGGCTATCAAGTTGCTATTCGCCAACTAGAAACTGAGAAAAATGCCAGTTGTTCACAATAGAGGCAAACAAATCTCGGCTTGCTACTCTACGTCGGTGGATCGTAGAGATTGTCAATGGACGCATCAAAGGAGATTGCAGGTTATGCCGTCAAGATTTTTTTAACAGAGTGATGACTAATATCTTTGACGACTTTAAAATAGCGGCTGCCCTCATAATTCGATTTGTCCACGTTTTTGAAGACCGTATATGTGCACAAAAATGTACTGAAATAACAGGTGAGATACTAGACATACCGAACATATTAGTCAATTACGTGATTTATAGTCATGTTAATAGACAACGAGCAGCATTTCGAGATTTAGTTGTTTATATGTGATGATGATTTGGGAGATATGACAACATTCTCTAGATTGAGTGAAGGAAACCTCACATTATTAGCAATGGGTACCTACATCATAAAACTAGCATAGTTATTATAGTGAGCAAATTCGCCAAGGTCTGTATCACATTCAAATATGTAAACAACCAAACCCCGAGAGAATAACTGAGCATGGAATTAATATGGAGGATGCAGTTTTATTAAGAGGTAGGATACGATCTCGGCACACACGCTCTTGATTATACTACACCTATGTAATATGCACTACAAATGTTCCCGGCAGAGAGGCAATAAGTCATTATTATTGTACATGCGCTACGGGAAAACGGACATTACGATGTTGTGCCCACGTGATGGATACCCTTGGATGAGCACGATACCATGAAACTATTCGTTTACCTGCTGCGTTTTTGATACTATTATTGTAGATGAATAATGGTCATTATAATAAAGAAGTTGTAATTTTTAAGTACTTATAAACCTAACAAAACTTCAAAATTGATTTCTGTTTTTCAATTATCACCCTATTTTTAAGACATTGTGTCATGTAATAGAACAATAACATTAAGATTAGGTGAATATTGATATACTTTATATCAATAATTGTGTATACATACATACACACACACATACACACATATATATATATATATATATATATATATATATATATATATATTTGTATAACCAAAATCCAGCTGTCCTGACTTCGAATCCACCAGACTTACATTTACTGATCACTCACACGGTGAAGAAAAACATCGTGAGATGTCCCCAATATGGCTATAGGCTCGCCCCTATCACATCGTGGGATTAAAATACAATCGGCGAAAAGTGGATACATTCTGTACACTTATGCTTACCCCTTTGTGGATAATAGGCGTGAGCGGTATATTATTTATTTCTTATTATTTTTATTTATATATAATATCGATTTTCTCTGTAGAAATAAAATATATAAAATCAATATTCTCTGTAAAATAAATTTAAAAACATTAAAAATTAAAATTAAATATCTCGGAAACCAAACTATATATTCACATGTTTCTTTTAATATAGACTGAGTCGAATAGGGCATCTCTCGTGCTGCTAATTAAACTCCATACATTTTGTCCATTGTCCTTTGTTAAGCATTTTAAATGAGCAAACATTCAGCAAAATGAGAAATTGATGCGTGAATTACTTCAATAAAGAAGTGACAAAGTCATAACTTAATATTAAGTTAGTTTTTATAAATATATGACTGTTAATAAGATTTAATGTTATATTTGGTGAGTTTTTTGATTTAGAAAAATAGTGCGAAATGTGAGCAGCTATCACATTTGATGCTCATTTTAATAAACGGGTTTGTAAATGAAACGTAATTAAATTACGTTTTTGGTTACCATATATAGAAAGTGTGAATGGTTAGATTGGAAATGATATGCTTAGCAAAATCCATTCCCATATGTTATATATTGCGATAGGTTTGTTGCTTAAAAAAATGTGAGAAATGTTACTTAGAAATAGAGGCTAAAAATTAGGCAAGACATTGATTTATAATATCGTATGTGGCATGTAGAATGAAGCAGGCTTGTATAATGTATGAAAAAAAACAATACTAATGAGTAAAGAAGGCATACTATCATGAAAGAGTTCGTTTTAAAATCGTAAATGGACAAAATCTTTAATGTTAGAATTATAATAATATTATTTCACTACGAGTATTCATTGACCGTTGGCCATTGTTTTTATCACAATAGAAATACGTGGATTCTTATATTATTTGTCACAGCTAAATTTGTTACTTTATTGTCTAGTTTAACTTTCTAAGTTTTAATTCGTAGGTATTTTCTATATTCTTACACGAAACACCAAGAATTAACCAAACATTAACGGAAGTAATGAAAATTAGTAAAATAATATAAACTGACTGACCTTTTAAATTGGAAATATTGGCAATAGTAAACAAATGTACGAAATACCTAAACCCATTATAAGTTAAATTTTGTCTAGTTTTAAAGAGCAATAGAATTCAATGAAAAATATTTTTTAGAATAATTGCGCACGAAAGATTTAATAGTATATCTGTTGGTTCTAAATTCAATAGTAAAGTTTTTTTATTGCTGTTGTATTATTTTTAAATATAATAGGAAAAGTATAAAAATAAAAGGGTGATATAAGCCAAGATACAATTTATGTAATGACGTCAAATATGATATTAATTCTGTACATGTTTGTTGTTTGTGTCAATTCTGTACAGGTTTGCTATTTGTGTGTGTCTTATTTTTGGATCAACGATATGTGTAACACATTTTTTAGTTCATTTAGTTAAATTGAGTATTAAAATAAACAAACAAACAGATCTTCAAACTAAATGAGCATAAGAGCATGACGTCTGAACTATATTATGTGTGTCTTATTTTTGGATCAACGATATGTGTAACAAATTTTTTAGTTAATTTAGTTAAATTGAGTATTAAAATAAACAAACAAACAGATCTTCAAACTAAATGAACATAAGAGCATGACGTCTGAACTATATTATGTGTGTCTTATTTTTGGATCAACGATATGTGTAACAAATTTTTTAATTCATTTAGTTAAATTGAGTATTAAAATAAACAAACAGATCTTCAAACTAAATGAGCATAAGAGCATGACGTTTGAACTATATTAAGGGTTTATACGATTATATTAAAAATATATGGATAACATTATATTGGACTCCATTTTTAATATTCAAAACGAAACATTTTGTATTTAGCCAAATACTGTCTTGCTTACTGACATTTTATTTAAAATGACTTTAAATTCTTATTAAAAATAACTTTTCTTACATTATATTGGAAAATAACCATTAGGATTATAAAAAAGAAAAATAACAAAAATTTAATACAATGTGAAGATGATGGCGGTCCAAACTAAGTTTTTTTAAGGCTTGAATGATTATGTCGGTACAGAATGACCAGGGCAGCTAAATTTTTATGTGCAGGTCGGAACAAATTTACAACTCAAAACACAAGAAGGCGAATTTTTGGTGTTTGACATTGATAGCCTTTATAAATAATCTATTCTAGGGGCAAGGTTTAGCTTTCAAAATAAAATTCATAACAAATATGATTGTTATTGTTTTTAATTTGCTGCTTTGAACATCTGGTTTGAGATAAATGTTTTCAGTCAACTTTGTTATTTGTTTTATTGTTTTTGGTAAGGTTTAATTATAAATTTTCAGGTTAGAAAGTAAATAGCTATTAATCTTACTCAATTATTTGATTTGAGTTTTTTTAATTTTCCACTTTTGTAATAGAAGCGTAAGATATACCTTTGCAGGCAAAACTGTACATAAAATCGTTTTAAACTCGCATAAAGAATTTATAAAATCCCTCTACTAATTGTGTCGCAAAATATATAGATCTATCTGAATTAGTAAAACGCCCGCAGAAGCTACGATTTAATGATGAATTTAAATTTTGAATTATTAATTAATTATTTGAAAGTATAACAGTTAAAAATATCCATATGAATAAATTATATTATAATATTGACTTTTAATTCTTGGACGGTCATTATTGAGGCGAAACTTTTTCATGGAGCTATGAACCTCACTTATGGAGCAGCAAAAAAATTATACTTTTCATCACTTCTCTGTTTGAAATACAAAAAATTAAAATATTCTTCGTGTCAGCTTTTTGCTTATTCACACATGTACAAATAGAATGACAGCTATCGAAAGAAACGATTACCATTTCAGCTCTCCGGTAATTTCAGTTCCAATTTAAGCTGCTCTCACATCACCCGTACAAATTATTATCGATGTCTTCTCCTGTAAGCACCCAGGTAAAACAGCCGTAAAGAGAATTTTTTTTAAATAAATCTAATTGAAATTCAACTTATATTTTAACACTTATTTTTACAGGAAATTCTGGACTAAAATTATACTTCACGTCGTAAAGAAGTCTCCAATTGATATTGTAATTCAGAATATAGATATTTTGTATAACATGAACCAAAATTATACAATGATTACAATATTCTCCAGACCTGAATTAACCGTTATCCATATAAAAGATTAGGCAGGGATTTGAGGGTTCGTTCGTCACTAAAACTTTGTTTACACTCGTCGATATAATCACAATTCAATACGTATTTTTGTGTTTATTTAATATTTGCTGTGTTGTGACGAATTGTCTGTTATTCTGCTCTATCTGAAAAAATAGTAATTTTTTTAAAATTTAGCTTATATGATAAAATAATTTACTATTTTGAATATTCTGCAGTAAAATTGCAGATTATAGTAAATCCTAAAGCTATTGCATTATGCATAACTTCCTACAAGGTTGTATGTTCGTCTCTATAGCTACAGATTGCTTATAAGAAACATGTGGTATATCATTGGGTACTCTTTTAGATTAGTTTCTTTTTCACGAGTTCGCAGTAAAGTATTAATTTTTTATTATCCCAAAATTGGCGGCACATTAATATAAACGCATCAAGTTTTCTTGATATTATCTAAACACAAACACTTCAAATGATTCAAATGTTTTGTCTCTTAGGAACATATACTTTGTGTAGATACCAATTTTATTTTTAATTTAAAATAAGCGTAAATATAAGTGATTCTTGAAAATAAGAGTCTTGACATCGAATTACAAATGCTGTGGATTTATAAAAGGGGAATGAACCGCAACATTCAGTTATTATGAAAAAATAAACGAAAAGATCAAATGTCAAACTTAGAATTTGCAGTTTTTAAATCTTTTACCTCTCCTTATTTTTCATTTGTTGTATTTTAATTATTTTCATTAGATGTTTGCGAGTAAAACTTAGCGGACAGGTACAAATAAATGCATTAGTCGAGGTATGGTCGAATGTAATTAACATCATACTTAATTTTTAAAAGAATTATTGTCATGTATTCTAAAAACGAGTGGCAGTTGAGTTTTTTTTTTACAGTTCATTGCAAATTTATTTCAGTGATAATAAATAAGAACTCTCGTTAGTTATTGGGCATTTATATAACTTTTGATAATTTAAACATATTTAAATGCTCCATATAATGGTTTAGAGTGATGATATTATTATTTATATTAGAGAATGGGACCCTGTTCTGGTATAAGTGTTCCAATGTTTAATACTATTAAGGCGTGCATTAATAGGTTCATGTAATTATGTGTTGAAACTTTTAAATACCGTTTTAGTGAAAAAGTGTACACTCTCAATATTTGTAGTAAAAAGAGTATCAAAAGGTTTGTTACAATGATTTTTCATAGCACGGGCTTAAAAGCGGAGAAAGGTGGAGAGCAAAATTTCTACAGCATGTAAAAAAATTACTGAACAGATTATAAATATTTTACAGTTTTCCACAATTCGATACGAGGTTCGATAGAAAAATCAGAGAAATCGAATTCAAAAAATTTGTTTAGGCTATTGTGGAGGAAATTTTAAAACCCTTTCATAATGAACGCAAGTACACATTATATAAAATTTAATACTGAGTATCCGTTTAATAATAGTTGAAATTGTGAAAATCTTGATAAATATTTTCTCTTGTACGCCCGTTATGTTATGACCGAATTACGTCTAGAGAAGACGAAAATAAAGTGCGCGACAAAAGTTCACTTTTTAAATTTGTTTATGTTTACAGGTTGTTCTCACATTTTATATACCTACTTTTACTAGAAATAATTAAAAAACGGCAAAGTATAAGTATTCTTTTCAGATAATATTGATTTCAGATGCTTTTATTACGCCAGTAAATAACAATTTTCACAGCGCAAATTTGTTCATGACCAACAATATTTTTTTCTTGGAGACTATTAATTGTAGTTAAATAAATACATATTTCCATTATTATCTATTTACTTGAATAATTTCAAAATCTTGATCTTGCAACTTCTGGGAAGGACATGAGAAATTTGAGATTCGAATTGCAGATATCTAAGTAATGATCTTTTGAGGTGGACCTATTTATCAAAATGCGTGTAAAAATGGAAAATATTGATGACCTGCGAATTTCTTTTCTAGTGAAAAAATAGACTTGTGTTTTAAAGTCTTGTTAACCATATCGAAATATTTATGAAAAAAAAATTTTAACTCCCTTCTTGAGAGCTGAAAAAAAATTAAGTCATTTTAGATACCGTTTCTAGTTTTGAGCCTAAACCTACTCATTGTATGTGAATTTCATGTCTCTCGTTTATTGGTTCAGAAAATATAAGCCACTTTAACTTGGTTGTTCAGTTTAGATACGAACGAATCAATTTCACTTAAGCCGCAAAAACAGAATTAACAAATATTTTATTTTTGTGTTGTCATTTACAGGTAACCTGAAAAAGGTAAGCTATTTTTGTCGGTGCCGGAGGAGGCTCTTTTGCTTTATATATTAAGCGGATTGTATATTGATATCTTTTATTAGAGTGTTCTTTTGAAAATGAAACGAATAAGGAATATTTCCAGAAAAATTGATGTAAATAACCACTTCAGCTCGATTATGTAGATAAATATAACTTGGACAGAAAAAGAAGACAAATATATTGTAAGAGGTAATTAAGATTTTTTTCATTGGTAACTGAGAAAATGACTAAAGAACTTCGAATGCTAATGGAATAAAATAAGTATATATTTTGTCTGTCCGAAAAAAATTTCGGAAAATAAGTTAGGGGAAAGTATCATTTAAATCAATTCGCAATAAAGGATAGAAAAAAATTTCATTCATTAGAAACAAATCAAAGAGAAAGATATCTAGACATGGAAATGAAATTTTAGTAATATTTTGAAAAAATTACATTCACACATTTCTTTTAAATGAGTCACAATGCATATTACGAAAGAATTTTATTAAGAAAAATGAATCCTACATTTTAACTTCTTGCAATATTTTCACATTCTTAAAAAAAACGTACGTACTTAAAAACCTTTTATTTTAAATAACCATAATAAAACATAAAATTTAAAACTACATTATATTTTAAATGACCATAATAATACATTTTATTTGAAATAACGATAAAGAGAAAATTTAAAAAAAAACCATGACGGATATAGTCTAGTAGTTTAAAACTCTTTCAACTAGAAGAAAGTAAAGAAAGTAAAAGAAAAGAACCTATTAATATAATTAACACCCAAGAAAATCCGTCGGGGCTTCCATTGCCATTTCCGTAACCAATATCACTTACATTGTAGTAGCATTTTGACCTAAGAGTATTTGAATTAGTCACAAACTGATAAAAATGTAAAATTTTAAGTATAGGCAGGGTGTGGCAGCCTCGATGGATTTGTAATTATGTTATAAGGGTCTTATTTTCTTTTGGACGGGGGGGGGGTCAAAAAAATTATAACTGCATGCGATAACGACTGTATTTTCTCGAAATTTTAAATTTTGATTTCTATTCAATACTTTTTCAATTAAAACGTTTACATCTGTCGTGGGCTTAATAAAAAAATTAATTTTGCTTTTTATTATATAGTCTTAATAACTAAGCCTTCAATCTAATATAGCTAATTTTGAGTCGGCGCCAAACAAACAAATGAACAAAAAAATATTAGGTAGGTAAATAGTAAAAGAATTGCGGCGGAATTTTGCAATAAAATGTTGCAGTGTCCCCTGACAAGCTATCCCCATAATACCTACCTAAGGACCATCGCCGATTAGTACCAAATATATTGCAGAAAACCCTGTCTAATTCGGTCAAACCAATTTGGAGATAAATGGGAACATTCGTTTGCAATAAAATATTGCTGCGTCCTTTGATAAACTGACACTATAACAACTATTAAGAACCATCGCCGATTATTTCCAAACATTTTATAGAAAATCATATCTTAATCGGTTAAACCGTTTGGGAGATAAAGGGAAACATTCGTTTGCAACAAAATATTTATTACGGCGCCCCCTGGTGAGTAATTACCATAACAACTAATAAAGATCCTTTTCCAATAAATCACGAATATTTTGCGGAAATCTGTATTTAAATCAGTTAAACCGTTTTGGAGATAAATGGGAACATTGGATTACACATACAAACAAACAAACAACCTCTCACCCCAAACGAAAACACCTTCTTCGTTCCATAGGAGATAACAAAGCTTCGTTTTACTATGAAATAAATAGTTTTATAAAAACTTGACAATATAATAAAATATTACGTAGATCACTTGAGGGCTAATGGGGTTTTAAGGTATGCTATAATAACAGTGTAGCTCGTGTTTAGGTGATTAGGCCTTATTTTCTCATTTTCAATACAATAGTGGCAGACAGACATAGAAAAGTTCATAGTCGAATTCTTCGAGTTATTTTATTCGACCAATGAGATAAAGCATTGCAGGTTTTAGTCGGTGAATACATTAATTACAGATCTCATTAATTCCATTATGAGCTTCTAGATGTTTCAAAAGGTATGTTAAGCCGTTGATCCCAGCTGATATTATTAGGAAAAGCACGCTTTAAGAAATCTAACCTAAGAAAGAATTGGTTTTCTCCATAATTTATTAAATGGAAGTCTTTGCCTTTAGAAATTGTTCACCAGGCCAAGTCTCCCGTATTAGAAAGCGAACCCCGATTAAAATACGAAGTAACATTAAGTCAGAGTATTAATATATATATATATATATATATATATATATATATATATATATATATATATATATATATATATATATATGTATTATTAATTTCCAAAAAAAAAATTATTGAATATACCGCTACGCCATTTTCGCTTAGAGGTGGCGTAGCTATCACTATACTATTTCCTCCGGTGTTCGGTGAACGGTGCACTTAGTGTAGATCAATACAATAATATTAACGCCCTTCATTATAAAATTAATTTACTAAATGATGTCGATTCTATTAACTGCTAAATTTTTTTGGCAATTTTCTAATTTTATTTTAATATTAGGCATTTAAATAAGTTATTGCATATAACGCTTTGCCTTTTTCGTGTAAGATACGGTATTATATTGGCAAGTTTAAATAACATCATGAAAACTTGTTACGGAAGTAACGGAACTTAACTCATTTGATACAAATTTACCAACAATTAAAAGAAACTCAAAAGACTTAAAGAAAGTAGAAATAATACTACATAACGTAGTGTCATTTAATTCTCATTAATGAATTTCTACAAAATTAACGCCAAATATATTTAATATTTGTCAACAAATTTACCAAGTTAGGCTATGCGGATTTTAAGGCAAATTAACGATTCAAATACGGAGAGGGTGATTTTTCTTTTAATATTTTCCTAATGTAGATCCTCATATTCTTTTTCTCTGCGGATACATTTTATTTACCAGTGACAACGATTATACCGTTAGAATGGTTTTTCTATAGCTCAACTTTGTCAGATTGTTGTTTATCAAGGGTTATAAATTGTATAATTTTTGTGGAAATTACTAATAATATCTGTTTCCGATCAAGGAATATTTTTTTTAGAAATATTTAACGCAAATAAAATAAAATAAATTAAATTCGATTAAAAAAATTAAAACCGTTTGCAATACTCATGAAAAACTTCAGATGGTTGTTTAATTCAAATTTAATAACTAATGAAATATAAAGCATCAAGGTGAGACCCTTAATATTTGGAATAAAGGAAATTCGTGACTTTGAAAATCGTGACTTTTTAGTCATAATTTTTTTCTCCGTTAATTTATAGATCGTATTATTAATGTGAATTCCAAACTTAAATGTTATTTTTTTAATTTTACTTTAAATCGATGAATTTATAATCTATTATGCCACTGATATTAATTTTACATTTATTTTTTACTCTTTAAAGCTCTCGAAACTTTTTACATGATAAAATAAAGTTCAACTCACTTTTTTGTACAGTTAATATAATTTCTTCCCACGTAAAAGTAATAATTAACGGTAAACACTTATTCTAGATATTCAATAAAAAAATGTCAACTTGTAAAATTTGCTATATTTAACGTAAATATTTTTCAAAAAGCGAATAAATGGTTAATACGAAGATATTTACTACAGGCGATATTCAAGCAGAAGAACTTTTCCATAGTATCGGCGGTTTGTATGTGTTATGACATAGTTTTGTGGAATGTTCGATATTTACTTCAGGAATAAAACCCGTGAGAATGGGTAAAGATGAAAATATTTACTGAAAGTTACCATCGGTTTGGGCGTGCCTCGCCGCAGGTGCCTCAGCCAATAATATTATATCTATGTGTGAGTGGATCGACGCTCGAGCTTAAGTAATGTAATTTATGCTGCATAATAAGGTTTATATATATATATATATATATATATATTTTTCTTTATCAATTTATAAAAGTAAATTGATCTTTATCCGTCATGAGGCATCGCATCGTCAGCTCTTGGGATACCTCGCTTTAGATCAAGTCTGCACTATTCCTTGTAATGAAATACCTGAAATGAATACTTAACCTTTATGTGATTTAATCACGTTTTACGAGGTCTTAGCGTAAGACGTAATTGAATTTAAAGTTATATTTTAGTATAGGTCAGCCTTTAGTTTTTATGACAGAATTAGTTATAACTCGACTTACTTCACAACTAACCAACTTTTAATATTACTTTTTCTACCTTTAAAAGAACTATACAATTTTTGAATTTTTAGTATCTCTATTATTACCTAAAATTGCTATGCAAAAAAGACGTGCCTCTCGGTCCGTCGGTTTGCAGGAACAACAATGTATTCACCCTAAAGGTCGCAATTATTGACTGATTTTGATGATTCCTTTTTCTGTCGATTGGCTAGTCATAAGAATAGAACATTATTGATATTCACATTGGTTTGTCAAATAGTTTGAATTTCCTAAACAATTTGCTATAATAACTCGTTTTTCGTATTCAAAGACTGTTCTTGTCATCCTTTTTATGATGATCTTTTTGGATATTCCCTCTACTCTCTCCTACCACATACCCTCTACCCTCTACTTTCTCCTACCACAAACATTTAACATGTTTTAATTTTTGGCAGCATCGTTTATTGAATAAACAATAAAAAAATATGCGACGTGTGCTTTTTGTTTTATTAACGATTTATGTGACATCATTTATATATATATATATAAGTATATATATATATATATATATATATATACATATATATATATATATATATATATATATATATATATATATATATATCTTACAAAACACACACAGAGGTCATTGATCTTTAATGAATGTTGATTTCAGAAAAGATTTTTTTCTTCTAAGGAATCTGGCAGAAGGATTAATTCATACTGAAGAGTCTTAATATCCCCTACTATTACTAACGAAATATTTTACAGTACTAAAGTTAAAGAAATACTTAAAAAAAGAATTTAATGAAACTACGTGATGTAGTATTATTTCTACTTTCTTTAACTTTTTTACCACGTCCGAGGTTTCGTTGTATTATAACATCTTCAGGTGGGTTATTAACAAATATATCTCAGCCCACCTGAAGATGTTGTAATACAATGAAACCTAGGCCGTGGTAAAGAACTTAAAGAAAGTAGAAGTAATACTACGTCACGTAGTTTCATTTAATTGCGAATAATGAATTTCTACAAAAATAACGCCAAATATATTCAATATTTAAAATAGGAAGTAATTTATACTTAAATTGTTTTAAATAATAATTTTTAATCAATTATGTGAACTTCCATACATTTGTGTCCACCATCGTAGGAGATGATTTTTTAGGAGGTGAGGAGTTTTTTTTAGGTAGCCTGCGTTTTATTCCAAGTCATTGTCTATATGTATGCGAGATTTCACATAAATCCATAAGGTACTTTTTGAATGATTGACCTGATTGTGATCATAGTACTCGGCAATATTTTATTTTATACGTATTTATTAAATGTGTTATTTATTTTATACGTATTTATTACGTCCGTGTTATATATTTGTATACGTGTAATATATTTTATACGTATTTATTATAATGTGTTACATATTTTATAGGTAATATAAGAAAGTATACTCTTATATTCCAAATATTTAATGCTTTGGAATATACGAAAATGCTCGAGTACGACCTAAAAAGTTAAAGTTACTTAGCTTCTATTTTTTTTTTAATTATATCGATTATAAGCAATCAATACATAATTAAGGAATTGCTAATTTCTTATTTATATATTGATCGGTTTTTACCATACTTTCGAGTATATGTCAATGAATATTTTAATTTTCTATATCCAAACATTTTATTAATATTTTAATTCTTTTGTGAGTAAAATACTAGAAAATTTAAAAGTTAAACACTAGAATATTTTATAAATCGAGTATTTAGCACTCCACTTTAATGGTCATAACTATATAAGTTACCAACTCTAGTTATAGTCTTTCCTAAAACATAGTAGGAAATACACAGAGTACAATTACTGGCGAAATAGTCTCATAACATATATTAGGTATGCAAGTTTGGAGAATAAAATAAACTGTACAAAATTTAGAACAAGAAGGCATTGACACTGGTTGAGCTCATCATTAGTTATTATGTAGTAGGTTTTGTAGTTTAGTTAATAGTTTTCTAGTTTACTAACAGTTTTCTAACAAAAGTACTATTTTCCACAACGAAGTTGAAATGTAAATGCGATATGAATTTAATGGTATGGCATTTATCGGTAAGGTAAGGACAGTGAAAGTTTGATGAAAAGGATTTTAATTAGTTACATTAAATTCTAGTATATCCCATAAACATTTTTGAAAGTATGTATTTATTAAGGGAATTTTTAAATTGTTTAGATCTAAACCTAAAGGTAGATTTTGGAGTTATTTGAAATAGATAGAGCAACGGAAGACAAAATGAATAAATAAATATAAAACTAATAATTTCGTTGAGAATTGACCAATAGAATTCCATTTTTTTAAAATGTGCAATTTCATCATATTATCACATTACTATCCCACATATATTCTGAAAGTTATACTTAACTCTTTCTCTATATCCAGGCTTCGCCTTTTTTAAAAAACGCTGCCCGTAATTTATTCCATATCATTTTATTATCGTTTATAATTTTATTTACAAATATTTAATTTTTGCATTTATCAATAAATTTTTGTTATCGATTATGTCAATTATTAAGCATATTATTATATTATTCTTTTATGAATTTAATAGTTCCTAAAATAAATATTTCAAAAGTTTTCAACTTGGCTTCATTGATATCATGGAACTTTGAAAAGTTCTGGGTAGAAAATATTGCATTTTCTGAAATGATATGTATTTCTTCAACAAGTTTTATATATTAAAATTGGAGATATTAGAGTGTTCGAGTATGACCTAGTGAAGAAGCAAAACAAAGTGAAATTACTTAAGTACTATTTCTTTTTGATGGGAAATATCTAATGCCACGTTCGGATAGGAGTTATAATGTTCTGATAGCAAGACGCATATTGCCATTCGGTCAGCTTCCCATATTATGGACCCTTTCCACTTAATTCGGCTAGCTTTGCGTCTTCACTGCCATTCGGCGAGCTTCGCGTCTTGTCGGCTCTTTCCGACTTAATTCGGATTAGCATTGTTGCTTATTTATTCAAGCTTACAACTTTACTCGCTCATATCGGTGTATTGCATTAAACTGTTTTGAAACTTTAAAAGCTAGAATGTTAAGAAATATTTTTGTGATAAATTATTTCATAAAAATGAAATAACAAAATAAATAAACATCTTTTTCTTAAGAGCAATCTGAATATTGGTTTCTTTCCGTTCTCATTTCCTTCAAAAAAATATTACGATCTAAGATATAAAAAAAAATTAAATAGTACACATCTCTCAGGTGTTCCATGACGACTCACAAGTTATTTTATAAAACAATTTCATTGATTTTGAAAGCAATTGCTTAATTAATTATTGTTCGTTTTCCACGAGAACTTTGAATATATTTCAAATGATATTTATTTCGATCTTTTCGGCGTCAGCACTTAAGTATTTTATGGACACACATCAAACATCTTGTAAGTAAGGTATCAATTAGAAAATCTTTTATAAATCATGGATTAGGTACTCCATTTGATTGGTGATAACTATAGTAATAATATTATTAGATTCTGAAATGATATGTATTTCTTTAACAGTGATTTTTACGTAGCAACACATTATTAGACGATGGTCATTGGAATTGCGAGAAGAGTTCCAAAGTTCTTTATAATATATGGAGATAATGACAGCCAAATCTAATTTTAGTTAAGACATATTTTTATCACGTTCCATAATGCACAGGACAGTGAAATTTGCGATAAGCCTCATAGCAAATATACGGTACTTGGATTTATTGGTATTTTACATCGGTAACTTTTATAGAAAAATCTTTATACCGACGATATTTTTTAACTTGCAAAACTAAAATTCCTAAGGAATATTTTTATCGTTAATATTATTTTTTTTAATAATATGAATTTAGGTAAATATTTGTCAAATGGTTTTGTTAACTGTCCCAAGCTTTTTTTCTTCTTAATTTATTTGAAATTTTTTATTTAGAAATCGCATAGAAAAAAGGTTGTCATGCGACACCTGGTAGATGTGAAACATATAATTTTTTTGGATTTACGGGAAATATATTCCGTTTTCATACGGCGTTTAGAATATAACAGTACATGAATTGTAATTAACCGTTATAAAATAGTAAAACCTAAAGCAAAAATGAACGTTAAATATTCAGTATGGTAAACTAGGATCAGTTGAACCGACGATATTTTTTAAATTGCAAAACTAAAATTCCTAAGAAATATTTTTATCGTTAATATTATTTTTTTTTATTAATATGAATTTAGGTGAATATTTGTCAAATGGTTTTGTTAACTGGCCCAACCTTTCCTTCTTCTTAATTTATTTGAATTTTTTTGATTTAGAAGACACATAGAAATATAATTGTCATGCGACACCTGGTAGATGTGAAACACCAAAATTTTTTCGGGTTTTTAGATTGAAATATTTTTATATGGACGGTATTTGTTCAATTACTTTAGTGTACCTACCTAATTTTATTCACGCATTAACTTTAAAAGATTAATTTCATATTTTCTTGTGTTAATGACTTTTGATTTTATGAAACCGTGTTTTAGATGCCTTTGCTAGGAATATTGTAAAATATATAGAATCTAGTGTATATATTGAGCGCTTAAACTCCGAATCAACAAATTATGAGCAGCTGGGCAACTAGATCTGAACGTCGTCCGCTTACCTTTCCCGCTAAACCTCTGTTCGCACCCACTCATATCATATCGATACGAATATTTGTCTTTGTTTGAATTTGGCTAAAATGAGAAAACTTGCCCGAATGAGAAGAATATTACAGTTGGAAAGATACATAATAATACGGCGTTCACTTTTGATAATAGTTCCTTAGTGTATTTAATAAAATTGTTGTGTTACTTATGGTGTTTCGTTTATGAAAAAACATTGGCAACATTTCATAAAGAGTTTGCTTGTATTGTGATTAATGAATTGCTGCTTTCTACGTAACTAACAAAATCGCTAAATGAGGAGCAAGGATTTGGATAACACTGAAAATGTTTTTATCTATTTTTTTCAGGAAATTTTGAGATTATCTTATCTTAATGTAATATAACTCATTAAAGATTTAAATGCACCAAAAACTGGAATTGATCTCAAAGTACGTATATTTTCTTGATTTGGAACGATATAGGTATATACTAATTGGTTAAAATATATTCCAGTTTCATATGGAATTTAGAGTATAACACTATGTAAATTGTAATTATCCGTTATAAAATATTAAAACCTAAAGCAAAAATGAACATTAAATATTCAGTATGGTAAACTGAGTTCAGTTGAAACGATTTCGAGAAAATCGTACGTATGACTTTGATATCCTAACTGTATGGTAATAGGTTTTATTTATAGCTGGACTATCTAGCTGTATGATAAATATAATTATTGTGTTTAATATGCGTTCTTAGCTTAGGTAGAAACTATTTAGAAACCCTCGGAAAATGCTTCAAATGACCCAGTGTCGGGGTCGATTGAAACGGTACCTGGGGTTAGTTGAAACAAGTGTTTTCGTCTGTCAGAACAAATATTTTGACTGACCTCCGGTACTTTTTATGGTTAGTATGAAAAAGTAAAATAGGTTTGTTAAGAATGAAATACATTTTTAACCAAAATAATCAGTTTTATTATTTATTTGTCAAGTTTCCTTATTATTATGAGGCACATTAATTTTTTTTTAATATTATTTTAATTTCTTTACATAGTTAGCTTCAGTTTCATAAAGGTAATCAAAGATATAGTAAACATATTACTTAGTGAGATCGACGTACAGAAATCAACATTAAAAAAGTATTTTATCAACAAATGACCAGAGTTATTGATAATGACTTTCAGTAACAGCAGACAAAATTCTTTCATACTAGCTACTCAATAAGTATAGCTAGTCAAATTATATAAGAATCAACACTATTACAATTTTTTTTCTATTATTAACTTCTACCAAATCAACAACGACCAATCATTTTAAACGTTTAATTTATCACGTTAACCAGAATAATAATTATAGAAAAAATCATTTGAATGATCAGGTGTGTAGGTTTCATGTGCCCATAGCTTGCAATCAGAACATTACACCCAGTCTTCTCATAGCCTGCTCTGGCTGTAACTTTCTACACAAACTAGACAGGAATATCCTTCAGATTCTTGATCTGTGGAAGAATCTTTATTTTGTCCTTTATTCTTATTCTGGTTCTTATTATCTTTTTATTTGTTTTACCAAGATTCTTTATTACCCTTTTAGCCTGTTTTTGTGGTTTTTCTGTCTAGTTACTTTCCTATTTTCTTCTTCTTCTGGGGTACCGTTGTTTATAGTTGACTTCCTCTTCTTTTTACCTCTGAGCATTTTCCGTGGTGGAGCTTAATGTAAAGACCTAACGTCTTCCGGTGAAAATAAATCATGTTGACTTGTAGCAGGCTGAGGCGAGTAAAGAACAGTACGAACACTGATGTCACATGCTATAAATTCTAAAATTATAGGACTTACTGGTGGCTCAACATCAATCTCGGCTTTAACGTTGACAGACCCTCTCTTTAATTTAATACTTTCGCTGGATTTTGTAGTTATAGTAATTGTTGGACTTTGATCATTATTTTCGGATGTCGGATTTCGGCGTTTCGGATCTTTTACATATCACGGAGCAAAATCTATGTCAATGAAAATATTTCTAATATTGAATATATTTTGTGTTAATTTTGTAGAAATTCATTATTCACAATTAAATGAAACTACGTAACGTAGTATTATTTCTACTTTCTTTAATTTCTTTACCCCACCTAAAGAAATATCCCGCCTGAAGACGTTGAAATATAATGAAACCTAGGTCGTGGTAAAGAAATTAAAGAAAGTAGAAATAATACTACATCACATAGTTTCATTTCATTGTGAAAATATTTCTATTTAAGGTATAAATTCCGATCTTCTGAAGTCCAGCTTGAATATTGCTTCAGAAGAATTTTAACGGCATAGCTGTAGTCACTATGCTTAGTTTATTATAGATGCTCATTATTTTTCCAAAGTTGGTTTCGTATTCAAGTATAGCAGGTAGAGTTTATTACTTTTCTGAATGGAGCAAAGCAGGATGTGTCCAACGGCTGGAGCTTATGCGAGCAATAAGGTGGAACAGACAGTAAATCGATGCTATTCTCCTTGCAGTTGTCAAGACAGTTGATGTATATATGGATTGGTTGTTATCTACTAGAAACACCTTATGGTTAATATAGCAGTTGATATAGTTTTATTAAGTGTTTAGGAATAGCAAGCTAGCCGCCAGCCTGATGGGTTAGCAGTGCCAATTGAACCCACGTGACCATCTCTTATAAAGTGTTATTGGCATCGAATGCAAGGATAAGCAAAAATGGAAAAAGCACATTTCCTAGAGGGCTTACTACAAAAGCCAATATCACGAGAATGCCCCGCTCGGCAGACATGATGATCCAACTTGTTTCGTCCCTCTTCTGGCTATAACTCTGTTAAATTTCTGTGCAGTAGTTTCTCCGGTTTCGTAAACGTCATAAATATCTTGAGGCTCAAATTTATCGGGATCGATTACTTTTTCTAAGTAGTCATAAAATGCCTCAAGATTTGTCCGGTTGAAACTCGTAACACTTAATAAACTTATGGCTTAAACGGCTCTCACAGACAATTCTGAATTTCTTGCCATGAAAGCACAAAACCAATCATACCCAGCCAACTCGTTCTCTTCCCACAACAAAGGTCTTTGCAAATTGTATGCAATATTAAACTCAAATACTAATTTTCATACCTTTTCTTTAGAAATCCCAAAATAAATGTCAGCAAATCTTGTTACATAATTCAATAGCGTTTTTTTCCTGGCAATAAATACTTTGTTATGTGGTGAATAACCCATCTCCATTGCAGTCTTATTGTTGGAAATATCTCTCTTTGTTTTGTTCCCATTCGAGGAAGTAAAATTTGTGCCATATTTAACAGCAGCTTATCTCAATCGTGTGTCATATTTTTCAAATTCTTCATTGGTCTTTTTATTATCATCAAGATCAACCTCTCCGCGGTTCTTCTGCTTTGCACGATTTCTTGACATCTAACACAATAATAGAAAATTTGAGTAATTTGCTTCCAAACGTATGATACAAGTAGTTTGTGGTCACTTAAAACATGCTTCTATTGGCCCTAAACCGTTTGTTTCAACCGCCTCCACACCCATGCTACATTTATTTTATCAAACTTAAAAAATCGAAAATGTGGTAGGTATATACGTATCACAACACACTCGACTATGATATTCACAAAACTAATAATAGCAAACTACACTGAAGAACGAATAACAGTTTGATAGCAATACACAAGACAATAGCAGTCGAAAAACTTACTTTTTGGGTAGAAAAAGGGATGCACTCAGATAAATATGACCGATGCGCTCGGATCATTGACGGGCACTGAGCGGTACGTTGCGACATGCAAGACGATCCCCTCTCCTCACGAACCACCTGCTCTAGCGCTAACGGTTAGCGAGTTATTTGATTTGGTTCAATTCTGTCAATTCAGGACTGCAGGGTGCGTGGGGAGAATTAACAACTAAAGAAATTTACCTGTTATAGAAAATTTCCAGCGTCATAATAATTTATATTCCTTAACTTCAAATAAAAACAATTTAGGTTTTAACAAGTGTGATGCATGTTCTAAAATCATAATAGAGTTATTTTGAAAGTCTGGAAATGAAACAGATTTCTAAGTATAAATTGGATTATAATATTGATTTTCAACCTTTGATTGTCCATTCCTACATGTGTCAATGTAATACTTTTTATCACTACTCTGTACAAAATATAAACAATAATAGAAGAGAAAAACTGATGCACAGATGTTGAAGTCCGACTTCAAATAATCCGCGCGTCAGTATTTCTGTTATTCACGCATGCACAAATATAATGACCGAGGGCAAAACAGATGACTGTTTGTTTCGATCCATATCTCCTCTAAGCTACCCTTATTTTGTGCATTTGAATTATTATCGATGGATTCTCTAGTAAACCGGCCGTGCGTTGTCGAAATGGTCGTACCTCTATGAGTTTACCATTTAGTAGATTACATGTAGATTACCTCCAACCTGGAAAATTTTGAAATTAATTCTTTACGTAAATTATAATTGTTTGCAATGAAGTCTATAAGTTTCACATATTTCACGGTAATAGGTAATTCTGGACCCATGGTATTTCTGCGCTCCATGAAGTAGTTTAAAATTGGATATTGTCAATAAATATAAATAAGAATCTAATAATTTTACATAATAAAACCTAAATAATACAGCGACTACAGTATTGTATTATTCTGCTCCATTGCAGAAATAGACTACTTTATTATTCTGTTTCATTGGAATGAAACAGAAATGAAAGGAATATCGCGATAAGGAAGACAATTGTAGGTACCGCTCGGCGTTAGGTATCGTTTCTTTTTTATTTTAATTCGTCTAATAAAATTTTCACCTGCTCTTTCAGATTTTTCAGAGAATTTAATACTTTAAATGTGCATAGTTATATATCTTTGGCATGACTGCAGAAAATAATAAATCCTAGTGTTATCGCATTCTTGGAAAAGTAGGTAATTTAAAATGAAATTTAGAGCATTCTTGTACATAGTTTCGTACCATGTTGTCTGTTTACCTCTACAATTTATGGATTGCTTTTAAGAAGCAATTGATATATCATTGCTTAGTCTCTTAGGTTTTGGTTCTTGTGTGCAATTTCGTAGTAAATGTTAAAACCTTTAATATTATTTATTTTTCGACGAATGAGTATATTAATATACTTAAATTTATAGGGTTGATTTATGCATATATTAAAAGAAACAACAAGTAAGCACTTTTCAAAATAAACCTGCTAAATATTTGTTGAATAAAAGCGGAGTTACGTTTGTTTATTTATGAGTAGTTAACAGGACAATATTTACAAATAGTGCCAAGATACTTCGTACACAATTTCGTTTAAACGGAAAACTTACACTCTCCTAAATATTGTGTATTATTCATATTTATTTTTTCAATAAATTTCTTAAGAAATATTCCAGATATTTAAATCGACGAGAAAGCGATACGTTTTAAAATCTCTCTGAATTTAAAACATTATGTTTCTGTATAATAGAGGAATTAATAATATAAAGGTTTGCGCAGTTGTAAAGATGACTATTAAAATTTCAAAATACAACTCGTGTATTATTTTAAAAATTAACCAAATTAACAATCGGGTTAGCAATGAAGACAAAAATGTACTTTCTTATTATTCTCTTATTAAATTAAAAAAACTACTAGTATATTGTTTTTACTTTGCCACGCTGCTGTTATTGCTCTATTTAAGTTTTTAAAGAATACCTATACTTGACACCACTGATATAATTTTTTTTGGTAGGTACTGAGTTTATGAATAAAATTGAAAAAAAAAGTTCCGATTGATAGTTTTTTTTTTGAGATAGAATTTGCCTACTACGTGTAGCACTAGTATATCTGTAAATATTTTCTACCAGTACTTCTTTCACATCACTTCTATTTTACTCTTTCTGTTAAAATAAATCTAAATGAAACACCCTCACTCAATGTAAATAACATGTTTTAACTTGTATTTAAAATTATTTGAAGGTACAATATTTCAAATAATTTAAATTTACCATCTTTTAATAACTCATGATGGGTAGATCTATAGTAACTCATGATGGTGTAAATGTCTCTTAAATTTAAGGTAACATCGTCCACTTAGATTTTATTAGATACGAACTTTCGATATAGAATTTTAAACGGGTTGTTTTTACAAAAAAGGGAATGATTCTATTATTCAAGTTTTTTTATAAAATATACGAAAAGCTCAAATTTAAACTTTTAGGTGAATGTACGTATGCACCCTTCTTTATGTTTACCGATAACTTGGCTATTTTTTAATTAATTTCTTTAAAATTTTATCAAAAATACGTTGGAAAAAAGTGTAAGGATATACCTTACTTGAGGTATCACTGAATGTATTCAACGTTATATTTAATTTTACTAATCACTGGTATTTTTGTATTGTGCCAATTTATCTCGCGGGGAAAAATAACCTTCAATTAATAATAAAGAAATATCGTTACGCAATTGACGATAGTTATGAATTTTTCTGTGAATTGTTTTTAAAATGAAATAAAAGCTGATACATTGTAAAATTACATCCATAAATATTTAATTGGATGGTTCTTTTCAAGTGTAAGTGAATTATATTTAAAATGAACTTACGAAGGTTTTTTTATAACGTTGGTTGATTAATTTATCTATTCATTTCTAAATCAAGGAAGTTAATAACTCATCAAATATATGGAGGCGTACCTTAATAACTGAGAAAACTGTGGGTTGAAAAATTTGATTAATTTCATCTGAGTGATAAGTTATTATTTTTATACAAACACAAATTCAATATTATCAAAATTAGGACTCTTTCTAGAATCCCATGAAAATTATTTTATGGGATTCTAGAAAGAGTCCTAACGTTTGGTACGACTTATAAATCCTTACAATATATTACTCTTTAAAATTTATTTCCTTTTTAAATTCTTATTGGCCTACAGTTAATTCTAAAAATATATTTAGTCGATGTATTTAGTTACCAATACGAGAAAGTATTTTTGAACTTTTGTATTACATAAAGTATTGTTCCATTAGATCAGTTAAAAACGCTAGTAAAACATAAAGAAAACAAAGTGTGTGACAAAAGTTTATTTTTTTGTGCCTTTTAAGGTTGTTTCCATATATTATATACCTTCCTTTACTATAAATAATAAAAAATCCGACAAGTATGAGTAGGACTTGCGCTTACCGATTTCAATATCTTTGATAAATGTTTATTATATTTAATTAACTTTTATTTTACTAGTAATTAAGTATCTTAACACAAAGTTCTTAGTAAAATAGGCGGTTTAATAAAACTGTTTTTTTTCATAAAATATTAACATAAGTCAATTGGTTTTATATTTCCTATAAGCTTTGAAACTTTTTCTATTTGTTTGGACTATTGCAAAATTTTGGCCTTTCAAATTCGGAGATAAGTAAGAGGGAGGCAATTTAAAGTATGAAAATAGTTAGAACCAAATTACAGATTCTTACGTTATGAAGTGAGAGGTTTTGATATAGACTTGCTAGTAAAATGGACCTGAAAATGGAATTTTGACTCACGTCAAATACCATTTATAATTTTAGGTCTGAACCTACATATTATATGTAAACTTCAAGTTTCTTGCTTATTTAGTTTGAAAATTTAAAACCACTCTAAGTCGTTCTTTGCAACTTTAAATTTACTTTCCATTACAATTACATTTATTGCTTTCCAGTTTGGATACGAATGAATTAATTTAAATTAAGCAGTAAAAACAAAATTAACAAATATTTTGTTTTTGCAAAAGCTTTTGATTCAGTAATATAGTAATAAAGATGTTTTTTTGTTTTTAATCTATCCTTACGTAAACTAAAATATAGTTTCATTTACAGGTAACCTGAAAAAGGTAAGCGGTTTTTCTCAGTGCAGTGGGAGCTTGCTTTGTTTTATGCGTTATACAGACTGTATTTGGACTTTCACTTGTTATTCAAGCAGTAATATGATTCTATGCAGGTATGTGATTCTAAAGTCTAGAACTACAGGTTTGTTTTAAATAATGAGATGAATAAGAAATATTTCCAGAATATTTCGGTGTCACTTTTTTTAACATTACTTACTTAGATAGAAAAAAAATATTGTGAAGAAGAAGGCAGTCACGCTTTTATTAGTTTGGAGACGTTTAATGGGGATATAAAGTATAATAGAAGCGAGAAAGGAACCACAAATAGTAATGTAAAAAAGAATTTACTACAGAATTTTATGGTCTTTCAGTATTACTGCTCAATCAGTTTGGGTAAAAAAGTCGAATTTCAAAGTCAAGGTAAAGCATCTTGTAAATAAGTTCACAACAAATAACAGGATAATAAATCACATTTACTACAAACAACATATTAATATATACAAAGAAGAACCTTGGACAAAGAAGAAATACATAATATTATTTTTGTAAATCGATAGCAAAATGTCATTCGTATTACTTTTGAATGAGTAATGTCGTGTATCCTTGAACCATATTTTAAAAGACTTCTTAGAGAAACACTTTACCTTTTTTTAATGTATTTTCATAGGTTTTAAGGATGAGAGAACATGTCTTTCTTTGGATTTTTTGATAATAGGGAATGGCTTCGTCTTGTAACAGTATATATGAGTTCAGTTGAAGCCTTTAAACCCTTGGTCCCATCTGTTGTTCTTACATAATAGTCGTTATAAAAAATTTAGTTCAAGATGGGTCCAATTTCTCATATCAGCTGCGAAAACAATCAGACAATCACTTTGTATAAAAACCGACATCCCGGGAAAATCCCTTGGGTTAGATAACGGATGCTGATTAAAGTACGACATAACGCTAAGTCGAAGCAGCAGTTAAAAACGCAAATGCTTTCTCGTAATAGCATTAATTTGAGAGGTTATGATAAATTAACGATAAAAAATCTCGAGAACTATATTTTCATCTAACATCATTTTTGTACCGGCCGGGTAATTAAAAAAGTAGTCTGCGAATCGCTCGCCTGCCATATGTTTTTCACACTCTCTTATTTAAATGTTTATAAATACTAACATTTGCCTCCTAACATCGCTAACACGAAGCTATTTTTTTTTATTTGGCTTCGATGAAAGAAATGAGAAAATCGTGTTAAGTGGCGATAAGGAAGAAGGAAAAGCACTGAGTGCAGGGTCATTGTTTTTATTTTAGTGCATTCAATAAAATGAATGTCTCGCGTACAATCCTACGTCTGAATATATATATATATATATATATATATATACACAGACACAAACACACACACTTTTGTAAGTAGAGCATTTCCTGGTATTATGGCGGATATGGAGGTGGCAAATGAATTGTCATTTCCTTTGTGTTGATATATTTATGACGTCGTTATATTTGAATGAATTGTCGTGATGTTGCTTTCACTATATTTTTCCTTTAGTCTTCGGTGAATATGGCAAGTAGTATAGAACTTACTAGGTTACGCCGTGTGTATTTTAAAGTGAATTAATAATACCAACTTGGATGGCAACGATTTTTTACGTTACGATATTTGGTCTAGGGATACATTTGTGGCAAAAAAGTAACATAATATGATGATTGATGAAAAAATTGCGTAAACCCCTGAATAACTCATAAATATATTTTGTTTATAAAGAAGATAAAAATTTTAGTGACTGATGCAGAAAAAATATATTTTCAATTCGTCTTTTTCCGCTAATATTTTTTCCTCCTCTATTTTATATAACACGATCATAAAATGAAATTCAAAAGTAAATTTTATTTTGTGCATTTAGCGTTAAACAGATGTTTTTATTGCTATGTTGCCGATAGTAATTCTCATATATATTTCTTTATATTTTGTGGTTCTTAAAATGATTTGCATGACAACAATGTCTTTAAACATTATCCTTTATACATATAATATTATTTCTTCCCTCGAGAACTTCCTTTCAATTCAAAACGGTAAACAATCGTTCTAGGTATTCAGACAAAAATGCCGGCTAGCACAATTGCAATATTTCATGTAAATATTTTCCACGCAGAGGATAAATAGACAATAAGAAAATATTAACTATGAGTGATCTTCGCGAGGAAGAATTTTCCTGGCGATTCTGAGCTTATGCTGCGATTTTGAGCGTATGTGTTATGACATAATTTCGTCGAATATTCGATATCTGTTTCCGAAAGGAAATCCGTGGGGATGGGTAAATACGAAAATATTTACTGAAGATTATGAGTGGTTTTGTAAATAATGCGATAATAATGTTCCGGGTAAATCAAAGTTCGAGCTTGAAGAATGTAATTTATGCTGTGTATTACGATTTAACTATATTTTATTTTACTTATTAAAAAAAATGCAAACTTTGAACTTTACAGTTAAAAGTCTTTCTATTGCCAGCTCTCGGAATATCTAACTTTGATCTGGAAATCTGCGCTATTATTTGTGATGAAGTACCTGAAATAAATATTTACTCTTGATGTGATCAGCTTTACATTGCTTAGATTTATATGGAAAGTGATTACGTTAGAAGTAATTAAAAGTCAGGTAATTTTATAAGTATATTATATTTTATATTGCTTTCTGGAAAGAAGAGATATTTCTCTAAGAAATATGTTGTTTTTAAATTTTTGCAATATTTATTACGATCTAAATTCGCATTTGAAAAACGACGTGCATCTTTGTACGTTGGTCTCTACGTATGTACCCATGTATATATAAATACCGCTACAGGTTACAATTCTTAACTCAATTAAATGATTTTTTTTCTATCTTCTTCTTGGTTAAACATTAAAGTAGGAGGTTAATCATTTGTAAGTTTATTTTTTTCGCTCATCATTATACCGTTTTGCTTTTAATTTACTTCGTTTTTCACTTTTTCTTAGGGTTATTTATTTAATAATATCCCTATTTAAAAAACTTTTGGGTTTACAAATAGTTTGTATGGCACAAATAGTCAGTCCCGATCAGTTTGGACCTTGATACGATGATTGAACGATAATTCGTTGAGATATGAGCGGAAAGGAGATTGTGAAAGGAAACGTATTTACACGCTGTTTAATTACTTGTGTGGATGTTTAATACTTTGTTAACTAAAATGTTCTCGTAATAATTTTATACTAAGCTAAACACAGGAAATAGAAACGAGCTTTGTTTTTAAAACCAAAAAACGAACGAATGTATGAAATGTATGTATGGACTTCGAATATAACCAGAAATCTTTAAAATACATTTTTAAACCTTTTTCACTTATATTTACTATCTTTGTTAACAAGTTTTTCAATATTGAAACCCGAGTAACTTACTGTAAACATATTCCACGATATTAGAGTGGAAACGATAATAAGATTGAATTAGTGAGAGTGGAAATCAAGTAGCATAAAAGTGTCCGAGACAACAGAAAAGTTTTTAAGTCATATTTCACAGAAAATTATACAAATATAGACGATGTGCTGTTTTTCTTCTTGATTCTCATTTTGTGGATATAAAATCATCTTTACTAAATTATATTCTCTCGCGTATATTCCACCACATTATCTCATTACTACCTCATATTTTATTTTCATTACTGCCCGTAATTTGCATGCTGACATGTTTTAATTTCGTTGTTATTCATAATTTTGTTTATATTTTTTTTGATTGTTACACATATTGATACATTTTTTTTCCATAATGTACATATTACTAAATTTTAAGTCAAAAAACATAATGGTATTAGTAATATTTCAAAAACTGACTGGAAATTTTGAAAAAAGATTGGACTTGATTGGAATTACAGTACTACAAAAATGTCATCAATTATATAATCAATATGTGTTAGAGTTTTTACTAAGATTTGTAATATATGAGATTGGTCGAGGATGACGTAATAAAGTAAAAAGTTATTACCTTTTATTTTCATTTTTTGAAATTTATTATTTTTATTGATTTTAAGCGATCAATGTATAATAAGAAATTATGAACTCCTTAATTAAATATCGACCGCTTCTCACAAATTTACGAGTCAAGCGTCTTGTCCTCTAATTTATTGATACTAACTATTCTAATAATATTATTAACAAGGGGTTATAGGTAATTTAAAATTTTAGAGGCCAAAACCAGATTCATGGGAGGAAGTTCAATGTGACGTTACGTCTATAAAAGTATGACTATTTAAATATGTTTTGCATTTTACTTTTACGACATCGATATGTTTAAATTAGTTTTTAAATTTTTTTTATGATATAAAACATTTTGAGCAAATAAATAGATCTGAAAATCAAATGGATACTCTATTTTATAAATACGTTATATGTGCCTAACATAATTTCAACTGTCATTGTAACGAATATTTCAAAACACAGCATTTTGTAATCAGAATGAATGCCGTCAAAAGACAAATGGTTTTACTTACAAGTCACTGGAATTACAACAAAAGTATTCGCAAGTTCTTTATATTATGTGAATGACAGCTAAAACTAGCTTTAATTAAGATAAACCCTTATCATATTCGGAAATGCCCGGGACAAAGAAACTTTCATATGTAGATAGGTATATTATATCGTTTACCTTTATAAATAGAGCTTTACATCGACGATATTTTTAGCTTTCACAAATAAAATTCATAAGAATTATTATTTTCATTATTATTAAATAATTTCTTAAATTTATTTAATGTTAAAATTTTTAATTATATTTTTTAATAGTCTTAAGCTTTTCTTCTTATAAATATAACTTAGAATTTCCAATTGTTAAAGAACTTAGGAAAAAAGTATGAGCTTTTTGGGACGCCTGGCACATATGGAACATATAGTTTTTTTTATATTTTTACGTTGGAATATTTTTATTTGAACGAATTTAAAGCGAATAAATTAATATTCAGATAGTTGTCTATAACAAAAATATTAATTTAATTTTATTGCTTATTTTATGGAAAAATATATCACAGATAATTTTTTTTAACAGTCTATTAAGAATAAATGTTTACCCACGATGGAACGGAGGAAGTATATACCTTTAGGGTAAGAGGTTTTGATTGTTTTGTATGCAATCCAATATTCCTACTTATCTCCAAAACAGTTTGACTGATTTAAATACGGTTTTCTGAAAAATGTTTTTGATACATTGGAAATGGTTCTTACATAGCTGTTACGATGATTACTCTCTAGGTGGCACCTTAATAAATATTTTGTTTCAAACAAAAGTTCCCATTTACCTCCCAAACGGCTTGACCCATTTAGATACGGTTTTCTACACATTATTTGGAATTAATCGGTGATGGTTCTTAGATGTTGTTAGCTCCTAACCGCCACCTGGGGGCGCTGCAACATTTTTTTGTTAATGAATGTCACCATTTATCTCCAAAATGATTTGACGATTTAGACAATATAGTTTTCAGATAAGTGTTATTTACCATACCGGGGGGCGCTGCAACATTTTGTTGCAAATTAATATTTCCATTTATCTCCAAAATTGTTTGACCGATTTAGACACGTGTTGTTGCAAAATATTTGAGACTAATCAGCGATGGTTCTTAAATAACTGTTATGATATTATCTCAACAAGGGGCGCTGCTATATCTTGTTGCAAAGGAACATTTCCATTTACCTCTACAAGATGTAAAGCTAGCCGAATTAAGTAGGAAAGAACCTACAAGACAGAAAGCTGGCCGAATAGAATAGATGGAATTTTAACTCCGATCCAAATGCGCCATTAGATCTTTCATATCAAAAATCATAAATTATAGTTATTGAATTTAATCATGGCCATGATTGTGCTATTAGTTTAACGTGCCTACATAAATTTACTAAACCACTAATTTTAAAAAACAAATTTTACATTTTGACGTGTTAATGAATTTTGTTTTTATAAAGTATTCAAGGAGTTGAAGCTAGGTGTAAACACACATAAAATTTAAATTTAAACACCTATCAAAATTTTAGGTAATTACCTTTGCTAGTAATGTTGTAAAATATAGAGAATCAAGTGAATGTTCTGAGCTGAATAAATAAAATATCCGCTCAAAGTCAGAGTGAAGGAAGAAATTTATGAGCGGCCGGGCAACTGGATTCGAGCGCTGTTCGCGTGCCACTCTCGCTAAACCTCTGTTCCCACCCGCCCATATAAGTGCAAATCAATACGAATATTTGTCTTTATCTGAATGTCGTCAGAATAAGAAAACTTGCTCAAATGAGAAGAATATTACGGTTGGGAAGAGAAAGTATAATATAAGGCGGCATTCACTTTCGGGACTAGTTTTTAGTGTATTCAATAAAATAAATGTGTAATTTATATTGTTTCGTTTGTGGGGAAACGGTGCGTACTTTTATGGAGAGTTCGCTGATATTGTTAAGAATATATTGCTATTTTAAATGTGATGTGATATATATATATATATATATATATATATATATATATATATATATATATATATATATATATATATATATATATATATATATATATTGTTAATTAATTTCCATTTGTAAGAGTTTTTAACGAGAACCAATTTGAAGAAAAGAAGAATTATAAAAGGATTTATCCAATAATACAATCCCTTTCATTTTATTTTTTTCGGACAGTTTGAATATTTCCTTTACTTTAATATATAAGTCATTCAAGATTGAGATGGAACAAAAGTTGGATTTGTCCCATTCCGAAAATATATACTTTTTATCACTTTGACACAGATGAGGATATATATCTATCACATATATATATATATATATATATATATATATATATATATACATATATATATATATATATATAGGATATATATATCTATTACATTTCTCGAATATATATCTATCATATGAAGTGTGATGGTCACATACACCTTGGTAATAAATGTATATCGGTTTCATGTGGCGCTCAAAAAATGATACGATATGAATTGTAATGAACCATTCAAGATTAATAATGCCTAAAGCAAAGTCACTAATAAATATTCAGTACGTTGCGAAACTCAGCAAATAAAAAACTTATCTGTTACTGAAAAGTTCCAGCCTCATAATAATTTATATTCCTTAATTTCATATAAAAGTGTTTTAGATTTGAACAAATGTAATGCAATTTGTAATATCATAGTAGTATTATTTTTAAAGTATGGAAATTAAGCAGGTTTCTAAGAAAAAACTTTATTACAATATTGACTTTCAACTTTGATATTACTTTTGATTGAATATTGACTTCAAACTTTGATGTTCATTCTTAATCTAATAAATTATCCATTGAGGATAATTATTAAATTCGCATCTGTGTCAAAGTGATACTTTCTATCATTTATTTGTATGAAATATGAACAATAATCCTCGCGTGAGTTTTTCTTTTATTTACACAGGTACAAATATAACGACCGAGAATAAAATAGATGCTTGTTTTTTCCGCTCCACGTTTCTTCTAGGCGGCCCTAATTTTATCCTTTCAAATTATTGTCAATGGATTCTCCAGAAAACCGGCCATACACCGCCGAAATGGTCGTACCTCAATGAATTACCATTTAGTATATTGCTTATCAATTACATGTAATGTGGAAATTTTTGAAATCATTTCTTTACGTAACTTATAATTTTTATAATGAATGATAAGTTTCAAAAATTCAACGGTAACAGTTCATTCTGGCCCCAGAATTTTTCTGCCCTCTATAAACTATTTAAAATTTCTAAATATAGATAGGTATAAGTCAGAATCTAATAATTCTACATAATAAAACCTTAATAGTACAGCGACTACAGTGCTCCCCATGCTTAAATTGGCTATTAACTATATAAACGATCATGAAAATAGATATAAACATCCATCCGTCACAAAACTTTGTTTACTTAAATTTTGTTTAATATACATGTAAATAAATACTGATTTTTAGCTTTATTTTAATATCACTGCGATGAGACAACTTCTCTATTATTCTATTCCGTCGTCGGAACGAAATAGGTATGAAAGGAATATCACGACGAGGAAAAGAACACTATGGTACCACTCGTCATCAGAATCGTTTCTTTTTTATTTCAGCTTATCCAAAAAATAAATGGTAATATATATATTTATATATATGTATATATATATATATATATAAATATATATATATATATATATATATATATATATATATTGCCTTCTCTGTTTCATATTCTACAAAGATTTACTATTTTGAATGTGCAACATGACTACAGAAAAAATAAATCATAAAAAAGTAATTTACATGAAATTTATAACATTCTGTATATAGTTTCGTACCATGTTTTATTTTTTCTTTGTTTATAGTTTGATCTTAAGCAACAAGTGACATATCATTGCGTGCTCTTTTCAATTTTGTTTTTTTTCTGTGCATTTTCTCTGTATAATACTGGTGTTAATAAAATAAAACATATGGTAAGTTGGGAAGGTAACTGTAATAATAAAATTTAAAAATATAACTTGGGAATTATTTTAAAAATTAAGCAAGTTGGAAAATTGAGTTAACAGTGAAGACAAATAAGGACTTCTTTTTAATGCTAACGAGTATGTTGCTATTACTTTATCGTGCTGAAGTAAATTCTTTAAAGCCTTCAAAATTTCTAACGATAGTTTTTTCTTAAGAATTAAGGCTCGTCTAACATATATAGCACTAGTTTACATGTAAGTCTTTTCTACTAGTATATGCACCCCTTCTATTTAATTTCGTCTCTTAAAGAGAAGATAAATCTGAATAAAACACCCTTGGTTCATCTAAATAATCAAATATTAAACTCTTACTTGAAAGTTCAATATTTCAGACAATTCAAATTTATTATATTTTATTAACACTTAATAACTTAATTCGAGTAGAAACAAATGGCACTTTCATTTAAAGTAAACCACTTTGGTTTTTTAAGATACTAACTTTCGATTTTGAATTGCAAACGATTTGTTATTATAAAAAAGAAATTATTCTTCGGATCGAGTTTTATTAAAAAATAAACGAATTTTTTTAAATTTCAACCCTTAATGTGAATACTCCTATATACCCTTCTCCATTATTTTTCCCGATATGTTCGCTGTTTTAGTTAATTTTATCGAAAGCTTATAAAAAAAGTATCTAAGCAGATAATATAAGAAAATGCCCTACTTGAGGAATCATTGATTGTGTTCAACGTTGTACTTCCTTTTGATGAATCATTGATATATTTTCGAAAAATGAGCGGCAGTTGATTTTTTTTGCACAGTTCATTATAAATTTATCTTGGTGAAAGAGACGAAATTTCACTAATAATAAAGGAATTATTGTTAAGCAATTGAGAGTTATCCTTTAATATGTAATTCTATTTAAAATAAATAAAATTTTGAAGCCCACCGATTTTTAAATAATTACACTTACAATTATTTCATGTGATGGTTTTTGTAGTTATGTTATTTATATCTTCGTTAGAGAATGGAACTGTGCTAGTGTAAATGTTATTATATTTAATTTAAATTTACAAATGTTTTATTTGGCTGTTGGTAAATTTCTTTTTCCGTCGAACATATCAAGGCTTACATTAATAACTGACCTAATTATTGGTTAAAATATTTGAAGAAATTCTGTCTGAGTAATTGAGAGTTATTTTTATACGCTGGAAATCGGATAAGTTAATTTTGTGAAAAGTTTTCAATTATTTAAAAAGTCCTAACGTTTGATACGACTTATAAAACCTCATAATATATTGCTTTTCATTTACTATTTTTGATAACGAATCCAAAGTTAATTTTAAAGACAAACAATCTACATAGTTAGTTAACAATGATATAAATTTCTTTGAACTTTTTTATTGTGTAACATATCGTCCCATTGTACATCGGTTATAGAACCATTGAGGTTCGCCTGGCAAAAAATGGACGAAAACAAAGCGTGCGACAAAAGTTTATTTCTTTTTAGTCGTTTTCACGTTGTTCCCACATATTACATATTTGCCTTTACTAAACATACTAAAAGAAAACAAGGAAGTATGAGTAGGACTTATCTTTTCTCAATTCCATGTCACCGATACATATATAATTTAATTTATATACTTTCATTGCAACTGTAACTAAGTAATTGATAAAAATATTTTTCCGTCTGGTTTGAAAACGTTTTTATTTATTTCGGTAACATCAAATTGTTTACCTTTTGGAGGGAAGCAATATAAGATATGAGAATTATTAGAACCAAATTACAATTTCTCTCGTAATGGAGTAAGAAGTTTTGATATAGATCTGCTAGCAAAATGAACCCAGAAATGGAAATTTGATGGCCCATAATTTTCTTCTATAAGAAAAATGAGCGCATGCTCTTTTCAAAGAAGTGGGTAATCTTGAAACATTACCCACATGTTGATAAAGAAAAAAAACATTCAGTTCCATTTTACATATTTCTGACTTCTTTCGTTATACAAATTAAATACTATTTATAATTTTAGGCCTAAATTTAAATACTATATGTGAACATCAAGTTTCTCGCTTATTTGGTTTAGAAGTTAAAAACCACTTTACGTATATTGTTCTTTACAAATATAAATTTACTTACGAATACAATTACATTTACGCTTTCTAAGTTAGTTAATTTAACTTCGGCAGCAAAAACCAAATTAACAGATATTTTGTCTGTAGGAAAGCTTTTGGTTCGGTAACACAGTGATAAGGATGAGTTTTAGCTTTTAATCTGGCCTTACGTAAACTAAAATACATTTTTATTTACAGTTAATCTGAAAAAAGTAAACAGTTTTACTTAGCGGTGGGAGCTTGCTTTCTTTCATGCCTTAAGCAGTTTGTGAGCGCAGGGCCCAGCTAACTTGGAACAAGTACTGGAGCTTAAAAGAAATATTTAAGAGCAATATGCCAATCAAACTCTTCAGTTTGATTGGCATATCACCTTAGCCTTCGCTAAGGTGATGAATTTTTGCCTTATACCATGTCTGACTTATGGTTGTCAGACATGGAAGTTTAATACAAATATCGTCAATAAAATTATAACGTGCCAACGCGGAATGGAACGGAGTATGCTTAGCATAAAAAGAATAGATAAAATAAGACATACAAAAGTACGCAAAATTACAAATGCAACAGACGGTTTAATACAACATTATTTATTTATCCTGTTTGTCAGAAAAGTTTTAACATCGAAACCGGCACAACTTGTTTTAAATATATTTCATAACATTATAGTGGAGATGATAAAAGGAATTATTACTCCGGTAATTTATTAGAGATATGTTTTAATTTTATTGTTATTTTTAACTATATATATGTTTCATTCATTATTTATTAACGAATTTTTGTCATCTACGAATTAAATTATTTTACTTTCAAACAAACTCATTAGTTTTAGAGATATTTCGAAAACCGACATGTTTATGGACTTGATTAAAATAATGATCTTACAAAAGTCATCAGGTATTTTTTCAATATGTAATATAGTATACATTAAAGTTTGGAATCTAAGAGAGTTCTCTAGAAATGGCCTAATAACGTAAAAAAAATTTTTACCTTCAGCTTTTTTCGTAAAATTATTTTATCACTTTAAAGTGATTAATATACAATTAAATTAGTACTTATTTCTTAATTATGATAATATTTTCTCAAAGTCTGAGTGAACGATTTATGAGCGACAGGCAACTAAATTTGAGAGTTGTCCGCTCACCGCTCTCGTTAAACCTTTGATTGCACTTGCTCATATAAATGCAAATCAATACGAATATTTATCTTTGTCTGAATGTGGCTAGAATGAGGAAACTTGCCTAAATGAAAAGAATATTACGGCTGGGAAGAGGAAATACAATAAGGCGGCGTTCACTTTTAGGAATAGTCTTTTAGTGTATTCAATTACATTAATGCATCACTTATACTATTCCCTGTATGGGAAAATGTTGAATAGGTTTTATAGAGAGTTCACTAATATTGTGACGAATGAATTACTATTTCCTATGTGACTAAGAAAGTTATACGTTGTTATTTGATTTTTATTTCTTAGATTTTTGAACGAAAAGCAAGGATTCATACAGCAATACAAATGTTTTCTTCTTAATTTTTCGGGAGTTTGAAGATTTTCTTTACTTAATTGTAACATCATTAGTTCAAGATTAAAATGAATCAAAAAGTGGATGCGTTTACATCACGAAAGTACATATCTTTTCTGGATTTGAAGCGAGATCGCTATATATCACTTGAAAAAAAATGTATGTGGCATTTAGAAATATTCAAGTTTCAAAGTTTCTGCGGTATAGTACTTTTTATTCCTTAACTTCATATAAAAGCGTTTTAGATTTTAATAAACATGACGTGATTTTCTAATATCATAAAAAGAGAAAAAGGAGAAATGAGTTCTGAAAGTATGGGATTTAAAAAGTTTTGTAAAAATATATTAGATTAGAATATAGGCATTCAACCATTGATTGTTAATTCTTAATCTAATAGTTTATCAATGGAGCTGAACCCCCCTCCCCTATGTAAAAGTGGTACTTTTTATCACTTCTTTGAATATAACAGAAACAATTAGGAATTCGAATAATCTTCGAGTCAGCTTTTAAATTATTAAGAATGTACAAATATAATGCCGGAGATAGAAACAGACGATGTTTTTTCGCTTCACGTTTCTCCTAAACTGCTCTCATTTTACCCTTTCAAACATTATCGATTGTTCTACAATAAAACGACCGTACACTGCCGAAATTATCTTTTCTCTATAATTTTACCGGTTTGTTGATTTTTTAAAACTTTCGTTCGTAACTTCTTTTTTGTTGAAAACTTTCCCGTTATTCTGTCGTTCGGAACGAAATAGAAATGAGAGGAATATCAAAATAAGGATAAAAGCCGTATGGTGTTGCTCGTCGTTAGTAACCGTTTCTTTTTTATTTTAGCTCATCCGATAAAATAAATGTGTCAGTTACAAATATGCTTGACTGTGTGTATATATATATATATATATATATATATATATATATGTATATATATATATATATATATATATATATATATATATATGTATATATATATATATATATATATATATATATATATATATATATATATATATACAGTTATCAACCTAACATTATTTTTTAAAAATTTTTTAACGACATATTTGGTTAAAGATGCTATAAATTTTCTGTTGTATTTTTATAAAATACTGTCCCAAAAATGTCTTTGAACTTTTTTATTGTATATTATAAGTTATTGTCCCCAAATGCCATTGAAATTTTGCATTGTGTTTTATAAAGTATGGCTCCGTCTTATAACGTCTATAGAACCATTGTGCTGTATCTAGTGCAAATTGGACGAAACTAAAATTTTGTCGCACAAAATTTTATTTCATTTAATTCGTTTTCATGTTGTTCCCTTATATTATATACCTGGCTTTACTAGAAATAATCAAGAAATAACCAGCCAAGTAAAAGTGAGACTTATGTTTTTAGAGATGCACATCAGGGATGAATGTTTAATATATTTCATACACTTTTCTCATCAGCAATTATGTATCTTAAAACAAAATATTTTTTAAAATAAATACAAGAATTTTTTTTCGCAAACTATTAGGATAAGTCAAATATATTTATTACTCTCGTAATCTTTAACGAGTTTTCTGTTTACTCGGATAATCTCGATATATTTGCCTTTAAAGTCCGTTGATAGGTAGGATAGAGGCAATGTAGGACATGAGAATCATTAGAAACAAATTATAGCTTCCTACGAAATGACGTGAAAGGTTTTGAGACACACCTGGAAGCAAAAACAATTTTTTCATATAAGAAAAAGATGCATACTCTTCTCAAGAAAGTCTTCATTGTTATCCACATATTTGTGGAGAAAAAACAATTCCGTCTCACTGTATATATTTGTAAGTTCTTTTGCCATACAATTCTGAGTCACCTTAAATACAATTTACAATTTTAGGCCTAAACCTAGATATTATACGTGGACTTCAAGTTTCTTGTTTATTTGGTTTAACGGTTAAAATCTACTATAAATCGATTGTTCTATGCGAATTTATTTCCCATTATACATTCATTTTTAATTTATAGTTTAGGCATGAATGGATTAATTTAACTTAAGCAGCAAAAACAAAATTAACAGATATTTTGTTCCTATGAAAGCTTTTGATTCGGTAGCATAGTGATATGTATGAGTTTTTGCTATCAATCTACCCTAAAATAAACTAAAATATATTTTCTTTTACAAGTAACCTCAAAAACGTAAGCGGTTTTTCTCAGTGTGGTGGGAGTTTGTTTTCTTTTAGGAGTTATGCAGATTGTAATTAGTTTTGCAATTTTTTCTCAAGTAGTAATAACTTAAGCAGATATTTGATTCCGAAATCTTGTATTAGGGGTTTGTTTTAAACATCATTACATCTTACTATAAACTGATGGGTTTTGTAAATTGTCGGCGATATAATAAACTATTAAATAGAGTTCATTTGAGTTCACCTCGAGACTTTAAGTCCTTGGTCCCAACTATTGTTATAACGTAACAGTCGTTACAAAAAATTTAGTTCAAGAAAGGTTTAGTTTCTCATATTATCTGCAAAAATTAGATGAGAGTCGCTTTAATTAAAAAACTTATATCTCTTTAGAATCGCTTGGGTTGGATAACGGGCCCCGACTAAAGTACTGGATAACGCTAACTCGAAATAGTAGTTAAAAGTGCAAATGTTTCCTGGTGAAAACATACCTTGAGATGCAATGAAAAATAACGATAAGGAATCGCAAGAGCACCAGTTTTGTCTAATTTCTGAATGAATTCAGAACTTTCGTAACGGCAGGGTAGAACTGATTTGAACGACGTCCGCGAACCGCTCGCCTGCCAAACCACTATTCACACCCTCCAATTTAAATATAAATCAATAATACTGTTGTCTGCAAATATCGCCAAAACTTGACAATTATTTTTTTTTTTCACTTCGATGAAATAAAATAGAAAGGAGAAAAAAGTCGCAATAAGGAAGAAGGAAAATCAGTGAGGCACCGCGCGTTGTTAGTTCATTGTTTTAATAGCGCATTCAATAAAATAAATGTCTCACTTCATTCCTACGTCTGCGAATATATACACGCAGACACACACATTATATTTATATGTATGTTCATATATATATATATACATATATATATATATATATATATATATATATATACATATATATATATATATATAAATATATATATATATATATATATATATATATATATGTATATATATATATATGACACGCTACAGGTCACAATTCTTAACTCATTTTAGTGATTCCTTTTCTATGTTCTTCTTGGTTAAAATAGAGTCTTAATGATATCTATAATTATTTGTGAAGCACTTCATTTATATCTCAAAGTCTCTAAAATAATTTTTAAACTATTTTCGCTGATACATACTATGTTTGTTGGAAATGTTTTCAACACTTAAACCTTTATTTTAAATATATTCTTTGACATTATAGTAGGAGTGATTACAGAATTGACTTAGAGTGGAAATCATGTAGTAGAAAAAACTAACTCAGACAATGGGAAGTAAATAGAAAGTTCCTAAATAATTTTTCATGGAAAATTGTACAAAAGCAGACGATGTATTATTTTCCTAGTCATCAGATTTATTATGGATATAAAATTATCTTTACTGACTTCCATCAAAACCTCTTGTGTATATTCCTTCATGTTACCTCATTACTATCTCACGTATTAATTATAATATTACATATACATTATAGTCTTACGTATACATTATAGTTATAGCTAACTGTCACTCCGTGTCCACATTTCGTCTGCATGTCAAGTATTCTTAGCATTTTGATTTAGAGTACTGACGGTAACTTATTGCTGATATGTCTTGTTTTTGTTGCTGTTTACGATTTTATTTATGTTTCATTCATTATTTTATCTATTAATACATTTTTGTTATATATGATGTAAATATTATTGTTTGTTCAAGTAAAAAACCGCAATGGTTTTAGAAATATTCCAAAAACCAATATGTTTATTGATTCGATTGGGATTACGACACTCTATGTCCTATTGCTTTTTATTTCTTTATTTTTAAATTTTTTATTAGGATTATTTATTTAATAACACTTTTATTTAACGAACTTTTGGTGTTACCAACTATTGATGTTTTTGTGGGGTCATTACGGAAATACGTCTAATTTAAAAAAAAGAAATTTTACTTTTATTGAAAAAATACTGACTCAGTGAATATGGCATAAAGTTTAAAGTAGATTTACCTTTATTTTATTACCATAATTACTAAAAATAAAGTACTACTTTTATTGCTATTTGTTCAATATTTAGAACACAAATTCTAGTGAATAATTAAACCGTATAGTGCATAAATTTATTTGCGTACGTCCAATGTTGCAAAGGACCTTAAAGGTGAAAAGACAATAGAAAGTTTCGCTACGGTACGCAAGCAAAATCATCACACACTATGCGCGCTGCTTAATTTGCTGCGCTGTTTTGTAAGCCACGGTGGCCGAATCGTACAGTGCCGGGATCATAAACGACGGGACCGGAGTCCGAATATTTGTCTAATTATTTTTAAGACAAAATATTATCGAATTTTGCATTCCATAAGGTAAACGTTTAAGTAATAAGAGACATAACGAATAGCAACTTAACACACAGTAGGTAATACTTATTAAAATTAATAGTAAGATATGGCAAACAAATGCGTTAAATGCGTTGATTTATTTCATATAAATGATCTGATGCTGTGTCCCAGTTGTTAGATTAAATTCCATTTGAGCTGCGCTGAGATACGTGAGAAAAGAAACATTTAGAGAGATGTGACTCAAGAAGAAAAAGAATTGGATGTGAACAGATTAGAAACATATAAAACTGTTATCAATACCTGCTAAATTTGGTCAGTCTTTATAGTGTATCGACTTCAAATTGACAAACGATTTGAAAATTTGAAGGAGGAAATAAGTACCAATGTAATTAAAATATCAAAAAAGGATGATCAACATACAAGAAAGCATAAGCGTTATATCAAACAAATTCGATGAATATAAAACAGTCCTGGAAGAGCAATTCAAATTAACTGGAAAGCTCCAATGGGAAAATCAACCTTTGTGCGGTTTATATTTCTCCACCCCCAAAATTGATTGAGAGCTTTCTTTCAAAGTTAGATAATGCTTGGATTACCAATCCAACTACAAATAGTTTAGTAGTTGGGGATTCTAACGTCCCAGAAATAGATTGGCGCACAAAAAATAATGGCATCTTGCCAAGAGGTAAAAATGTTTGTACTTTACTAAGTTATTACTAGATTATGTTACTGTAAATAATTTTACACAATATATAAATAATGTAAATAAAAGCATTCTTGATCTGGTTTTGAGTAATTTCATCTCAATATATCTCTGTTTTTCCGAACGATTCCTAAGTAAATTAGATGATTATCATCCCAGCTTTGGACATTTCAATCCATTACAAAGCAAAAAATTTATTGGGAAATTGTACTAGATCAACGTTCATCTTCCAAAAATCTGGGTTTAACAAAATTAATGAAAATATGAAGAAAGCGGGAATAAAATTTTATTTCTGAGCGGAACAAAATTTTATTTGTGAGTAATAATCAAAATATTGACAAGCATTAAATAAATTTTACGTAGTGCTGTTTAAATGTATATATGATTACGTTCATAAAAGGAATATAAAATCAATGAAATATTTGTCCTGGTATTCATTAAGTTTAAGAAAACTTACAGCAGAAAGGAAAAAATTTAATAAAAAATACGGTAATCCGATGAATAAGTTAACTTTCAGCATGTTGAAATTTTGCTCTAAACAATGTAAAAAATATTGGTAAGAAAACTTGAAAAAAAAAGTAATGTTGAAAGTAACATTAGAAACAACTCCAAATTCTTCTGGCCACATGCAAAATACAAATTTAAAAATTCTTACAATATTCCATCCGACATGAACTAAATCGAGAAAACCTCTTCGAGGGGTCTTTCCATCGCTAACTTTTCCCCCGATTTTTTTAGTTCTGCATAAAGCAAAAGTGCAGACAATGACGTCAATAAATGTAAAATGGCCGAAATATCTTCAGTCAGTATGATAGATAAAGTTAGCATATCTCGGAAAGAAACTCTCAAAGCACTTCTAAATTGATGTACAGAAAGACCAGGTCCTGATCAAATGCCTGCCTAAGAATTTTGTCCATACACTTGAAATATCTCTGAATTCCATATTTAATATATAATTATGCACTAGTAACTTTTAAAAATGCTGAAAAATGGCTAAGATAACGCCTATTTATAAAACAGAGGACTTAACACTTAACTTAGACAACGTAGTTAATTATCGTTCTAAATCAATTTTATCTTTTTTTGATAAAGTTTTCGAGCGCCCTATTTATAAAACTATTTATGCTCATATTAAACCACATATCACTGTCAACCAGAATGGCTTTTTACCAAAAAAGTTTACGTCAACAAATATGGTTGAATACATAACAGATATTGCAAATGCTTTAGGTAAAAGCAAGCAAGTCGACGCAATCCATATTGATTTAATTTAGGCGTTTGTTAAAATAATCATACTATTTTATCAGACAAATTGCAATATTACGGTATACATGGTGACTCGCTGAGATGGATTCAATCATATTTGGTAAAAAGGAAGTACTGCATTATAAATAATGGATTCTCATCTATTAAACGTGAATCAGAATCTGGTATACCACTAGGCTCCCACCTCGAGCCACTATTGTTCGGCTTTTTTATAAATGACTTAATCCAATAATAGTTAAATGCCAACCATCTTAAGGTCGCAGATAACTTTAAAAATTTACAAAATAACAGGAAACGATTTAGATATTGCACAGCTCCAAAAAGGTCTCGACATCCCGTCGGACGTTGCTCGAGGAACATAATGCACCTAAATCCTAATAAATATCCTTACAAAAATTTTCCGTTCGTTCTCAAACCTTTGATAGTCAGTATGCCATCGACAAGGTAAAACTTGGTCAAAATAGTATCATTAAAGATCCAGGAATAATTGGAGATGATAAAATTTGATTAAAAATTAACATTTTATAAACACGTGGTCCACGTTACTAACAAAGCTGTGATAATGTTGTATTTCATTTTGAGGGCAACCAAAGATTTTAATAATGTTCAAACATTGCTCTTTCTGCACAATTAACTTGTACACATTCAGCTCGAATACGGATGTATGGTGTGGAACTCAATTTTCAAGAAATACTCTGAACGCATCGAAAGGGTGAACCCTTTAGATATTTTTGTAATATGTCACCTACAAAGCTGGGATAAGTAAAAAAACACTCACTTACGAAGAGCGTCTTTTATATTTCAAATGAAACACTTTAGCTTAAAGACGAAAAGGTACTGATTGCATATTCCTTCATAAGCTTATCCACAATGCAATTGACAGCCGTCCACTTCTTCAGAACTTCCAGTTTAACATTCCACGCAATAACAGTAGACCGCCTATTTATCGACCCTTCTTTGTATCAAAGTGTCGCACGAAATTAGGATTTTTGCTCTCTTAAATATATTAAGCCGTACCGTGACTACATTTTATTGGCAAACTCCATTATTGATCATTTAATGTAATTAATTTAAATATATATTTATATATATATATATATATATATATATATATACATATACATATATACATATATATATATATATATATATATATATATATATATATATATATATATATATATATATATATATATGTATATATATAATTATTTGTTCTTGAATTAAATTGTTAAAATTGAGAAACTGTTTATGTACTAATAATAAATAAATAAATAAAAAAAGGTCATCAAGTATTTCTTCAATTTGTATTAGAGTTAACATTAAAGTTGTGAACACGACAGTGTTTGAAGATGTGCTAGTAAAGTAAAAAGTTATTTAACTTCTTTTCCTTTTTCTGAAATTATTTATCAATTTTAAGCGATCAATGTATAATCAAGAAATTGCTAACTTCTCAATTAAATTTTGGTCGCTTTTCAGAATAATTTAAATATTTTTCAGTGTATTTTATTTTGCCTTTTTTTGTGTAAATGTCATAATATTTTATTGATATTTTAATTCTTTAGTGAGCAAAATGTAAAAAAAATATTTTATAAATCGAGAATTTAGCGCTCCACTTTATTGACAATAGATATGTCAATTTTCTACCCTAATTACAGGCTGTTTGGACAGCAAAATACAATGTATCCTATATAGAAGAAGATGTCGTTTAGATTGGCCGGTTATTCTACTTTAATGAATTGATTTCTTATTTACTTAACTATATTCTATCCTAGATACTATTTTTTCTATGCAATTGAGATGTACCTGTAGTGAGATTTCAAGATAATGACATTAAAAGTCTGATAATGTTTTAAAACCAAGTTTGATACGTTACAGTAAATTATGGCGTTTCTTATTAGAATTTTTAGTGGTTTGTGTTGTAAACAGGAATTATTAAATTGTATATACACATTTATTAGCAATTGTGTTGCAGGTATAAAGAAGAATCGTTAGAGTTACTATAGAGAAAATGTATAATTTAATATATAACCGAAATTAAAACTTTACCTTTTAAATTAAAACTTTAATTTTTTCTTCGAATTCGAGTTTCTTATCAGCGCCTATTTTATAAGCATTTTTATATAATAGAAATTGAATGGTACCAGTTTTAGTATTGCATAGCATTGCATAGCATTTTTTTAATGTTTATAATTGGTTAGCATTTTTTAAATGTTATTGTACAGTATTGCATAGCATTTTATTAATGTTTATAATTTTATTTATAATATTTTCATTAGTTCAATATTTATAATTGTTTCATAATTTTAATGTGTTAATGGATTTTGTTATCTATTATGTCAATGCTTACATTTTATTACATTTATTATTAGTGATATATTGGAATGTTAGTGATCCTTTGATGAGATTAATAAAAAGCGAAATAAAATATACCGTATAATCTAACCAAACAACAGTTTATATTTTCTAAACGATTTTTTTTATTTTGGAAACAAATGCGTAACAATTTTTTGTTCACTTTTTACCAGAATTTTGCATATAATCTAATGAATATTTTAGTATTTTTCTTCTTTTGGGCGTCAGTATTTAAGTATTTTATTGATAAAATTAAAATATTTTATAAATAAAATGTTAGAAAATCTTTTATGAATCGAGCGTTTGGACCTTTAATTTATGGATAATAACTATACTACTAATATTATTAACAAGGGATTATAGGTTATTTGAAACCTGTAAAAAATTTCAGTTAAAACTAGCTTTAGTTGAGAATAAATAAGAATATGTTTCTACAATTTTATTTTTTGCTTTCTCTGATTTAGATTCTGCAGAGACTTTACTATTTTGAAGGTGTACAATTATATATTGGAATCTGCAGCATGACGACAGAACAATAAATCATAATGTTTATGCATTTTTTGCAGAACTTGTAATTAAAATGAAGTTTAGAGCATTCGTGTACATAGTTTCGTACCGTGTTTTATGTTTGTCTCTATTATTAAGAAACAAGTCAAATATCATTGCGTACTCAATTAGATTATGTTACTTATTCACAATTTCATAAACGTTATAAACTTTTTTATACTTTTCTAAAAGTGACAATATTTATGTTGATAAATTTTGCACAACAAGTTTATTCGTTTCCAATTATTTACATGACAATATTTTTAAATAATGCTAAAACAATTGAAATAAAATTGTGTTTAAATAGAAAACTTACATTTATTTCTTTTTTGTAAATAAATATTTTGTATTATTTACAATAAAATACACGACTTGGACAGTTGTAAAACTGACTAAAATAGTACAATTTATTCAATTTTAAAAACAAAAATTTTAACTCGTATTTAAAATTATTTGAATGTAACATATTTAAAATTTATTATCTAATAATAATTCTTTCAATAATTTATGTTGGGTAGATATAAACCTTTCTTAAATGTAAAGTAAATTACTTTAATTTTTGAAGATACGAACTTTTGATTTAAAATTACAAACGGTTTGTTTTAGAAAAAGGTCTTAGAAAGAGGTTTTAGAAAGATTCTCAAGATTGAGACATAATTTAAGGAAAATCTCAAGTTTCAACTCTTAACGTAAATATTCTTCTATATCCTTCTTTACTTTACCAATAAATTTTTTTTTTGGGAATTTCGTTGGAAGCCTGTCATAAATACATGTTAAATATAAATACATGTGTTCAACGTTATACATTACTTTAACTAATCAGTGTCATCTTTTTTGTAAAACTGGCGGTAGTTAATTTTTTTGCACTGTTTATTGCGAATTTACCTTGGAGAATAGAAATAACGTTTACTAATAATAAAAGAAATATTATTATGCAATTGATAGTTGTCAATGATTCTGTGATTTTTTTTAAATGATTAGTTTGCGAGCGAGAAGTTATAAAATGTATATTTATATTAGATAATGGGAACGGTTCTAGTGCAAGTGTTAATATATTTAAGATAAATCTACAAATATTTTATTATGCAGCTCGATTATTAGTTTCTCTGTTAATTTCTAAAACAATAAGTTAATAACAATTCGATTATATGTAGAATACTTTTACCTAATTACTGCAAAAACGAGAGGAGAGTCGCTTTATATAATAACCGACATCCCACGCGCAAATCCTCAGAGTTAGATAACGGACACCAATAATATAACGCTAAGTCGAAGTAGCAATTAAAAACGCACCTGTTTTTTATAATATTTATAATATATATATATATATATATATATATATATATATATATATATATATATACACATTACAACGCCAACGCCTGGCATACTTGACTTTATCCAGAAATGTGCACTATTCTTTATAATGAAGTACCTGAAATAAATATTTACTCTTGATGTGATTAGCTTTACATTTCTGTTATTTATATTGCTTACCCTGTGGATGAGTGCTTATTATGTGCTAGCGACCAAGCCTCAAGTTTTGACGATAGAAGTACTTTTAACTAGGGTAATTTTGCAAGTCACCAACTTCAAATATGGATTTCTAGAAAAAAAAGAATGAAGGTTTGCGTCAAATTTAATGATACCAGTGTACTCCCTGGAGTTATTAAATTTGACAGAAACTTTCATTATCTTCTCTAAGTTATACGTCAAATTTAATACCACTCGTGAACTCCTTGGTGTCATTAAACTTGACGGAAGCATTCGTTCTCTTCTCGAAGATTTCCGTCAAATTTAATGCCACTAATGGACTCCTTGGTGTCATCAAACTTGATGCTAATGCATGAGGTCCGAGATCTTTCGAAAGGATTATATTTTATTTTACCACGATATCCAGAATCCGCCAAAAATGTTATATTTAAATTTGATTATAATAGAAAATGCTTACTGTGGATCTATGAATTTGAATACCTAGTCACATTCCATAAAAGGAGAGGAATAGCTCGAACAAAAGAGCCAAAAATGATGACACCAAAGAAAAGGTTATTGAAAAATGATTGTAACGGGAAATTAAATTTCACGAGTTTTATTTACTTGACGATTTAAAAAACACTATGAATTATAAATATATTTGACAAAATGATATATTATATTTTATAGCACGAAAATATCCCATATGCTAATGTGAACTTTAAAACTGCAATATTTAAATTGGAACTGTTATTTTACATTATTATGCTTGTTATTCTTTAATAATAATAAGAAAAATAATAATATATTACATAAAAATAAATATGATTAAATATAACATAGGCGTAAAATGACAGACATTAATATGACCGCAAGAAACAGTGCTGCCAATTAGGTATTGAATGTCAAAATAGAAATACTCATCAAGATTTCAAAAAGAAGATGATGTAAAGAATCGTAGCCATAGTGATTTATACAAAATTGTACAAAGAGAAAAAAGTTGGAGAAGAATGGGTTCGCTGATTATTACGCTATTGAATATTTTGAAATAGAAAAAAAATATATTTGAAAGAGCCACAAAAATTAAACCTAGGTACCTATATAGAATAAGTAATTTAAACCTTTTGAATATAAACGGTATCAATATAGAATGATAAAGCCGTATCGTAATTATTATCGAACGGTAAATACACGATTATTATTTTTTCAAACAACGCTGTTTAATTATCTTTCATCAACGGACTTTTCAAGAAGCACTTTTTCCTTTTATTACGTCACTTTGCTGAAAATATAAAATTTCATTGTGGTGTGTTTCATTGCATAGCACAACTATATGCAGCTGTCTAGTATTGTTAGAATGAGCGCATTCAGCCACACTGTACGGAAGCAATAACCAACACGGCTGTTACCGAACGTGCTTAAAAGCTGCACGAGCATTGAGAGAACGGAAAGCAAAATTAAACGAACCCAACGAAGAAGTGAGTTCAAGTAGGGTGAAATTACATTACATTGGTAGTTATTTTCATTTAAATGTTCATTTATACTTAACTCGCTGCAATTGCGCAATTTTCTACAACACATTTTAGTTGTGACTACCTGGAAGTTTGAATAAAGTTGTATTTGTGTGGTTACCGAAGTATCTGTGGGAGTAAGGTCGTTGTTTTTACAATTAGAGCATAGTCGAAATCTACATCTATTGTAACATTGCATTGTGTCTTTACATTACACGGCAACTTTAATTATAGAAACATATATGCCAGTGGATTGATTACTATTGCTATAAAAGAAAAAAAATTATACATGGTTATTAATTCGCAAATTTATGTTTTTTTTATTTAATCTTCCAAATGTTAAGCGTGCAATATAACAAAGTGCAGATTAGATTTTGGGTTTTATAGAATTTGTACTAAGCAGATTTTGCAATTTAACTGTACAACATACCTGCTTAAGCGATAAAATAGCCTAAAGGTTGCAATATATAATGGTGACTCCGTTGTGATATGATATAAATTTATAATATTATATAAGTTTTCATTACGTTTGTTCAAAATAAATACTTTCGTTTATTCAAATAACCTTTAACTAAATTATGATTAATCATGTCAAGAAAAATATTTTAAACAATTATTGAATGAAGAATAATTCACCGCTTGACAGCAATATATCGTTACCATTTAGTTTCCATAATTTGGAACCTGCCCCCGGTTTAGCAGTTTCCATTACCATTAAAATTATAAGGAATATTTAAAAAAAATTTAGAATACTTGAACAAATGGATAATTATTTCTTCACTTACTTTATCCGTCCAGTGCTTTTTAATATAACAATTCGTATGTTTTGTAAAACGACTACTTACTATGAAAAATTGAAAACAGTTTAAAGGTAATAACAAAACAAAAATAGGTTTCAAACATATTAAAAATAGATTAATACTCTGTGAGAAGGCATTAAATATAATTAAAAATGAAAATGCATGAAAAATAATAATGGAAGGAAAATTCGAATGTTTCTATTGACTTAAGAGAGAGCAAAGTTTTTTCTGAGATAAAGTTCAAAGTCACGAGAACGTAAGACAGACAATATATATTTAAGCTAGTATGGGCTAAAATAATATTTCAGTTTACGTCAAAAACGTAGAAAATAAGGTTGCTTCGGTTAATTTCGTTATTAATTAAATACAGTGCTTTCTCTATATTTATTCAATTTTTCTATTATTTATTTTACATGTCGTTTCTTTTTCTTTGAAATGAAGTTGTCATTAACATTTATTTAAATTTAAATAAATCCACTCTAACAAGACGCATTCTAAAAAAAAGGTTCTAAACCTAGGAAAAAAGTTGATAAAGCATAGTCTAAAGATATTAGATTTGAGATTTCATATATACGTATATATGCAATATTGATTTTATATACAACATTGATCTATGCAAATACTTTAGGTAATCATTGAAAGGTAAGGTATGTACAATATGCACATACCATATACTTTAACGATTTAGATCATTTATTTAAATGCATGGTATGAGTTATAAGTTGCTGCAGGGAGAGGTGACATCTCGAAGAAAGTCGAAGTTTAGATTTTAATATGAAAATATATTACTCATTTTAATTAAAATTACAATTACAAATATAACTTAATTCTAATAGTTGTAGCTATGAAATAATGCTTTAATGCTGTCTTATTGTGGTATATAAAGCATCTACCGTTTGGTGTCACGTCCTCCTCCGATTTGCTGTGTTAGCTTATCTGTGAGAATAATCACCGACGGTAAGTGATGTACGATTAGCAGTGTGGTCGATTGTCGTCTTTAAATATAAATTGTACCGCGTGTTCGGTTTTACGTTAATACATTTAATATATCGTGAATTATGTTAATTTATTTGTTTTTACAGTCTCTTGCTGCGTAGATATTTTGCTGAGTTGGCTTACTCATTTAATTGTCCCTGGGTGTTTTACTATCAGCATTTCAGGAAACTGTTGGCGTTAAGCATAGCTCCCACCATGAGATATACTAACTGACGCATGCTAATATTGATATTAAAATACAACAAGGTATAGGCAATTTCTAAGGTGAGGCTATTCTTAAATATGTTGGTGAACAATTTGTTATTCGATGACCACATATCATTGATTCAAAGTTAAAATATACAATGCGTTGTTAACCTTTCCGATCGAGCGCTTACTTTCCGTGTAATATTTTCAACCATTAAGTGGAGAAGATCACTGAATATTAAAAATGTTATCTATATCCCCCCCCCATAAAACCAGTAAATCCGTAATTCCACTGAAATATTGGGAAAATATAAAAGCAAGGAAAGCTGCATCTAGGAAAAACAAAGTCGTTGAGCACAGTGTGGTGGATAAACATAAAACTCCTTCCAACAAAAACGTAAATAAAACTTACAAATTCTCTGGAATACGGCGATCGCTGAGATATGACTCGCCGCGCAAAAGTCGGTGGGGAAAATATACAAATACTTGAAGTGAAACTTTTGCTGCAATTCACTGCAACTTTGCATAGTTTTTTCAACTATATTTATGAAATTTTAAATATTTTGCGATGCGATGTGGGAGATTGAATAAACCAGTTCAATTTCGAGTTCAATTTTATGTTATGGAGAGAATTTACGTCAAAAAAATATATTCATTCGTTAGAAATATGTTATCATATCGAATACTTTAACAATTTAGTAAGAAAAAAGGGAACATCGATTTTAGAATTGCTAGGTTAACATAGATGCACTTGGTCTTGTACTTCGCTACGGCAATGCCTTAATTTACTGATCCACCTATTTATGCTGCCAAATTATAAAATAAATTAGATCCTGGTATCCAAAACGTGACCTCAATTCACCCAACCAATAGTTGTTTGAAAAAGAAATGATTTTTGTAAATCCCTTTCATGACATCATTCGTAATTCTTGAGTTTTCCTCCTAAATCCTGTCCTTAACCTTTATTTATGCCGATATATTTTTATTAATTACTTGTTATCGATTACTTTCTTGAGAGTTTGCTATTTTATTTATTATTGTTTCAACTGACTTTTTTGTAACTGTATACGCAATCTATTAATGTCCTCCACGATACAACATATTTTTAGTTTAGTTCTTTTGTTTACTGGAAGTGATTACTCCTGTAGCAATAATTCAACCTTACATATTAAATAAAAATAAATAAAAAAGTATACAAATAATACGAAATAGGTATTAAATGATATAAGAGTATCGCTTTTACATAATTCTACTTAAATGAAAGGTAAATATGGTGAAAAGTCTGTTTTTCTTGTATTTAAACAAATTTGCTTTAAAAAGTTTCATTAATGAAAGGTCTAAATAGGTGAAGTAAAACATTTTTGTATTGATAGATGTAATAGGCTATAAAAATGTAATTTATAATATTTCATTGATGTGTCAGTATACTAACACCATCTGTAGTTCAATTTGCGCAAGTTTTCCTGTAACTCCATTTGTAATATTTCAAAAGATTAATTATTTGAATTATTATTCGGAAGTTGTTTTATTTCTGTATATATAAAACAAATACTGTCATGATTACTTGAAAGATAGAGTGAGTAAAGTTTGTATAACATGATATTAATTAATATTTTTATTTTAAAATAACATTTACAACTTATAAATAAATATTTCACAACAAAGGAGTTGTGAAATATTTAAAACACTTTAAACACACGGCTTTCGTGCATATTTTGCAATTTTTTAACTTATGAAGTATCGCTTTCTCACTTTCAAATAATGTAAAGTTTTAAAAAATTTAATTTGCGACCGAAATAAAATATTTAAAATTTAAGATACAGACCCAATCTTTGATGAAATATTCCCCACAATCTGTTTCAGTCGCGGCAATTGTCCAGCCTACAAATAATTTCCAGGACTCCTTTGCAAAAAAAAATTTAACGTTTTTGTTATAAAAAAAATCAAGCAAATACATCGTGTTTTTAAATGTAGTGAGTATTTTGTATCAATGTCATGATATGATTATAATTTTGTCTACTGGAATGCACCAACAAAAAATTAAAAGTTGTACTAACTTTTCAAATGTATTAACTTTTTATTATATTTTCCTAAATTTTTCATAACTTTTGAAGACCAGGTTTGATGAGAATGGGCATGTAACCCAAAAGGCGAAGCGGGCAGGGCAAAACAATTACGGGTCCTATATTGTTTTTATGACTATTTCCAGTTATATTTATGAAAATTAAATTATCAACCAAAAATAAAAACATACGGTTTTTTATTACTACCTATTTTTACATTAAGACGGAATCTCTCAGAAGAATAGTCGGAATCTCTCTAATTAAGAAAAAAATTTAAAGATTAACTGCTGATGTTGCTGAAAAATGAGAGTTACCATAAATGTTGTAAGTATTTCAAAAGAATGAGACGTTTTTTTTTATTGTCAAGAACAGGATTTCTGGATATTGTTTTCCAGTAAGTCGAAAAAACAGTATCCGCCATCTATTCAAAACAATGCTGTCGAAACAGATAAGTGCCGAACATTTCGTTTATCGAACTTAGTGTTTTGTATATCATCCTAACTTAGCCTGATAAAAAAAACTAGCGCCAACGAACGTTGTCCAGAATAGAGAATTTAATAAACCTCTAGTTTACAGATGTTTTTCAATCTACTAAATGCAGATATCGAAAAGCATCACATCGATTCTACTCGTTCACACAACATAAGCAAAACGGGAAACCAGATATCATCCAGCAAGTCACAGCGAATCCCTCTTTTCAGTGTGTTTTTGGCAGAAATAAAGTTTTTAGTTCCTTGCTTGTGTATTATTTTGTTGTTCTTTCTAATCTGTGCCCTTTTTCATGATAGTCTCAAAACTCTCTTTACCCTGAGTATGCCTCTTTTCCCCCAAACGATGTACCCATTTCAGGTCAGCCCCTCGGCCATGCAAACTTTCGTAAGATATCCATAATTTGCTTTGAGTTTTGCATTTTGAAAACTTATGGAAAATTTGCAGGCGCATATTAAACTACAATGTATGTAGCTTCTGATAGAAAAGGTAGTGAAAATATAATGTTCATCACCAATTTTTTTTAACCTTTCTTTAGGATAAGCGCTTTTAGTTCGCTTTCCCCGTATAAATTATTGTTAACAAGGGAGGGCATGTTATGTATAGTAAAGTTAGGTTTAAATTTTACTAAAAAATATCGCAAGCGACTAGCAAGAATAAACTGATCATTTCTATTGAAACTTTGTGATATATTTTAAATTGAATAGATCTTTTAATTGGCTTCCGAATTTTGGGAGGTAATTCAACAACCTTCATTCAAAAAGCTCTTGGAGATATCAGACAAGATCACTTTATTCAGTTAGCAAAGAAAAATATATTGTTATTCGAAATCATAACTTATCAATGAAATTGAACATTTTCCGTCAGACTTCGTCCTTAACAAGGATACGTATTTCGGCGGATTGAAGAGTCAATCTGTTATCCGAGCAGGAATGGATCAATGGGTTTTTTCAGCTTCTGATATAATACGACTATAGCCAGTCTAAGTGTAACTGTCAAGAATGGGCGATTTTAATTTTAGGTGAAAAAACGTATTTGTTATATCATAACAGTACGGATATTTTCCTTAAACGGTAATTATATTTGTTTTTTCAGAATTATATCATATTCACACATCTATTGTATGATATGTTGTTTTTTAAATTTATTTATTTGTTAATTTCATATAGATTTCAATGTATACGGCCATAAATTAGAAGATCTTATTTTTGTACGAGCAATCTTTTCATATCAACTGAAATAATAATCTGAAAACTAAATATTGCTGCAAGATATTGTCTGTAAAGTAGTAAATGTAAAAAATTCTTAAAACATATTTAAAATAAAATAGACTTTATATTTTACTGTAGATATGGTAAAGATATATAAGAAAGCAGAAAAAGAGATAAATTAGACATAAAGAAGCGAGATATTACTTTAGTGAATTGTGAGAACGTAAATTCACGATGCATTTTGAATGTTAGAATTGATTGAGTTTGTCTCCAGAATTTGAGAGCACACACAGAGAAGGAATACCCGGAGAAGCGATATTACACACGGTGACTTTTTATCGTTTTACACCTAGAACTAAAGTTGTCTATCATGTATAGTGACCATTCGCACTGTTAAAATTATTTTCTAAAACAATGCATGATGTTACTTTTTTTCCATAGTCTTACATTATGTTTAACACAAATACTAACCGTTCGCAATGTTGAAATAATTATCAGTCGCAATCCACGATGACGAAATTTGATACGCAAAGTCTAAAATTCGAAAGAAAAAAATAATCTACCTGCATAAATATAGTTTAACGCGTGTAATCTAGAACGTTTCGATACGATCCCGCTTAGGGACTCAAACATAAGCTGCACCATTCAGCGTAAGGCGACACAGTCGCGTGACCCTGACCTCGCCCATTACCTTTCCGTGTTAGCGATTAAAACAATATTTAATTAGTTGATTCACTGGCACACTGCCATACGTGAGTACCTTAATGGTGTATTTGGCTATCGTTGGTTGGGATCCTGCCATGATCTGCTGGCAGCTCCGACCTGATACTTTTAGACCTTTATTTGTGGTCGAAGATAAATCGATTAGTGAAGACGAGTTAATACACAAAATTTTGGCTGCGTTCGACATATTGGAAAGTGGCAGGATGATTCTAATACGTATGAAAAAAAAACATTCAGACACGTCAATCACGTCTCTGAATGTTTTCTTCCGCACGTTTGTGCATGGAGCAGAATGACAGCATTTTGACCTGTTAAAATATTGGCAGATTAGTTGTACCTTTTTGTATATACGTCGTTAAACCGTTGTAAATACATAATTTGTTGTAAATAAGTTAATTCAAGTTTTTGAAAACGTCTGAATTACTTTGTGCTAATTTAATTATTAATTGCTCATTTCTCTGAAAATAAAACAAATAAGAAATGACGACATTTTCAGGAAAAAGTCCGAAACTATTTATTATTATGATAAAAACTATTTAATTGCATTTTAATTGAAAAAAAACTTAACTTTAGAATCCTATAAACTTTATGCGATTTTACAATTAATAAATCAAATCTAACGCACCGGTCGCCCGCGCTCGTATCGATGGATTGCGCTGCCGACCCTCCTCCACTGAGCGCCTCAATAAGTGCATGAACATTAAATCGAATGTACAGAGTGTTTATTTGTTTATTGACCGAATATTTTTTTTTAAATGAAATTTAATTAGTTTTTTCATAACTTTAACACTACGAGTGGGTAGTATTCATGACAGACGTCAACTTTAGTTCTAGGTGTAAAACGAATAAGAAGTCACCTTATATTTATCTACTGTATAATAGAAGTGAGAAAATATAATTAAATTAAATTTAAACCAGTCGTTTATTTCCAATCAGTTTACAGGTAATCTGAATGTAAAAATATAATCTTATTTTCTGAAATAAAGAAAACTTAGAATAAATATGTACTGAGAAGTTTCAAATAAACGACAACCGTTTACCGTTTAAATCATATTTGCTACTAGATAGATATTAGAAATATGTTGTTTTTTATGTGAGAATCAATAAAAAAAATTACATCTGTCCTAAATTTTCGTTTTGAACTTTCAGCTATTTTTATTTATAATTTTTATTTTGTTTAAAACATTTTTTTAAACCAAAATATATTTGCGGTAAAGTCTCAAATTTGCATAAAATATACGTATATTATTATCAACAATATTAGGTTTTATTGTTGTGAAACCAGATCTAACCACCACAAACCATTTTTTTCTAAATCCACTATAACGCATAATCCACATTCGCACACTGCGCCATTTATCTTGCTGCAAATGGTACGAGCTACGTTACGTTTGCCATAACAGTAGTTCATTACAAGGCAACGAGTGCAGTCTCGTCTATCAGTTGCTGCCCGGAGAAGCCGCGTAGCGCGCAATGTATTGATTGTACATGTGAGGTAATGCATATAGTTGTGTTCTTAATCGCGCCTTCTTCATTGCAATGGGTTGTATTCACATATGTATATTAAATTTTAAAAAAAGGTGATTAAAATAAAGAGAAAAATAATTAGAATTTTTTGTGCAATCATATATATACATAAAGTCTCTGAAGAGTCTAAGCAGAAAATTAGGCTATTAATTTTCCAAAATAAGACTATTTTGATACTTCCGATACGAGGATGAACACCCGTAATATCGGAAATAATCTATATACACGTATAAACCAACAATACAAAGATTAAGTTGAAATGTTTTAATAGTTTTTGTTACTCATGCTTAACCAATAATTAAGTATTTTGTGCAACACGTGTAAAAATTTTCAATTTTAATAACATACAATGTTTTTACTTTGAATTGAAAAAAAATCCATTTTAGTAAACTTTATGTGTTTTTAAATAATATATGTACGAAATCTTAGTACCTTGTTTCGCAAATCAGATTTGCAATTTTTTTTATTTTTGACATAATATATGTAACATTACTTACTTGAAGGATTATTTACTTTTTAATTAAAATTTGGTTTGTATGCTTATATTGAGCACATAGGCGTAAAATAAAAAAAGTAAAAACATTGCAATCTAGTTAAAGTGAGATGCCGCTATGTGAATTCGATATAAAGGTTTCGATATAAAGATTCGACATAAGAGAGCAAACTGTCACTTTTATGAGCCATTAGAATTGCACTAATTGTCCATTCTAGTGTCTCAAGTTATCCAAGCTTTATCTGTGTTATTTTCGTCACACGTTTTTGTGATGTTTCCGAATCGATCTATATCTTAACGTGCAATGTATTTTTGTTAATTTTTACAATTTCGCTTTTCAGTCAACTATTTCCGCTGTTTTAAATTTTCAAGGGAATTGGCAATTTCACAAAAGGTAGTGGAAGAAATTGTTTCCAACTCTAATGATTAAATGACAATGAGTCCTTCTTTTTAAATGCTACAAATATTAATGTATACAGAAATAAACTTAACGTAGACAGAAAGAAATTACAATAGACAGAAAATATAGATGTTTAGATTTAAAAATAATTAGTAAACACTATTTAAGAGCTTCAAAATGCGCACCAAAGTTTAATGGTACAATTTTTGTTTTATGTTAAGTTATTTTTTGGTACTGGGCTTTTTATTATGTACGTGAGGGCCAAAATAAAGATAGTAATGAATTTTTATTTACAAACAATAGTGGGTTAGCAACTTATTTAAGCTAATTTTTAATTGGCGAACAACTGTGTATTTTACACTAATTTTGTGTTGTTTGAATGTTTGCGCATAATCTAGGGAAATAAGATCAGTTTTTAGAAGATTGGCAATGAGTAGATTTTCCCAGCGGCCGCTTGAAGAATTAAAATTTTGCGGATTTTACAGAACTATAAACAATTGACTTTCGGTGTGGAGTGTTTTTCTGTACTTTCCAATATTTTCAACCACATGCGTTTTGATTTTGCTCCAAAATTTTACAAATGGATTTCTTCAAGAGGGAGAGGGATGGACATAATATTTTACCTTTTTAAAAAAGAATCAAAGACGCATCGACCTTACCAAGACCGAAAAAGTATTTTTTTCCGTGCACGCTTAAGTCGTTAATTTATTGACATGACTTGTTCGAATTGACTCAATATTGCTCAGAAGTTTACATTTTAAGTTCCGTTCCCCTACTAAATGACTTACAATGTCTTTATTACCCGGAATAACATTTCTTTCATTTTGACGTTGTATAATGTTGTATGGACCTGCCTTCATTTGATTATAAATCGCAAGTTTGGCCGAATAGCCGTGCGAATACGATCACTGAATTAATACTGTCCGGAAATTTAGCTGATCTATTAAATAGATGGATAAAATATGATCATGATGTCCCCAACTTAAGAACAATTTGCCAATGCCTTTTAAGTTCGTCGTCGGAAGGAAATATATGAAAATGAAATATATAGACTTTTATTTTTACAACTACTACAACGAACAACTACTACAACAACGCAGCAGTAGACGATCTTTGTTTTTTAGTTTTAATTCATAGTATTCAAAAGCAACCAAAATAGTACATTACATATTTAAGTCACATAAAAACGCTCAGTTTTACAAAACGACGGCGCCATAAATATGCGTTATTAATGATTTGTGATGCATTAATTCCGCTACGCGCCGCTAGGGAATCTACTAGTTGCCAAGAGTATAATATATGAGCACAACTTCTCCATATATGCCATGAGTATTTAGCAACTATTTATATAATTTTAAATGCGATATATTTCAAAGATTAATGCACAAATCAGAAAACATTCCTTTTTAGTGCACACATTTATGAATACATATACAAACGAACGTGTATTCATGTATACGCGAGATGAAATACAAATTATATAAACAAATAACATTTTAAAGGCTCTAACAACGGTCTAGAATTCTCGGGCAAAAAAATATTTTTGCTCTTTATGGAGTATGAGGAAGTGAGGGCTTGAAATTAAATCAGAGACTAACAATTATACACAATATAACTTTTCAAAATTTATTTTCATGTAACAGAAATATATCTTTGGAACACAGTTATTATCAGTATTAACTTTTGGCAGAATTAATATTTATAGTAATGTGTTTTGTGTTAGGTAAAAACTAAACCTTTTTCAAACACTTGTGTTGAATTAAAAGTAGTTCCAGAGCTGAATACAGGGAAATAAACAATCGTACAATTGTTTCCTCCTTATTTGATATGAAAACTGAGAGAAATATCTGAAAGTACATCCGTGGTATCATATTACCAAAACTGTTATCGTTTTGATAACTTAAAAAAATTCTAGTGTCTATGCTGTCGTTAAGTTTTTGAGCTGCTCGTGCATCATGCAATGTCACTGTCTAGAACTGTGTTCATAAAGGAAACCTCTATTTGCAACGCCATTCGAATAATCAAATATCCCATTGCGATTTATTTAATAAATCATACACATTTCATATTTTTCCTTTTTAATATTTATTGTAACAGATGAATAATATTTTACTACACATCTAAAGAACTGATTATTTCAGTCAAAATCTTTTCGTGATTTTTTCATGTGCGTTTATAATTATGATACATAAAATTCTATATCATGCTCACAAGACAGTTCTAATTTTTATTAAATTAAAATGTATGTATTGTAGATATGATTTTAATGTTCACAAATATCAAAATATTATGAAATACGCGTAAAACAAAGGGACTCCCTTTGTCCTATATCAGTAAAACACATTATTTTATTGAAGCTACGATACGGGCTTGAAATTTTTAAATCAACCGGTTAAATTTATCGTCTCGGATGTTACAAACAATGTGCTCATTTGAAAATCTTCGTTTTCTCTATCATTATTTTAACTCGAGTTTCCCACAAAGTTTTCTCGTCGCGTTTTGTACGCGGGCTGCATAATTCGTTATTAAAAATCTGGATGCAATTTTTGTTAAACTCTTGATGCTTGCAATCAATGATGGAAATAAATTTATTGTTTGTTATTTTAATAATTTATTATTTTTTATTGATATAAATTATGTTCTATCGGTCTGTTTTTATGAAAAAGCGTTGGCGATAGTCGTTTTGTTCAGAGACTGTTAGATATAAATACTTAATATTTCACCAAAAACCTGTCTCGGTTCACTGCTGGACATAGGCCACCCTAATGCGCATATCATTGAAGGTAATCTCTATAATTACAACAGCAATATTCCTATTCATTACTGGTCTTTAACATTTATCGTTGAGATTACAGACATCACCCGAGTTCCGCTCGACCAGCTGCCGGAAAACAAAATCGGGAACTGCATTGCATCGTGCCACCAAGGCTATGAGCTTTGTGATGAACGCAATAACGGCGCGAATAAAAGGAAACAGCACTGCTCTTTCCTTTCCCCTTCTAATTATTACCAAAATAGAAGGGAGAGTTACATATTACGATTGAGGAGTGGTCTTTGTTTGAGTTTTATGGAGTATTAAACGAAAGCTGACAAGCTAAGGAAATAAAATTAATGGATTCCACTATTTTGACGAATAAAATTTAAGAAAATATTGAATATTCTCGAACTTTTACCTTTTTAAAGCGGATGCAGTAAAATTATCATTAAGGAAGCCAGGCTTCGTAATATGAATTTTTAAACATTTTAATCATAAATAATAGCAATGAAAGCTAAAAAATTTGCATATATATATATATATATATATATATATATATATATATATATATATATATATATAAAGATTCCATATTAAACAAACCTTAACAATATTTTTTAGAATCTTATTCTAATACTTTCTTTAAACAGCTAATTGCCCCATTGCGCTCTTAACGAACGATACAGTCAAAATACCTACAAAAATTATTTTTGCTCTTCGCGTTTTAAAATTTAATATATAATATTGAAAACTCTATTAAATTGCATAAAAACAAGTCGTTTTCAAATATATCATTATATTCAAAAATTGAGCTACTTAAATCGAATCAAAGTTGTTGCCAGTTTCATTTAATTGTTTTCAAGATTCATGTTTGGAAGCATTTAATTAATTGTCATAGTCGGCGTATTACTAATAGTGTACGTTAAAACTTATAAAAGTATTTTATTTATAATTATGACAGCAAAATTATTATTCAATGTAAGTTGCTCTGTTAATAATAATATTGATTTTTGCATCTTCTGATCATGAAATATCGATTGCCATTGTCATTTATGAAATTAAAAAATAATTATTTGAAGATAAGTTTTTCAACGTTCATGTGGAAAGTCTTCTGCAGGGCTGTAAAAAACGTTAGCCTTAAGTTTGGATTCAAAATTTATCGCAACAAGACGAAAACAATGATTGTTGATCATGTTAACGATAGCTCATCTGAAGTGACACGACTAAAGAATTTCTTCAATAATACTTATATTCGAGGGTATTAATTTCTAATAATGGTAGGTATTTGACCAAATCAAAAGCCAAATCAAAAGCTATGAAAATACATGGATATAGGAAAACAGGACATCACAAAAACCACGAAAATCCGGCCAGTTTGAGCATTAGGGTTCCCCATTTTCCTCTACGCCGCAAATAGATGGACTTAATTTGAAAGGGAGCGAAAAAAGATAGACGCCCTGAAAATATGGGGTTTTGGAGGAAAGAATGCTGGGAGCATCGTGGACTGAGTTATGTATTAATGCATCCATACTTCAAGAACTCTATACCAAGCAGCTTTTATTCAATAATATACAAGATCGCACAAAGAAATTCTTCAAACATTGTGGTAACGACAGTTTATTGATGGTACAAAGCAAAGTTGAAGGTACCAGACAAAGTACATAGTTGAGATGGATAGATTAAGTTAAAGCGACCATGGACAACTGAGTGCATCCGAAGAACAGCTAATAGGACAAATTGCGATATAACATGTGACGCAACACTCATCTACAACATACTTGACATGCTGATCACGACAACTCTACCCAGAGTGTAGTGACTAAGAAGTAGAAGTATCATGGACATTATTATTATTTTAAATAAAAATGTAAAAATGTAACCAGTTTACGAAAGTTAATGAACATATATTTTCATACTATTGTGCAAAAAAATTTATTTAGGAGTAATCTACCGTTACATTTTTACACTTATATGCACAAGTTCATAATTCTATCATATCAATTCAATTGAATACTATCCACTTAAATTATCATTTGCTGAAGCAAAATCTTAAGGTTTATCTATAAGACGGGAAGAATCTTGCTTAACTCGAAGCATAATGCTTCGACAAGCGGAAAAACCTGGCGTAACACAGATTTACAGTCAAATTATATTTTAATTTGTAAATATATTTTTTATATTCAATTCACATATTGGCTATATTTATAATGCAATTTAAATTTGTTTACATTTGTTTCTTAAATGCATAAACATTTTCTCAAAATATAAACCAAATTTAGTTGCCTTCTGGATATCATCAGCAACCGGTATGAAAATACAAATGTTTGTTAACAAAATATTCGTCGTGTGCTTAGTTTTGTTCACCGCTTGATTAATTATAAGTCCTTACTTGCTTATCATATTTTTCATCGCACGATTTGTTAATTTAGACATGTTAATAATATAAGGAAATATTACAATAAAAATATTTTTCTTTTACTGAAAATCAGTCAATATTATGTACGTTACTTTATTTAGGCTTTGTAAAATATCATCTTCTATTTTACGGCCGAAGAGGCAAGAAAGGATCAATGGAGCCTTTATAAAAGCGTGATACCTTTAATTCCACAATTAGGCTTTGAAGTTAACGTCCTCGTATGGATAATGAGCTTCGTGCAGCAGTCACATAACTTTTTAATTTCAACGTAGTGTCTAAAATTAAATTTGGATAATTTTGGCAATTATATTGATAAGCTTCTATTTTCGTTCAATCTATTATATATACATAGTTATATTCTTAGTTGTTAAATAGTACACACACAAATTAGAAAAATCTGTATTAAATGGTAATCAAGCAATAACCAATGTGACAAAGAACTTAACTTTGATTGCTTTTCTTTTCATCTTTCGATTGTTATAAAATATGAGACCATTTAACTGGATATTTAGATATTTTACAATGGCTTATATGAATCTACACTAGTGTCGGTTTAATTATAGAAAAATTAACAAAAATACTTTTATTTCATATTTTTGTATCCTAAAATTCCAGAAAATTATTTTTAAAACTATTTGGACCTTTATATATTTTTAATAATAATATAAATCAACAAATGTCTTAATATGACTGGTAAAGTGATATATTTTATATTTTTCAAATAACTAATATTTTATTCAGTTTAATTTGAACAAGGCTTATATGACAACGAGAAAGTAGCAAAATTTATTGAAATTGAAATACGATAAAGTTATAGAGAGTTATGGTAAATGTTTCTAATCAAAACGAATATTAGAAACCACTTAAAGGTCTAACAAAATCAATATGTGAATAGATATTTCATAAAAATGCGAGATGTATGCTAAACATAGATTTCCATATAAATATGTATAATATAAAAATATATATTTAACAAACTAGAAGTTAACTGATATTCTATGTAATTCTCACGGATTTCGACAGTATCGAAAACTATTCAACAAAGAGTCTGGCAACTCTCTCGTATAAGTTGGGCCATTGAAAGATCTTTCTTTATTTCCTCCACTTCCATTTCCATACGAAGTGTTACGTGCAAAAAGGAGCAGAAGTTGCTTAGTAATCGATATTTACCCCGCCTTAGTTTCTTATTACGATGCAGCTGTAAAGATACGAGAAAAATACGAGTACGCGCGAGGGATTATGTGGATGAAAGTGCAACACGAATGTCATTCTGATATTAAATCTCTAATTTTTTATAATAGAACGCTTCTTAAAAATCTACTAGTTGGCGAAAAAAGGCATTTTAACTGTGTTTAAAAAGGATAGTTTCTCACTTGATTATTTCGTACCAATTATTATCATCTTGTCAATACAAAGTATACCTCATCTTATAACTCCTAAACATATTGTAACCGTCTATTTTTTCGGGTATTTATCCCACTAGTGAAAAAGATTTACCATATACGTAAAAAAAGAAACAATAGGACGTGTCTAGTAGATAAAATATTATTAAACTTTATGCATTTTATTTTTAATGGAAAATATAAAGGAAAGAAATTTATAAAGGATAATTTGAATTCTAACAGATGTGATGTATTGTCTTTGTGGAAAAAGGCTAGAATACTAATTAGACTGGACAAAAGTGTCAAAAAATAGAACAATACTTTTCTTAGTCTAATGCTCAATATAATTTCTTCAACTTGACATTTGTCTGAAGAATATTGCTTACCGAATAATTCAGCAATATGTGGATATTACTTTACTAATAAATCAGCCATTATGTTCTAATATTTTACTTTTTTATTGTCATGAAAAGTGCCATATTTCAGAAGTTTGTGAAAATATATGTATTTAATATAATAATTTTGATAGATATCGAACTTCATATTTCGGTTGAACCAACGCCCGATATTCAAACTTCTCAAGAAAATTGCGTGTTAAATTTTGATTATAATTGAAAATGCTTACTGTGGAACTATGAATTTGAATGTCCAATCACGTCCCACATGATTTGAATGACCTTTTTCTTTTATGTCAAATTTTCATTTTAAGATTGTATTTATATATTTTTGGATTAAAAATTAAGGCTAATTATACAGGAACTAACAAAAAATCGTTCCATCACAGGAGAAAATCAGGTAAGCAGGATAAAGAAAGAGGCGTGGGGTAAAAAGCGAAGAATATATTGAAAAAAAAATGTAAACTACAATTTATCTTGACAAGTTTTGTTTATTTTATCCAACCCTGTGTGCTGCATTTGTCTGTGCTAATGAATCACTGTAGCGCGATTAAAAAAATAACGCAATGGATGTCCCACAAAAAGATATACTGTATCGAATATCATGAGGAAATTGCACGCAGGTGTGAATCCGAAGAGTACAGTACTAAAACTTTATATTTTCATAATTCATTTGGCATTTAATAATGAAAGTAATAACGTTGACACACAAATAAAAAATTGTGTCTTAAATAACCATAAAACGACAGCAATAAATATGAAATACCATAAAGCGACAGCTATAAATAACCATAGACGACCCACTTTATAGTGCTATGAAATATTGAATATCAAAATATGAATACTTATCGTGATTTCAAAAAGAGGATTATGTAAAAAATAGTAGCCACGAAAAATCATATCTAAATATACGAAAAGAAAGGGTTATTTCAGAAAGCAAAAGAATCAGAGAATACAAAAGGAATGCATATGTTCCTTATTATCCTGTTATAGTCTCTTATCTGGAAAAGCAGAAATATTTGAAAGGACGTAGGGTTGAGTTTAAATAATAAAACGTACGTATTCAGTATTTGAGAAATTTTTTTTCTTATATGGAATTTAATCAACGTTAATATATGTAAATAATGCCAAACAAAATTTATCATCGAGAGATATATATTGAAACTATTTTTAAAGAAGTTTCATTTTAGAAAATATTTTTCAGTTTCCATACTTTCACTACATTACTTCGACGAAACTATAAACTTTAATTTTAGTGTATTTTCATTGTGTGCCACAATCTGTATCTGTCTAGTATTTCCGTAAATAGCGCATTTATCCACACTGTACGGAGGCAGTAACAACAAGGGCAGTTACCGAACGTGCTTACAAGCTGCACGAGTATTGCGAAAACAGAAAATAAAATTAAACGCGCACATTGAATAAGCGAGTTCGTGTACGGTGCACTACTACCTTTACATCGGTCGTTGTTCCCATTTATATTTTCATTTACGTTTCACTCGCTGTAAAAACGCATTATTCGACAACGCATATAGCTGTAACTTATTGCAAGTTTTATTAAAACTTGTGTTTGTATGGTGACCGTATTGTACGAGGAAACCGTTATTTTTACAATCGAGTTTAATAGATAATTAAATCTATCGCTGTGTTGCATTATTACATTTTATTGCAGCAATAATTTGCACTACATCTGTAAAAATAATTTTTGTCAATTGATTTATTACTACTGCTATTGATTGAATGGTTATCATGGCTATGTATTATAATTAAAAATCTACACTGCAGTAAACACTATCTTATGTGTATTACAAGTGTTTAACCGTTATGTGAGTAATAAATAAAACACCTTTATCAAAGTGACGAGGTACCCGGGCACCTTCATACAAACGTAAACAATCAAGGTCTGTTTTGACGTTACCCACACTTTGATTATTATTATATTAGTTAAGTTAAACAGTTGACGATCTGTGGCGATTAAAGCGGAGGAGGGGTGGAGTGCGGTACATGGTTATCCGCGTGCAAGAAACACTGAATCCATTCAATGCATCGTGCTTGATATTGACACTTGACTGTTTACTTTGTTCGTATTGTACAAGCTTACTTTTATTATGTGAGTTTATAATTATTTCATTATGAATATTGGAGCGAATACTTGTAAACAAAGATCACGTGTTCGAAGATATAATTTAACAGAATTACAAGCCATGTTAGCAGAATCTTCTAGTGACGAAGGTGAATTTGTTGCTTCTGATAATGAACCCGATTATATTCCTTACGTTGAAGAGGGTGGGTTGGAAATTTCGGATGTTGAGCCAGAAGCTGAAGTCGAAAATGAGATTGACTTATAAGATTCCGATGCGCGTTTTGAAGGGGAATCGTTTGAAAATATTTTTATTGCAAAAGATGGAACGCGGTGGCAGTCTGGTCCACTTCCCAGAACACAAACTCGTAGTCGAAACATTATTCGTCAACGGGGCGGGGCTGCATCTCCCAGTAAACTTTACAATCAAATGGAAATATTCAAAAATATATTGTCCAATGAAATGTGTGACATAATCTTGAAGGAAACTAATCGGAAAGGGACTAAGAGTTTACTGAAGCATACAATAATAAATTGATGGAAAATTACCCTGATATTAGCAAGCGACCGAAACAAAAAATATTCAAACCATTCACAGAACAAGAATTGTATGCATTTTTTCGCATTCTAATCTTTAGTGGGGTGCATAGATCGAATACAGAGCATTTGACTGAACTGTGGAAATTCAATCAATTACCATTATTTCGGGCTGCGATGTCCCAAGATAGCTTCAAAATGCTGTTACGCTTCATAAGGTTTGATAATGATGTAACGCGCCCTGAACGTTTGTTAGCTGATAAAGCAGCCGCTATACAGGATATTTGGACTATGTTCATTTCAAAATTGAATAAAATGTACAAGCCTCGTGAATGTATTACCGTTGTCGAATAGCTATATGAATATCGTAGGCGTACTCCCTTTACTCAATACATGCCATCAAAACCTGAAAAGTATGGCATAAAAATGTTTTGGGCTAAATGGACAAATATATACAGAAAAGTAAAGTGATGGTAATCGTCAAACAAATGTTGGAGAATGCACTGTATTAGATCTCGTGGCTAATTATAAAAATTCAGGACTGAATGTAACTACGGATAATTTTTTTACGTCTCTCCAACTGGCTCATTCCTTGAATTCGTGAAATATGACACTAGTTGGAACGGTAAGAAAAAATAAACGGTTTCTTCCTGCAAGTATGCAAGCACACAAAGAGGGGTAATTTATTCTTCTAACTTCGCCTTTTGCAAAGAAGCAGCTGTGTGCTCCTACGTATCTATAAAGAATAAAGCAGTAATAATATTGTCATCAATGCATATGTCATCAGTTATTGAAAGTGATAAGGAAACTGCCAAGCCTGAAATAATTTTATATTATAATAAAACCAAAAGTGGAGTGGACAATATGGATAAGCTGTTAACAGAATATACCGTAAAACGCAAAACGAATCGGTGGCCTTTACCACTTTTTTACAATATTATTGACGTTGCAGCTTTGGCAGGATATATCATTTTCATGAAACATAACCCACAATTAGTCTCGATTGACAGACGTAGAAAGTTTTTGAAATCATTGAGTCTACAACTGTGGGGTAAAAATATAGAAGAAATATCAAAAAATTGCATTGTGACATCAAAATTACATGTGAGATCTGCAATGCAGGACGTGCTTGGCCAAGACCTAAGGTATTCGAGTCCTTCTGGATCTATAACTTCTATAAGTCAGACTAGACGAGATTCTACAGGGCGTGTTGCAGTCATCGGAAGTTGCTACATATGCAGAGAACTCAAACGCAAGCAAAGAAAAACACGAAAAGCTTGCACTAACTGTAAAAAACCAGTTTGTGATGAACATGCAGTAACTCGTCCAACATGTAACACCTGCTTCGAGAGCTGTGCTAATTCTGCATATAACAAAGAATTTGTAATTTTTATAGAAATAAAACATCATAACAAATGTTTATTATTTAATTTTTGTACCAAAATTATAAATACTTTTTTCATTGTCATACAAGGCACAAAGAGGTATTCAGGTATCTTATCACTGTATTGTGAATTTAAAATATGTTTTGGTTTCCACAAAACATTGTAAATAGTTGACTGGGTCAAACCATTAAAAATTATGTAATTTATAAATAGTTAAGAGCTCTCACGAAATCACAGCTACCTACAGAGCGTAAAACATACTTTTCTTTAAATTTGAAAATGCTAAAGGTACCCGGGTACCTCATCACTTACATAATAGTTAAATAAAGCCGAGATATTTCGTCACGTATATTTAATATGCAATAAGAGTAAGACAAATTCTAAAGTAGAATGGAGTTGCTGCGTAGTAAAATAATTAAGAAATTGAATAAACGTGTCTTGAAAATACAGTGTTTTCGTTATAATTTGGTTCCAAGTAGTGATTTTATAGTGTTGAATATTCACACTACGTTTACTACTTTTGCACAATTTTCTTCACATGTATCTCATTTGTAAAATTTCCATTAAAATGTATTTATATTTAAATGCTAACCTAATTTATTTAATATGTATAAAATTTAGGCAAAGGTTTAAATAGGACTCACAAATATATATATATATATATATATATATATATATATATATACATATATATATACATATATATATATGTATATATATATATATACAGCGCGGGCGCGGGGGGCGTCGTTAGAAGCGCAAGCGGTGCGGATGTTTTAGTAGTTATAGAACAGTGGAGTGGAGAGCACCGCGCTTTTGCCGTCGAGGCGTACATTTCGAGTGGATTTTCGTCGTCTGTAGCACGCCGTCGATTTAATAATCGTTACAGTATTCGTCGATTACGTGATGGACCATCGATCAACCTCATTCAGTCATGGGTAACAAGGTTCAGAGCTAAAGAATCAACATTAAATAGGCCAGGACCTACACCATTGGTAGCCACGGATGAAAATGTAAAGCGTGTTACGGTTTCTGTCGTTGAAAATCCCCGTTTATCACTGCTTACACGTTCATCGATATTGGGAATTCCGAAATCAACTTTACAGGTAATAATGCAAAAAAAGCTCAATTTCCATCCATATAAAATTCAAATTGTTCAAGATTTACACGATTCTGACTTTGAATTAAGAAAAACTTACGCGGAGGTGATGTTGTTGAGATTTCGTACTGCTACCCGGATGGGCAACATATTCTTTAGTGACGAAGCTCACTTTCACATTGAAGGATATGTGAATAACTTTCGTTAAAGAACTTTCGTTACTGGGATATCCACAACCCAAGACAAATGCATCAAGAGCCTTTACATAAGCCTAAAGTAACAGTCTGGTGTGCCATGTCTGCATCTGCAATCATAGGGCCTTATTTCTTTGAAAATCAACGTGGCCAAACTATAACTGTGAATTCGGAGAGATATGCCCAGTTGTTAAATGACTTTTTCAGAGTAGAACTACAGAATAGTCCATCCTTCAACCAAAACACATGGTTCCAGCCAGACGGGGCCTCCGCTCACACTGCTAATGTGTCCATGAATGCAGTGCGGCAGTTATTTCCAGAAAAAACATCCCGAAACGGTACCGTACCGTGGCCACCTAGGATACTTAAAATCCGTTGTTTACAAAACAAATCCGAGCACTGTGACACAACTTAAAGAAAATATTCAGATTATATTATTAAATTATAATAGGATACCCCAGTCGCTCTGCAAACGCGTTTTTGAAAACATGCGTGCTAGACTCGAAGAGTGTGTCGGACTCGATGGCCGCCATTTGGAAAACGTGGTTTTTAAAAAATGAAATACGCATTTGTTGTTATAAAGTTAAAATAAACCTACTTTGTATTAGAGGTGTAGTTATTTTTTCACAAATTATATATATATATATATATATATATATATATATATATATATATATATATGTACATACACATTCCATACAACACTGGGTCAGTCCAACAATTTTAGTAACCATTAAAATGTGAAAACGTCGTGGTAACATAAATGTGATCGTAAATAATTTAATATTCTATGACAACACGACATAAGTTAAATAGTCGACGTGTTGTTAACACCTTTGATCGATCGCTTTTTTTGTCTGTGATATTTTTAATCTCATATTACTGCAAAATTAGACCCAACAATGTTGCCATACATATTATATATAAAATAGACCACACAATCTTTAAAATATCACAAAATGCAAAAATATGAAAAACTAGAAAAGCCGCATCTGAAACAATGGATTCATTGAGCTCAATTTAACGGATAAACAATAAAACTTCAACAGATAAAGATGTAATCAAAACTCATAAATCCACTAGAATGTGGGAGTCGGTGCAATACAATCCGCCGCACTACAGTTGGTGAGAAAAATGCATCAAAAGCGTCATCAGCTGCATTTAAAGTTCAAATGGCCATAATGATTTCCAACCTCGGTAGGAGAAGGTGGGTCGCATTTTAATGTAACTCTGTTTAAAAGTAGGCGTGGAAGGGACTTAAAGATATTTTAAAGTATATTTATTGTCCTATTTATAACTAAACCGCTTTAAAAATATTGAAATACTACTATTGAATATTCTGAATGTTTGAACTGAAATTTCCTCTGTGAGAGCAAAGTCTGAATTATATATTACTTACACAGAGTTTGTAACGAATATACGTTTAATTAAATAAGTTCTGAATACATAATTGTCATTCAAAATACAGGAAACATCCTCTTCAAAAAATTGTTTCATGCACATTTTGCTACTTTCTCATTTAATGCATATTGCTTTTATTAGATATCAAAAGGGTTTAGAAATTAAACACATATGAAAGGTTTTTTTTCTGAAGTACCTAACTTGACGTATTAAAGCCAAATATTTATTAAATTCTGTATTGCTTTAAATATATTTAAAGTCAAACAGTATTTCACTTCGATATTATTTATATTAAGGGAAAAGAATATTCAAGCATGAGTGGAAATCGTACTACGAGGGTTTTGTATATATTTGGGCGTTTATAAATGTTTAATGAAACATAATAATCCTAATAAATTATTTAAATTATTTTTAACTTTCAGGATGAAAATAAAAACAATTTTCACAGGCGCACATTTAAAAAATATTTATTATGTGAAATAACTTCAAATTAACGATTTTCGGTGACAATTTCTGTGAGACCTTACTTCTTGCCAAATTTCATGATTCTAGGATAACGGGAAATACTCTATAGGTTTTGGTTTACTTGTAAGTGTCAAAATATGTGGTATAAATGGTCACATTTATTAATTGCGTTGACTTAGAAGCTCTTCTTACAGCCCCAAGGGACCGTAATTCTACTTGATGCCACCACGCATTTCTTACTAATTTCAACTTGATACTACAAGCCTTTCTGAGAAAAAAGGTCTTGACTGACTGAAAGACAAACGGACAACGAAGTGATCCTATAATGTTTTTTTTTTTTTTAAAATACGGGACCCTATTTTTTTTGTGTAAGTATAAACAAACGTTTATACAATTTGTGGATTATTATCAATTTACTCATCTATAGGCAGAGGTCTTATTAGAGGACTAACTATTAGAGAAAATTTACTAATATTTCAATTTTAATTGAACACTGACGTAATTAAAAGCCACACATTATGTTATATGTCTTTACAGTATAATATGTCCGTAATTATAATGAATGTACTTAAAAAAATTTCCAAACAATAAATATTTCTATCATTCGAACAGAGATTTATCCATCATTGAGTAAATATTTAAGGATAACAAAGAAAAAAATTATGAGAGGTGTGAAAATTCTACTAAGGAAAGGCAAAATGTTTTGTATTGAAGAATAGACCACCTAAATATATTCTTTCATTCAATTAGGTACAAGGTATAGATACAGCCAACTTTAGACGTGAACCACCTAAATTTATTGACAGTAATGTAACAAACACCGCGTTCTTTTAAACGTCTTCATCTTACATTTTGTTGTTTTATTTGAAATTTACTGAAAATCATTTTAGTTTGGACGTGCATTGTTTTAAAATTGGGAGTGTCTCGGTTGATTTGCTTGACCTGGTTGATCTAGTAACTATAGCAGAACCTTATAGTGAATACTTTATTATTGTATTGAAAAATTAAGACAGGTATATCGTCTTCAGGATCTGATATCTTGCCGAAAGAAGCAATGTTTCGCATATAATGATTTTGTATTCGAATCAGTGTCCTAGTTACAGAATTTGTTGCTTTTTTATTTGTAAATATTGATTATATATATTCATTATGCAGTGAAATATGATACATATTTGATATAAATGAAAAAATATATTAGGCAAAGGTAATATATTCGAAATGAAAAAGTAAGAACGCAATTTAAGAAAGAGATTGGAATTTCTTTTTATTTAGACCTACTAATTTTTTTAAAATATCAAAAAATAAAAGTATATTTAAAATTTCCTTTTTACGTAAATTATTACACATTGCAAAATACGGTTTGACTAGTTTTAAATATAAATAAAATATACCTAGAAAATATCTGCATCAAACTAATAATCCGTTTGATTAAAACTATGTGATATATTTGAATAATTTTAATCAGTTCATGAATTTTGGAGATTCATGAAAAACTTAATTAGGAAGAGTTTGAAGAAAATAGGCAAGATTAACTTATTGAGTCAGCAACGAAAATGTACTGTCATTTGTTACTCAAGCAGCAACTAAGAGTACACTCATTCGGAACTCTGGCTTATTATTTTGAATTGAGCATTATCTGCCCAATTTCATCATTAGCAAGGGCAGGTATTATTTTTTTATAACAGTCAATTAAAACACTATATACTGAAAACCTAGTATTTTAAAAGGTTAGAAACTGTCCTTGAACATTGCAAGTGTAATGGACTCTTACAATATATTTAATATAAAAGAGTATTTAAATATTTCCATGGATAGGAGAGAAGACTACAATATAATAAGAAAGCAGATAAAGGGTTAGAATCGTGGTAAGCAATCAAGATATTTTTCAGTAGATTTTGAAAACATACAGTAGAATTAATTACATTTATGCCTGTATTTTTTTGGCATATACAGAGAAGGAGGAATAGCCGACGTTGGTTTTATATTAACCTACGGTGTGGAGGAATTCAAAATGTAATCTAAGGCCACGAGAATCTAAAATTAAAACACAAATAACTACGGTGTTTTTCAAAATATTGACAAATAACTAAGAATACCCAAATTGTCTGGTTCACCTTTTTCTCTTCAGTTAGGACACGATATAATACAGAAATGTGGTTATATTTTTGGGGGCCAAGTACATTGAGAATAAATATATTTAAAGGACATTAAAATGAACAACGTCCATCAAAATAATTGTTATTACTGGTATAGATATATGGAATACATATTTTTATTTCAAGATATATAAAATAGATCTCTTTTTTCCAAATAAATGTAAATAATTATATACTATAGTGTCATATCACGTAATCAAATATGGCTTAAAAAATCCTGACTGTCGTAAATTTATTAGCAGGACTGTCAAATTATTTTATTTGTAATTTTCTTTGTTTCAAATGATTTTCCAACACATTGCATCACTTGCACCATTTTTATCAATGCAAATAATATAAACTACGTCACGTTAGTCATAACACTTGTTCGCTAAAAGCGCGATGAGTGCAGTTATGTCTGTCAGTAGCTGCCCAGAGAAGCTGCGCCGTGTGTATTTTGTACGTATGAAATGATGCATATAGTTGTATTTTAAAAGTAATGTTTTATGTTCGCATACGTACTAGCAATTTTTGTGTTAGATTTAAAATATGAGTTAAAACGCTCAGTTGGACATAACGATAGTGTTAACGTATGATAAATAATTGAACTTCTAGTTCAATTATTTGTCATACGTTAGTTCCGTAACGCGCCGCTAGAGAGATATTCGCTGCCAATGCCGTCGTCTGTATCAGGTCTGCATCAGAGTACAACCATTTTGAGATTCGCGAGCATTCACATACCTGAATGCTCGCGTTACCATGGATTTATAAATGCACAGAGAAATTCCATTTCTAGACTCTAACAACAGTCAAATAATAGTTTAACGGTGATATTATATTTTTGCTCTTTACTCCAATGAAGTAATGGTAGTTGCGGTTCGAAAAAAAATTACCGACTGACAATTTTTTTTTACACAAGTACATCTCTCGAAGTGTCTTCCGAAGTGTCAGCGTACACTTAATCCTGTCGCAGGTATTCTTCGTTTTCATCGAAAGTCAATAGTATATGTAAATTTAATTCGTAATACTGCATAATTAGCAAAACGGTAGTTTTTTCTTTTAGGAATAATATTTGTGGTAATTTTCAATATATTAGTTCTAACACGGTCTTCCGATCACTTTGCGTACAAAAATATTTAGTATGTTTTTTAAATTAGGATAATATTAAGCGTCCATTTAAACATTGTAACGAAATGGCGATTAAAATAAAGAGAAAAAAAATTAATAATTATATATATATATATATATATATATATATATATATGTGTGTGTGCGTGTGTGTGTGTGTATATATACATACAAAAAGTCTCTGAAATGTCTGAGCTGAGAATTAGGTTACCAGTTTTCTGATTTTGTTATCAGACCTATTTTGAAACTTTTGATACGGGCATAGGCATCCGAAATATCGAAAGTATTTCATATCTAAACAATCAATGCAGAGATTAAGTTGAACTATTATAAAAGTTTGTGTTACTCATACCTTACTAATTATTAATTATTTCGGGCTGCAGGTGTAAAAACTTTTCTTGTAAATAACACACAAAATGTTTACTTCGAATGGAAAAATAAAATATATTTAATTAAAATTTGTGTGACCTAAATAATATATGTACGAAACCTTCGTATTTTTGCGAGTTAGATTTGCAATTTTCTTATTTTTGACATAATATGTATGACATTGCCGGCTCGAAGGATTGTTTACTTGAACTTAATAAAATTTTGTTTACATACTTATATTTAGCACAAAACAAGATATCACTACGTTAATTGGACATAAAGATTGCAAACTGTTATTTTTATTAGCTATTAGAAAAGCACTAATTCCAGTCCATTCTCGTGTCTCAAGTTATCCCAAATCGAATACTTATTTGAAACATCTAATGACGCTTTAGGATGGGAGTTAAAATGTTCAGATGGCAAGACTTCACATTCAGCCAGCTTCGGGCATTGTTGGTTTTTTCGACTTGATTGCTCGGTCTCGGTTTTTTCGACTTGTCGGCTCTTTCCGAGTTAATTCGACCAGCTTGGCGTCTCGTCTGCCATTCGGCCAGCTTCGCGTCTTGTCGGATCGTTTCAACTTAATTCAACCAGCTCGTTTATATCGGTATATTGCATTGCATAGCAAACAGTGTGGAAATGTTAAGAGTTAAATAAATATAGCCGGATTCGTTTTGATATATATGAATAAGCTTATTTTTCTTTAAATAAAATTATTTTTAAGTATAAAATATTTTTTAATGGATGGCGCCTATACTGATTCACAGATCAAAGCTATATTTATGCTACTTTTTAACGAATTTATTTGGGTTTCGTGAATATTTTTAAATTTCGATGTTTCACTTCTGAAAGGTGTCTCATGTCGGTTCGATTTTGTTTTAAATAATATAGACAGAAACAAGCTTAATGCAGATAGTAATAAGTTATTGTGAATAGACAAGAAGGACGCCTAGATTTATAAATAAATAATTGAAGTTTAAATTTAAAAGATTTTAAAATAATTTATACAACTTCAAATTACACACCACAGTTTTATTTTAAAGTTTATATATAATTTTAAGTTTATTTTGTTATTGGGCTTTTTTACAGATCTGAGTACCAATATAAAATATTAACGAATTTTTATTTATGAGCAAGTATGAAAAATCGTTGAAATAAAAGTCGACTCTCTCGGTTTGTCAACTTAATTACAGCAACATTTAATTAGTAAGTAATCAGGTATTGTACGGTATTTTTTGTGGCCGGAATGTATTTCAGTGAGTTGAAACAAGACATTAAGAGTAGATATACCTGGTGGCTGCTGGTAGAACTAAAACATGACTAATTTTGAAGAACTTTTTAAACCAGTGACCTGCGGTATTAAGAGATTTGCCACATTTTCAAATATATTTAACTACTTGTGTTTTACTTTCGCTACTGGATATTAAAAATGCAAGCAAAATTATTATATTTTGAATTTTCCGAGGGGTTTTTATATTTTGCTTATTCGAAAGAGAATGTGGGGGACCTGCTGATAGGAAATAGTAATTACTTTCCTTACAGGCTTAAGTCGTTTATTTACATATGACTATTGCTTAGAAATTTAGGTTTTATCCTGCTGCCTTATTACTTGAAATAGTATTTCTTTGAGATATCGTATAATATTGTCTGCATCGGCCTGAATTTGAATCCAGTTCGAATTTTCATTGAATAGTCCTGGAAATAAGGGCAATGAATTAATACTGTCCAGAAAATTATCTTATTCAGCATGATTTCTCTAGTCTACAAATAGTTTACTAATGTTTTTAAGTTTGTCGTTGGAAAGAAACGATGAAAAACTTAGATCTTTCTTCTCACTACTACTACAACGAGGAATACAGCAGTTGACTTTTCTTCTTTTTTATTTTTTAAATAGGTTATAAAACATAACATATTTAACTTACGTAAAAATGTTATTTAAAAACGCTCAATTTTATAAAATAATGGTGTTATAAATGATTTATGACACATTAGTTCCACAACGATGTATACTAAAGAATGCCAAATCAAAGAAACAGTTGGAGTACAGCTGTTTTGAGTACCTGTTTGTACATGAATTGTCGTGTGACCCTCAAATATTTGAACAAATATCATTTTTAGACTCGAAAAACGGTCTAGATTTTTCGTAAGGTAAAATTCTATGTTTGTTCTTATTAGCGGAAAAAGAAGTGAAGTGGTTTCGGTTTGGAATTAAATTAGAGACTAATAATGTTGCACAAATATTCCTTTTTGAACATTTCTTTTTAAGTATCGGTACATCTTTTGAAGTATCTATGCGCAATAAATATCGTCGAAAATATTTTCTTTCCATTGAATGTCAGTAGTATTGCATTTAAAAACTTTATTCATTTTTGCATAATTGGTACAAATCTTTAGTTTTTTGACAGAAATAATATTTGTAGTAATGTTTGTTTTGTCAAATTTAAATCATACGATATAACAAGCACTTTATACTAAGATAAATTAAAAAGCAGTATTTTAATAAAAAGTAGGCTTTTATTGACACTTGTGTTGAATTGGCAGGGGCTCCAGAAGTGAATACCAGTCGTAAAGTGGTTTCCTTTGCACAAGATTACTTGACATTAAAACCTAGAGAAATATCTGAAAGTGTATACGTATAAGTATTTCGTGATATTATATTACTAAAACTATTATCGCTTTGATGACTTAAAAAAAATGTAGTATCTATACTGTCATTAGTTTCACAACCTGATTGAGCATCATGTAACATCACTGCTTAGAGCTCTATTACTAGAGGAAACTTCAATTTCGCCACCCAATTCATATAATCAAATACCACATTGCGATTTATTTAACATATCATACATATTAAATATTGTTATTTACTTAATATTTGTGTAACGGGTAAATAATTTCTTGCGGGATATCTTGTTGAACTGATTAATCATTTTAGTCTAAATATTTTCGTGATTTCGTAATTTCATGTTTTTATGAATAGAAAACTAAACATTATTTATAGCGCCTTTAAGTCAGTTGTAACTTTTATTAAATTAAAATTTATATATGGCAGATATGTTGTTACTGATCATAAATATAAAAGAAAATTAATAACGTGTAAAATAAGTGGAGGCTATATCAGTAAATACGTTCTTTCATTGAAGCGCGATACGGGTCTGAGTTTTTTTATACCAACCGGTTAAATTTATCGCCTCGAACATAATAAACGATATGCTCCTTCGTTATACTCCTTCGATAAACGTCTTCGTTTCCTCCCTCATTATTTTATCTGGAGTTTTCTTCTGAGTTTTCTCGTGTGGTTTTGTACGCGCACGGAATTATTGGTTGTTAAGAAACTGGAATGAACATCCACTTTAGCTCGTCTATGCAGGCGATGCTTGCGATCTTGGTGCAGAATATAATATTTTTTCAGGGCGAATTAATAAAATGCTAAGATATTCGGCGCATGTAGTCTGAAAATGCGTCAATTAAAGCCTTTTTTCAGAAATCGTTTGATAAAAATATTTAATATTTCACCAACAGCCTGTCCAGTTCATTGCTGGACATATAACAGTCCATCACGCATATCAGTGAAGGTAATGCTGATAATCGTAACGCTGGGTTGGCAGTTTGGCAACAGCAATGCGTAGCTTTTTGCGACAGCAGCGTTACTACTCATTACGGGTCTGTGATATTTAACTACTGTCATCACGATAGTTCCACCCAACAAGCGGCCGAAAATCGAACCCGGAACCCGGAAGAATAATTCGCACTCGGAAAAACGGATTGAAACCCAAAAGAATTATTCACACTTTTATAGCAGATTCAATAAAATTATTACTAAGTAAACTAGGCGTATAGGCTTCGTGTTATGTATTTCTAGAAGTTTTACTCATAAATATTAGCAATAATAGCTAAAAGTTTAATTTATGTTCAAGACATTTCATTTTAAATAAAACTCAATCACGAATGAGTGCATATTATTGATATATAAATTAAATGGATGGCATAGAAACCTCATGGATATTTTTTTAGAATCTAATTCTAAAAAAATTTTAGAACACGTTATTTATGACACTGCACTCTTAACGTACGATGTTGTCGAAATTCCTACAAAAAATTATCTTCCCTCTTAACGTTTTCAAATGCAACACATAATATTAAAAAAAACATTAAATTGCAAAGAAATAAGTAATTTTCAAATCGATCGTTATATTAAAAAATCGAGTCTGACCTTGTTGTGGTTTTTCCGTTTATATTGGTTTATATATATACTGGTATATATATATACTGGTATATATACTGGTATATACTGGTTTTTTCTAGTCGAATTAAAGTTATTGCCAGTTTTATATAATTTTCATCTTAATTCATGTTCGCTAGCAATTATTTAATATGTCCTATAGTCGTGGTAGTACTATTAGGGTAAGTTAAAACGTAAAAAAAAGTATTTAATTTAATATGATGACAGCAAATTATTGTCCAATGTAAATTGCCGTATTTATAATAATATTTATTTTTGCTTCTTCTAATCATGAACTTTTAAAAAAAATATTAAAAAAAAAAATTATTTGAGGAAAATTTTTTTTGTAAATCAAGTTTAATAATTATAAAGAGATTTAATTATTTTCTGCATGGAAATAATAAAAAATTCGTCGCTGAATTAAATTAGTTTGTTTTTCTTAAGTAGTAATGAGGGTATAATTTGTATTTCATAATCATGTCAATAAATTTAAGACTGGTGCTCTACGCTGCGCACAACATACTTTACAATTAAATGGCGATCGATACATTAAAATAACAACGGCCAAGAACGAGTAGAATTCGCACCACGAGAGACACTTGTAAGTGTCTAAATGTGTATTGAATGCAATACACATTTAGACACTTACAAATATTTAAGGGTCCGTAATATTTCTATTAACCTGTTTTAAATATCAACTTTCGCATCGTAAAAATATTGCATACTGAATGTTCCACCGGCGAAAAAACCATGGTGCATATTTAAGCAATTATGGCATCTGGAATAATTGCTATAGTATTTCTACATCCTTTGATTAGATGTCTAAAAATTATATATTTTCATAATTTTACGTTGAATATTTTCGAACATAAGTGGGGAGGGACATATTTTTCTTGCATATTTTTATATTTATATTGCCTGAAATTAAGAAAAACAATATTTCTGGTTTTACTACCCCTTTCAAATATTTCTGACATAGTACATAGAATAAAAAAAAATATTTTCTCATTAAGTAGAAATTTTAAGGTTGTTTTTCCGATTAGCTGTTGAGAAATGGGTGGGTTAATATGTACTAGTACTATGCAAATTTTTTTAACTTTCGACATCAAGACGTTTCGATGAAAAACGTCTGTGACAGACAGACTAACTGACAACTGGGTGATCTTATATCATTTCGATTTTTCCTTTGAGATAAGAAAATCTAAAAATAAATTTTAATATAAATACACACACATATAAATGTACACACACACATATATATATATATATATATATATATATATATATATATATATATATATATATATATAACACATACACATTTATACGTGTGTGTATTTATATTAAAATTTATTTTTAGATTTTCTTATCTCGAAGGAAAATTAAGAAAGAGTTTCGTTACAAAATTAAGACAAGAATAAACTATAAGTTACCCTATATATTATATTTTAAACTATAAGTTGAAAATATAATATATAGGGAATGCTAGAATATAAATAGATTCTCTTCGATTGCTACAAAATTTTAACAGACCATTAAAATATACACAATCTCAAATAACACTAACTTCAAAACATTTTCTCATCTGAATGATTATAAATATAATACCGACTTGAAAATTATAATAACGTGTTACGTTGATAACAAACGCCCACATTTGAATGAGCAAGTAATAAAGTGTCTTTATGGCAGTAACGTAAATATGTCACGCCATTTTCCGGTTAAGTAGTCTGGAGTCTAGACAGCTCTTTTTACTCTTAAAGACAAGGATTAAATGAGAGATATTAGATTTAAAGAAACCATTCTAGAGGAGAAAAGTGTATGTCATTCGTACGTGGTGTGAAGGTGCGAAAGGTTTAATAGCACTAAAATGAAAATAAAAAAGTTTTCGTTCCTGCCTTTTCTTTGGCATAATATAACCGTCAAAGTAAATATCTTAGAGAATTAAAATACGTCAAATATCAATGTTATAGGAAATATTTTGAAAACATTTTTTTCAAAATTAATTGTTGTTGAATTCTATGTTAAATTAGTTTATATTAATTTAATTGACATGTAATATTGCAGGTACAATTGAGAAATATTATCGTCTCGAAAGGTTTTTATATTTCAATAATGCACATATTGTGATTAATTTGTGATCTATATTTTTTATTAAAAAATATTTTTTTAAATGCCAAAAAGATTGTAAGTAGACAAAGTAGGGTCTTTTTTACTTTAATAAAGTAAACTGGAGTTAATGAAAATAACCAGATATTTTTCAAATTATTTTTTTAATAAATACAAAATTTTTACATTTTTTTCTCTAAAGACATTTCCTTCGTTTCTTTCGTGTTTTTTAAGTAGTAAAAATTGGGGGGAAGTGTTATATTTTTATAAATTTGCTTCAATGTTATTAAAACAACTAACATAGCATTAATTTTCAAAATTGTGAATGTTTAGTACACACACACTAATATACATATATATATATATATATATATATATATATATATATATATATATATATACATATACACACTGGTACGTGCATTGTCATGAGCGGATATGAGTAACGAGGTAATTACTTACCATTGTGACGCAATTTATATTCCTACGACATGAGCCATAAAAAAAAGGAGAATGCTTGATTTTTACAATTTTTTTCGATAATCGTCTCTTGAACGACCTAATCTATTGACGTGTTTGGATAGTTTTTATTATAAAATACTACTTATTTAATCACCACCACACTTTCGCTACCTTACAGATTTCAATTAACTTTCTATTTATGAGATATTGTTTCAGGAATAATATTTATCACTTTGTTTGAGGTGCTTACGATCTCAGGATATGAACCATATACCCTCTCATAATCTTTTGAAATTGTATTTTAGATTTTTGTGTTGATTCAGTAATTACCATTGTTATGTATAATCTACGAAGTTTAATCTAATCTAATAACAGAAATGTTTAATTTATTTAAATTAGAATGTAATTGACAATTAAATCCATTACAGCATTGCATTATTAGATCGCATCATAGCAATACATTGCATTGCATCTGTGATAGAAAAATAATTTGTGTCAATAGCTTTATTACTATTAATTAATAATAATAATTTTTGTAAGAGATGTATTATCACGGCTATGTATTACAATTAAGAATCTGTACTGCTTTAATTGCCATTTTATGTGTATTATATTTTATGTGCATTAAAATAATTAAGAAATTGACTGAACGTGTCTTGAAAATACGGCAATTTTGATGTAAATTGGATCCAAGCAGTGGTTATAATGTTGAATAATTCACACTACGTGAAATATTAACGAGCTGTATTATGAGATCATTTAGATGCCTCCATGCATATTGTATTACTTGCATACTTTGTAAGAAATGTCTAATACAGATAAAATAGCCTGAAATATAGTATAAACTTTGCACTCTTGGTGACATACTACATTTTAGGCATAAAGTTTTTATTTACATGTTTTGAATTGACCTATATATTCAGCATGGTAAAATTAAGATATGAATAACCACGGTGTTTTTCAAAATATTGACAAATAACTAAAAATATGTAAATTGTACTTTTTACCTTTTTCTATTCAGTTAGGACATGATCTAATATAGAAATGTGGTAATATTTAAGGAGCGGACGCTATATTTAAATGAGCAACGCTCTTTGAAATAATCGCCATATAAACGCTATACTATTAGTATAGATATATGGAAAACATATTTTTATTTTAAGGTAAATAAAGAGTTCTGTTTTTCCAAATAAACCTAAATAATTATATACTCTAATGTCATGTATACTTATGATTAGTATAAATTAAGTTAAGTCATCATGATCATCGCGATTAAGTAATGTCATGTATACTTATGATTAGTACAAATTAGGACATGATATTTACGGAGGCCAAGTATGAAACGAATAAATATACTTTGAGTGTATTTAAATGAGCAACGCTCCTTGAAATAATCGCTATATAAACGCTATACTAATAGTATAGATATATGGAAGACAGACAGACAGAGAGGCGTATTGCAATGCATAGTGAACAGCATGAAAACGTTAAGAGTTAAATAAATATAGTTGAATTAATTTTTATATACATGGATAAACTTATTTATTTTTGAACAAAACTGTATTTAATCATAAAATATTTTTGGGAATATTTTTCAAAAGATGGCGCTGTAAAGATGCATGGATCACAGCTATATTAATGCTACTTTCTAACGAATTTATTTAGGGCTCGTGATTTTTTAAAAAAATTACATGTTTCACTTCTCACAGGCTTCCCATGTTAGTTCGATTTTATTTTTAAATAATATAAACATTAATGTAGACAGAAATAAGCTTAGTGTAGATGGAAATAAGTTATATTGGGTAGACAAGAAAGACGCCTAAATTTAAAAATAATTTACAGAACTTCAAAATATACACCAAAGTTTTGTTGTAAATTTCATGTTTTATATTTAATTAATTTTGTTATTGGACTTTTCTCAGTCAGTAAAAAGGCCAGTAAAAAGATATTAAGGAATTTTTATCTATGAGCAAGTATGTAAAATCGTTGAAATAAAAGTCGACTTTCTCGGTTTGTCAAATTAATTATAGTAGCATTTAGCATTAGCAAGTAATTACGTATTGTACGGTCGGTCTTTTTTTGTCGCCAGAATGTATTTCAGTTTTGAGACCAGATGTGTTACTACGTACCGCTACCTATGGGGCGCTGGGAGAACGAAAATATGACTGACTTGTGGTATCAAGAGTTTTGCTGCATTTTTCAATATTTTTAACCACATGTGTTTTAATTCCGAGTGGATATCTAAAATGCAAGCAAAATTATTATACTTAGACTTTATGAGGGGTTTTTATATTTTGCTTATTTGAAATATATTTAATTATAGGTTTACCGATATATCCAACCTAGCTGATTTCGAAATAGTAATTATTTTCCTTACATGCTTAAGTCGTTTATTTACATTAGATTTTTGCTTAGAAATTTACGTTCTATCTTGCTGCCCAATGATTTACTAGGCCCATATTACTTGAAGTAGCATTTCTTTAAGACGTATAATTTGGTCTGCACCCGCCTGAATTTGAATATAGTTCGCAATTTTCATTGAATAGTCCTGGAAATAAGAGCAATGAATTAATACTGTCCGGAAAATTATCTTATTCAGCATAATGTCATTAGTCTACGAATAGTTTTCTAATGCTTATTAAGTTTGTTATTGGAAATAAATAATGGAAAACATAGATATTTCTTCTCACTACTACTACAAGAAAGAATACAGCAGTAGACTTTCCTTCTTTTTTAATTTTTAAATGCGTAGTAGCACATCACATATTTAATTTACGTAAAACCTTAATTTAATATATATATATATTTATTATTATATTATATTTTGTCAGAGCGAATTAATAGAATACTAAGATATTTGGCTCATTTAGTCTGAAAATGCGTCAATTAAAGTATTTTTTCAGAAATCGTTTGATATAAATATTTGATATTTCACCAACAGCCTGTCTCAGTTCACTGCTGGACATATGCCAATTCAACACGCATATCATTGAAGATAATCGTGACGCTGGGTTGGCGGCTTGGTGACTGTAATGCGTAGATTTTCTCGACCGCAGCCTTGCTACTCCTACTTGGTCTGTGATATTTAAATACGCGATTAGTCATCACAATAGTTCCGTTCAACGTGTAACCGAAAATCGAATCCAGGACCTGAAATGCGTCGCTCCATCGAGGCTGTAAGCTTTGCGATAAATGCAATACACCACGGCTTGGAACGTACTGCTTGGTACAAAATATTTGGTACAATGTGTAGGGAATCAAATGCAGGTATAATGTGTACAAAACATTGTTCGATATTTAATGAATAGTTAGAAGGGAAAAGTAGTGTGAATTCGTGTTACGGTTGAGGAGTAAATGATTCTTTAACAATTTTTGGTTCCTAGTTCCAGTTACGGTTTATTAAAAAAAAAGTTAACTGAAGTTATGACTAAGTTAGGTTAATATACTCGAACTTTCACATTTTTATAGTGAATTTAGTAAAATAATTATTAAGGGAGCTAGGTTTCGTCTTAGGTATTTCTAGAGATTTTACTCATAAATGATTGTTACGATAGCTAAAATATTAATTTATATTCAAAGGATTCAATGTTAAACAAAACTCAATCACGAATGAGTGTGTATTGCTAATACATAAATGAAATGTATGGCATAGAAACCTCATGAAAAATTTTTTAGAATTTAATTCTAAAAATTTCTTTAAACACCCTACAAACAACATTGCACTCTAAATGCCCGATGGTGTCGAAATTTCTACAAAAATTAGCTTTCCTCTCGACGTTTTAAAATACAATACATAAAATTAAAAAACAAAAAAAATTAATTCCAAAGAAATAAGTAATTTTCAAATCGATCGTTTTATTAAAAAATCGAGTGTGATTTTGTTGTGGTTTTTCCGTTTATATAAATACATGTGCACAGGTTTATTCTTTAATTATACAGAAATTTTTTTATTTTAGAAAATACTCAATGTATAATTTTACATTGAGTATTTTCTAAAATAAGACAGGAGGAACATATCTTTCTTGCATATTTTTCACCTATATATCTGAAGATATGTCGTCAGAAATTAAGAAAAAAAAAGTTTCTGGCGTTACTACCTTATTCAAATGTTTCCCACGTAGTATATAGAAATAAAAAAATTATTTTCTCATACACTAGAATTTTTGAGGTTCTTTTCAATGGAGTTTTTGCGGTTAGCTATTGAGACATGGGCGGGTTAATATGTATTAATATTATGGCAATTTTTTCAAGTTTTGACATCAAGACGTTTCTATAGAAAACATCTGCGACAGACAGACTGACAGACAACTGGGTGATCATATATCATTTCGATTTTTCCTTCGAGATAAGAAAATATAAATATACACACACATATATATATACACACACACATACACACACACACCCACACCCACACACACACACACACACACACATATATATATATATATATATATATATATATATATATATATTTATATCATTTATGAAATACATGTATAAACAATCTGTAGTGAATATCGCAATCCGAATTAAGCTCAATATTTCAAATAATATTCACTTCAGAGTTATGTAATTACTAAATTATGTAGAGGCCTTAGCCAAGCATAATAGATTAGTTACAACCAAAATGGGATTGAAATAGCGTTGAAAATATAATATATGAGGAATGTTACAAATTAAATAGATTCTCTTCGATTGTTACAAAAATTGTAATAGACCATTAAAATTTACACAATCTCAAATAACACTAACTTCAAAACATTTTCACGTCTGAATGATTATAATTATAATACCGACTTAAAAAATGTAATTACGTGTTACGTTGATAACAAACACCGACGTTTTAATGATCAAGCAATAAAGTGTCTTTATGGCAGTAACGTAAATATGTCAAGCCATTTTCCGGTTAAGTAGTCTGGAGTTTATACAGCGCTTTTTACCCTTAAAGACAAGGATTAAGTGAAGGAAATTACCGTATTAGATAGAAAGAAACCAATCTAAACTATACAAAGAAAAGTGAATGTCATTCCTACGTGGTTTGAAGTTGCGAAAGGTTTAGTAGCATTAAAATGAAAATAAAAAGTTTCCGTCCTGTCTTTTGTTTGGCATAATATAATCGCCAAAGTAAATTTGAGAGAACTATAATATATGCAATATCAATGTTATAAGAAATGTTTCAAAATATTTTTCAAAATTAATTTATTACTGAATTCTATTTTAAATTAGTTTATAATAATTTTATTAACATGTAATGTTGCAGGTCCAATTGAGTAAGATTACCGTCTCGAAGGGTGTTTATATTTCAATAGTTATGTAATGTAATTAATTTGTGACTATATTCTTTTTAAAAAAATATTTTTTTAAATCCCAAAAAGTTTGTAAGTAGACAAAGTAAATAGCCAGATATTTTTCAAATGATTTTTTTCATTAATACCAATTTTTGACAATGTTTTTCTCCAAAGGCATTTTCTAGTTTGGGTACTAGAATTGGGAAGATAGTAATATATATATATATATACATCTCTCTAAAAGTTTAGGTGATAGGCATACGTATATCCATGGTTGATAACTCGCACGCTGCAATTCACAGATCACTATTTGCGAACCAAGGCCCAGCAGTGACAATAGTTCGTTAACGGTGAGTTACGAGACGTCGTCTAGTAGGTGCCGTCTCGAAATTACTGGCACGTGCATTGTCATGAGTGGATATGAGTAACGACGTAATTACTTACCATTGTAAAGCAACTCGTATTCCAACGATGAGCCATTAAAAAAAGGAAAATGCATGATTTTTACAACAATTTTTTAAATTTTATGTTCATTATATTTTATGTGTATTAAAATGATTAAGAAATTAAATGAACGTATTTTGAAAACACGGCGATTTTTATGTAATTTTGATGGTTTTATAATGTTGAATAATCCACACTACTTGAAATATTGACGAGCTGTTTTATAAGATCGTTTAGATGCCTCCATGTATATTGTATTACTTTCATACTTTGTAAAAAAAATCTCTAATACAGATGAAATATAGTGTAAGCTTTGCACCTTTTATAATAATATCGAAGTGAAATTCTGTTTGACTTTAAATATTTTTTTTCTTTAAAATGTTTTTTACTTTAAATTTTCTTTTTCATTTTTGTCTTCAAATATTTTTTTAAATTTATTGCCATACTGCATTTTTAAGTTTAAAATGTTTAAATAAATTAATTTCGATCTTAAAATTTTAATTCCATATTTTGAATTGATCACCTACATATTAAGCATGCAAAATGTCAAACAAAGCAATAATTAGATTTTAAGTTTGATAGAAAGTCGATATCGAATTTTCGTAATTGACGAGGAAATTATCTACTAGATGAGCAAGGAAAGTATCTAAACGCCGCAATTCTTAATGGTAATGTCGACCTAATATATAATGTTTAGTATTCGTTATGAGTAAAGCAAATAAAACCCTATCTAAATTCATTGTGGTATTTTTTTTAATGTAAACATTTTAAATAATTATTAACAAAACAAATTTATTGCTTATCGATATATTTATCGATAAGATCATCGATATTCTTAACATAATTTTCGTGAACTAAGATAATGTACGAATACTTTATTCTCTATTAATATTAACGTTAATACGTTTATTAAAAAAACGTAGTATTTTTAAGACTGAAATATGTGATTCAATGAATAGGTAATAATACAAAATATTTATTATTTACCAATTTACTTTACCCTTTCATTGCTTTTTAATAAAAAAATATCAGCCTGTATCATTGTAAAACAAAATTATTTTAGATATGCTATATTGCACAGTGAAGGAACAATATGAGTAATTTTAATATTAATCTTAGTAATCACGCATTACGAAACATTACAAAATACTATAAATACAATAAAGAAATAAGAAAAGTCTCAGAAATGCAAATAATATTTCGCCGGGAAAAAATGAACAAAAAAGTGTTAAATATTTACAACAATAACGGAAATGGTTAGGAATAATCTTTCAGGTGAACTATGATCGCCGTTTAAATCTGCTCCATTTCATGCATATTCGGTTTAAGTCTGATACATTTCATAGTTTACTATTTGATACTGTGAAGGGGTATTCAGAGAACGAAATGTCATATCTGGAATCTATTTCTAAGATGAAGTTCAATGCGATGTCATCATGCAATGGAAAATTTATATCTAAGGTAATCCGAATTATAATTATATTTTAAGTTACATAGACAACGTAGGAAATAAATTGATTGCGTTAATTAATTATATTATTAAAGGTAGTTATTTTATATATTTACAATAATTTTGCTTTTGCACAATTTTCTTTACGAGTCATTTATTGTTTGTACAATTTCCATTAATATGTATTTATATTTAAATAATCCACGTTTACCTGATTCAATTGATATGTATAAAATATTGCCAAAAGTTTAAAGGGTGCTCATAAATATATATATATATATATATATATATATATATATATATATATATATATATATATATATATATTTATATATTATACTGAGACATTGGAACAATATTTTAGTAACCATTAAAATGTGAAAACATCGTGGTAACATAAATGTGATATCAAACAAGTTAATATTGTATGAACACACGTCATTGACTTAATGTGTTAACCACTTTGATCTATCGCTTTTTCCGTCTATTATATTTTTAAGCCTTAAACTCACACATACTCTAAACCGACACTGTTGCCATACATATTATATATAAAATAGACCTAACAATCTTTAAAATATCATACCAACATTCACTTGATGAAACTAGTAGGTAAGATAATTCCAATGGAATACAGGCTAAAATATAAAAAAACGAGAAAAGCCGCATCTGGAACAATGTATTCTTTGAGCTCAACATAACGGATAAACAATAAAACTTCAACAGACAAAGATATAATCGAAACTGGTAAATCCACTAGAATATGGCGGTCGGTGAAATACAGTCCGCCGCGCTACATTTGGTGAGATAAATGCATCAAAATCATCATCAGCTGCATTTAAAATTCAAATAGACATAATGATTTCCAACCTCGATTAGGAGAAAGCACCAAACAAAAAATTTGATGATCTGGGTGGGTCGCTCTTTAATGTAACTCTGTTTGAAAGCAGGTGTGGAAAGGACCTAAAGATATTTGAAAGTACATTTCTTGTCGTATTTATAACTAAATCGCTTTAAAAATATTGTTAATACTACTATTAACAATTCTGAATGTTTGAATTGAAATTTATTTTGTCTAGAGAGTGCATGCGGCGAAGAAATATCTTAAAGTCTACGTGTCGTGATTCTAACATCATCGGTATGTTAAGTTGTATATTTTCCATAACTTTGTTATAGAAAAGTTTATTCAGTAAAAGAAAGTTTTTAAATTTTAATCAAGATTAATATAAATTTAAAAAGTGGTAAATCTCCTTTTTCCTAAAAGTTTCATTAAAGTTAATTACTTATAAAATTACCCAGGTTATAATAACTTCATTGTCAAAATTCAAGACTAGCAATCTAGTCGATAATAAAACGCGCATCTGCGAGGTGTGCAATAAAGCAGTCGATCGTATTTAAATTCATATAGTACAAAAATATTATTACGTTGGTGGCATCGAAACCTTAAATTGTGAGTTTGACCAGCCTTCACATAGGTCTGTTTATTTTTTCTTCTCTTTTGTTTGATTCCACGTGCAACTAGTTATTTTCAAGGCAAATATCCTTATTATATACAAGATATTACCGTTCTTACCATGAAATAACTCTAGCAGTAGGAACTTTCCGAATAAATAAGTTAAATTCCACGCTTGGAAGGTAATAAATAAGTTACTCTTTTTAAAATATTTGCATTCTGTTTAATTATTTCAACTGAACTTGCGTTGGGTGCACTTCGTGTTGGAATTGTATTTCCGGTCGTCTTTATTAAACTGTTTGCGTCATCCGCTTTATATTGTACGTTTAGGTGTACTTTAATAGCATCATGAAATCTACATTCTTTAAGACTAGAAACGTGTAATTATATCTCGATCGTACAGTGTCTTTTTTTCCTATATTTTGATCGATGAGTGAAAATATTGGAGCTGATTTATAGTTGGGCATCAGTAAAAAAAATATTTTATTATTAGGTCTTGCTAGCAGTATGCAATTTTAATTTAATATGTCTGTATACTTGTGTATATATATATGTAATATGGACGAGAATGATAATTGTTCGAAGTCATACAACTAGGTAATTGCGAGATGGTTCAATCATTGACGAAATCAATAGGCGTATGACCATTGATAAATCTAATATGGACCTGCTGTGGGAGATATGGAAGAACAGTCACATCAAAAACCACAAAAAACAGACTCGCTGGAGTATTATTGTTCCCCTTTTTCGTCTACACCGCAGTAGTGTGGGCACTATTTAAAAACGAGAGCAAGAAGATAAACGTTCTGAAAATATGGGATTGGGAAAGAATGCTGTTAGTGTCGTGAACTGAATTGCATATTAATGCATTCATACTTCAAGAACTCTGTATCGAGCAACTTTTATTCAGTATTATACCAGATCGCTCAAAGAAATTTTTCAACTACGTACATAGATGAGATAAATAGATTAAGTCAAAGCAGTCATAGACATCCCCCTAAATGAGCGCATCCAAAGAACAGCTAATAGTAGGAATTGCGACCTATCCTGTGTGTCACTCATTTGGAATACACTTGACATGCTGACTACGATCACTCTGCCAAGAGTGTAATGACAAGAGAAGTTACATGTACATTATTTAAAATAAGTAATGTAAAAATATACAAATTATTTATTTATTTCGTAAGTCATAACGCATAGACAAAATGACAAAAAAATAAATTCCGGATTAATATATAATCAAATTTCTCATACGCACAGATAGATCCACGTTTCTATCATATTAATTTAATTGAAGAAATCGTCGTTCGCTGGAGAGATATTATAGCTTTATTCAACATAGATTTACAGTTACATATGCATAAATTGTATTTAAATATGTAAATATATTGTTAAAATTAATTAAAACACCACAAATAAGTTTATAGCTTGAAATAAAGCATGGACAATTAACCATTCTATGTGCATAATCAGGCTAAAAATTTTAAAACATTATGATAAAGTGTAAATTTTTTGTTGTAAATAATTAAAGATACGATTATACTAAACATATAATTGTTTCTTAAAAGCGCAAGTATCGATCCACAATAGTTTTATACACACAATCTACTTATTGCCTTATTATCACGCCATTACAAAGAAAATATACCATTTTTTACAAAACTATGGTTACAACCATAGTTTTTTCATTTTGAGTTGACGATAATCATAAGTACAGAAATTTACAAACTCAGTTAAGTGAAAAAAAACTAATGGTATTCTATGAATTGTCACAAAATTTTTTTTTTAAATATAAATTAAATTTAGTTGCCTTCTCAATAGTAACTTCCAAATTGTAAAAAATAGTAATTTCTTGTAAACAAAATGTTCGTTGTGTGCTTAATTTTCTGTACCCCTTGATAAATTATGATACGTCCCAAGTATGAATAATTTCTTTATCCTTTTTTCGTAGAGAACAAACATTTCTTTTTCGTTGAAAATCAACTGTTACTACGAGCCCTTCTTTATATAGGCTTTGTAAAATACCATCTCCTCTTGTACGGTAGAAAATAAATATATTACGCTCTTTGATCTCAAGAGGGATTTAGAGGATCAGTTATGAAAGAACAAGCTCCCTTTGTATAAAAACGTGATATATTTAATTCTACAATTAAGCTTTAAAGAAAACGTCATTGTGTCAATAACGAAATTGGTGATTGGATAGTTTTTGCAATTTTGTTGATAAATTTCTATTTTATACTCTTTTACTTACTTATGTTCTTGCTTGTTTAATATTGTACACATAAATCAGAAAAAGCTATATTAAATGTTAATCAAGCGATCACCAAAGTCTCGACAAAGAACTTAACTCTGACTGCTTTTCTTGCATATTTTGATTGTCATAATCTATGAGACCATTTAATTAAACATTTACATATTTTTTGATTTGTTACATGGTTATGATCTATATGAGTGTTGATTTAATTATTGAAAAATTAGTAGAAATGTTTTTATATTGTCCTAAAATTCGAAAAATCAATATCGTACAGACTTGTACAATACCTGTTGTACAATACCAGGAGGTCTGACGTATTTCAAAATAATTTATTTTTATTCAATTATTTTGACCGATATCGAACCCCATGTTTTGGTAGACCCAATGAACGAAATTCAAATTTCTCAAGAAAATTTCGTCTTAAATTTTTTTATAATTGGAAATATTTACTATGGAACTATGAATTTTAATGTCTGATCACGTCCTACATAGTTTGATGGATTCTTTTTTAAGTTTCTTTAAATTAATTTTTTTTATTTTATAACTGTATTTATATACATTAAGACTAATAATTAAGGTCAATTATATAGGAGCTAGAAATAAATTGTTTCATCATGGCAGAAAATCAGGGTAAATAGGTGGGGGTAAAAAGAGAGGAATGGCCGAAAACAAAGTGGTTTAAGCTAATAGCAGGATGAAAATAAGATATTAAGAAATAAATGGGAACTGCAATTTAACTAGACGAGTTTTGTTTATTTTATCCAATGCTATTTTGTTACATTGGTCTAGACTAATGGATTACTAAATCACTAACGATTTCAAAAATAAGGTGATGGATATCCCCTAAAAAGATATATTTTATTCAATATCGTGAAAAAATCAATTGTAACACAAAAAGTTTATATTTTCGTTATACAATATTTGGCATTTAATAATGAAAGTAAAAATGTATGTAAAGTATGTAACTGACATACTACAAATAAGTGAAAAATCGTATCTTAATTGAGACAAAACTACAGCAATTGATATGACCCCGTGTCACAGGGCTACAAACTAGTGATTATAAGAATATAAATACCTATCGTGAATTCAAAAAGAAGACCATGTTACATTATCTATCAATTCTAAATTTATGAAGCGAAAGGGATATTTCAAAGAGCAAAAACGATCAGAGAAATCGGAAGGAACGTATCTGTTGTTTAATATCTTCTTTTGGTCTTTACCTGTAAAAAGAAAAACGTTTGAAAGGGTGTGGGGTTAAAAGGTTAAAGAAAGAAAAAAAATTATGTATTCAGTATTTGAAAAACACATTTTCTTTTTTAGAATTTAATCGACGTTAGTACAGATAAATGATATTATACACCATTAATCATCAAGTAATAAGTAGTGACAGAGTATTCTTTATTTTTTAAAGAATTTTCATTTTAGAAAAGATTTTTCCCTTTCCTTACATAACTTCGACGAAAATGTAAACTTCCATTATAATTTATTTTCACAGTGTATTACAACTATCTGTAGCTATCTAGTAAATTCGGAAAGAGCGCATTAATCCACACTGTACGAAGACAGTAACAACCACGGCAGTTATCGGACGTGCTTACAAGCTGTGCGAGCAATGCGAAAACGGGAAATAAAATTGAACGGGCACATTGATGAAGCGAGTTCGTGTGGGGTGGAAAATTAACATTATATTGATAGTTGTTCCCATTTACATTTTTATTTATGTTTTACTCGCTGTAAAAGCACAATGTTGTACAATGCACTATAGTTGCAACTGATTGCAAGTTTATTTAAAATTTGTGTTTGTGTTGTGACCGTATTGAATATTGTGTGTGAGGTATATCGTTATTACTTTATATTGCAGAAATAAATTGCATGGCAAATATTAAGAAGAATTATTTGAGACAAGAGTTTCATTACTATTGCAATTTATTGATTGGAAATCACGACTATGTAATTAAACATGTATTATGCTGTAATCAGCGTTTTACGTACTCGTATATTAAGGAAAAATAAGGCCTAGAGTTCTTTCTCCATATATATTTAATATATAATAATAGAAAAATAAACTCTAAATTCCATTGATGGTGCTGTGTTGTAAAATAATTTAAAAATCAAATACATATATTTGAAAATATAATGAATTTTGTGTCAAGTAGATGTTTTACAGTGTTGCATACTCACAATACGTGAAATATTGACGAGCTGTTGTTTATGATCATCCATGCATGTTATTTTACTTTGTAGATAAACTTCTAATTCGGACGAAATAGTCTGAAATATGATTTAAGTATTGCACTCTTGATAACATATTGCATTTTTAGGTTAAAAATATATAATTTAACGATTTTCGGTTATACAATTTCGATTTACGTGTTTTTAATTGAATAACTTATATATTAAGCTTATAATAAGTCAAATAAAGCGAAGATATCATTTTGAGTTTGATAGAAAGTCGATTTCGGCTTTTCACAAATGGTCTGCACCATGTACCTACATGAGCAAGGATCCATCTAAACGTCGCAATTCTTTATGATAACTTTGATATACATTATTTAATGTTTCTTTCTTTATACATTATTTATATACATTATTTAATGTTTATATTAAAAATAAATCCTCTCCAAATTCATTAAAATATACTTTCTAATATAGATATTACTAATAACTGAATTTACCGTTTATTACAATATTCTTCCCATTTAATTTTCGACAATTCACATAATATAATATTATATCATTTTCCAATAATCTTAACTTGATTAGGATAATTTAAAGAACTTATTATTTTTAAGACTAGAAACTGATATGTGATTCAAAATGTAAGGAATGACTAGTAATATTTAATAATTTAATAATCCCTTTTATTGGTTTTTAATAAAAAAATATTAGCATGTGTCTTTGTAAAATAAGATTATTTTAGATATACAATATTCCACAATGAAGGAACGTCATGACTAATTTTGTTTTTAATCTTCATAATTAGACTTAATGAGAGATTACAAAATACTATATATATATATATATATATATATATATATATATATATATATATATATATAATTCAATTAATGAATAGGTTAGAAAATGAATATTTCTTCAGGTGATTTATGAACGCGTTTATGTCGACTAGATATTCAGTTTAAAGTTAATATATTTCACAGTTTACTAATTTATACAGTGAAGTGGTATCCAGAGCATGAAGTTTCATATCCGGTGTCCATTTACAAGGTAGACTTCAATGTCGTGCGATAGTGAGGTACAAAATTTGTGTCTAAGCTAGACGGGATTGTAATAACACTTTAGTGTATATAGATAACGTGGAAAATAAATTAATTGCATTAGTTAATTTCATTACCAATGATATTTTCTATATTTAAAATAATTTTACTTTTGTATAATTTTCTTTACAAGGTATTTTTTTTTTCGTTTTAACTGATGTTTTCATTAATATTTATTTATATTTAAACATAACCATCTTAACCGGATTTATTTAATATTTATGTTTTTTCCAAAGTTGTAAAGAATACTACACATTTTAAAAAAGAAACATAAATATATGCATATAAATGTACATACGCAATCTATACAACACTGTATCATACAAACCATTTTATTAATCATTTCAATATTAAGACAAATTTTTAAACGTTTTAGCTTGATTATTTGAATAGACGACACCACCTACATTAATATTAAAATTCAATAAGTCAATTCCAAAGTGAAAACAATTCAGTATTCTCTAAACGGACGTCATTGACCTAAAGTTAAAATATTCGACCTGGTGTTAACCCCTTCGATCGAGCACTTTTTCGTGTACGATACTTTTTACCCTTAAACTCGCGCATACACTGAAACTGGAATAGACACCGTTGCCATACCTGCTCCACAAAATCATTAAAATACCACCTATATTCACTCCATAAAACCAGTAAATATATAATTCCAAAAGAATACAGGGAGAAATATAAAAAAACGAGAAAAGCCGCATCTGGAACAATGTAGTCGTTGAGAACAATGTAATGGAAAAACAATAAAATTTCAACTGACAAAAATGCAAGTAAAACTCGTAAATCCGCTAGAATATGGCGGTGGAATATAATCCGCCGCGCTGCAATCTGTGGGAAAAATACATCACACTCGTACATGAGCGGGGCGAAACGTTTATTGCAATTCGCGTTCATTATTCCGCTCTAGATTTAAGGGCTTGGAAAATGTTTATGTTGCTATGTGTATTATAATCTAAATTCGTATAGTTTTGAATTTATTTTTACAAAAGGAAATACTAGTAATAATTTAATTAACGAGAAGAGGAGATCGACGATAGAGAAGGGACAGGTTGGCCATATTGAGAAATATCTTGTATATAAAGTGGATAAAATGAAAATAACGAGTTATTTGGCGAATAACACAGAGATCTTAAAAGGGTAAAAACCTTCAAGTTCAATTACCTCAGATATATCATGCGCTATAGGAAATATCAACTACTTCATCTCATAATTCAAGGCAGAAAGAGGCCTAGTACAATAAAATTACTCCTTTGCTTTTTCGGGCAGCTGCATTCAAAATTCAAATCTCCGTAATGATTTCTAACTTCGGTTAGGAGAAAACACCAAAAAAAAAGATTCAATAATTGAAGTGTGTCGCATTTTAATATAACTCTGTTTTTAAAAGGTATGGAAGGGGCCTAACGATATTTGAAAGTATGTCTTGTCGATTTATGATTAAACCGCTTTAAAAAATATTTTAAATAATAATACTGAAAATATTGTGTTAGAATTGAATTTTCCTTTGTCTATAGATGGCATACGGTGAAGAAATTTCTTAGAGTTTCGTCTCTGTGTCGTGATCGTAACATCACCGGAAGGTTAACTGGTGTAAGTTTATCTACAACTCTGTTTATATTTATTTAATAAAACGAATTGTAAAACTTGAACCACAATTATAGATTTTATATTTCATTATTGTTAAAATTTAAAACAATATTTGTTTGAATTAATATTCTTAAATTGATATAATTTTTGTATAGGTATGATAAATACTCTTCATATTTATTTAACAGGTTGTGCGAGCAATATATGTATTTTGTAATATTAATTAACATTATTAACTTACACGGAGTATGTTACGAATATAATTATGTGTAATTAAATTAGTTGTAAATAAATCATTCAAAATACAGGAAACGTGCTCTTCAAACAAAAGAGTTTCGTACGCATTTTTCTACTTTCTCATTTAATTTATATTGTCTTTTTACTTGCAGATATCAAAAGGGGTTAAAAATTAAATATGTTAAGAGGTTATAAATTTAAAACATGGTTCCAAACTCCGCTGAAAATATTTTATTTAACTATCAAACTTGAGTATTGGCTGTCATTGAAAATTACACCATCTGAATACAATAAAACAGGTAAAAAGTTCAGGTATAATTGCTAACTTTAGACGTGAATCATATTAGCACTATGTAACAAACAACGTATTCCTTTAAACCTCTTCGTTTTGTCTGTTGTTGTTTTATTTGAAATATACTTGAAATTGTTTTAATTTTGACGTGCATGGTTATAAAATGTCTGAGTGTCGCGATTAAATTGTTATCTTTATGGTTCTGGCAAGCATAGTAAAATGTAATATTGTACATTTTTTAAACGGATTGAAAAATTAAGACAAATATATGGTCTTCAGGATACGACGACTTGTTGAAAGAAGCAAATTTTTCAAATTGGAGTCAGTGTCCTCAGAACTTGTCTTTTTATGTAAAAATATTTAATATTTATATTGATTACACGATTAAATACGATATTTATTTTATACGAAACGAAAATTTGCTTGTTTTTTATAACGAAATATTGCTTGTTTTTTACACTGTATTACTGAATTTTAACAGTACCTGTTGATGTAATAGTTCCTAGTGAAATAAAACTCATCGAAACTGAGCTTCTGCTAGGTAATATTGCTCGATATTTAAAGTTCACTAAAATTAATATAAAGGCAATTTAACAAGAATTAGCGTTTATAATAAAAAATTGTGCATAAAAAGTGTAAGGTACTAGCAAAATTCCAGAAATTTGTTATTCTGGAATGTAGCTAGTAGTAAGAGTCTACTAATTTAAAAAGGCAGGTTTTTCTAATTTTTAAATTTGGCCTGAAAAAGGCATGTAAATATCTATATAAGTTACTATCGTAGTGAACAATAGCTTATATTGCTATCAAAGCAAGGATAATCGTGTTCGATAACAATGTTTCTTCCTGCATGTATAAGATAATACATTAACACTGCATCGTCGTCAAATATATGTGTAATTATATGTTGTTTTAATACTTCTATACAATTACAATATAACGAAAGTAATATTTTCTAATATGCTTATTAGGAAAAAAAAGGAAGGCTGACTGAAAAAATAATTTATAAAAGAGAACATCCTTTTTATTCTGATTTTTTTATGCACAAATTTGTTCTGAGGTCCAGCGATGATGATTATCCTGACTAGTTATTCTGTCGTTTATCACTCATAATATCCATTATAGGGTATGTTTTCTTTATTAACCAACGGAACGTTTAAATAATTTTTAATCACACATTTCTGTCAGTATTTGCTATCTTCATACTCGTATACTAAGCTGCAAACCTGAGTTTTAACGATATATATTTTCATGTCGACCCTGCATTTTGACATAAACTGTGGTAAAGAAATGAGTCTTCTATTTTTTTAATTCAGAGTGAAATAAAATTTAAAAAATATATTAGGCACAGCAAATATATTCGAATTAGAAAAAGTAAGAAATTACGAGTTGAGAAGGAGATGGAAAGATTTTTTTTATTTAGGTCGATTGGTAAACCAATTTAAATTTAGAATTACGTACTTACGTAAGTAACGACTGGTATGTTTAACACATGCATTCCACGTTTTAAAATACAATTTGCTAATTTAAAATTTTAGTGAAATATATCCAGAAAATATCTGCATCAAACTAATAAGAATAAATTGATTCGTCTTATTAAAACTATGCGAAATACTTTATTTTATTAATTAGCACAGGAATTTTTGAGATTCATGAAAAACTTAATTAAGTAGGGTTTGAAGAAAATAGGCAAGATTAACTTGCTGAGTCAGCAACGAAAATGAACTGTCATTAGTTAGATAGTTAGTAACGAAAAATAAACTATCATTCGGAACTGGCTTATTAATTGAATCGAACGTTCTCTGCCAGATTTCATTATTAGCAAGGGCCGATGCTTTAGTAAATTGAAAAAAATTAACTTATTATCCGAGCAGGAATGGATCAAAGGAATTTTTGCTTTTGTTTTTCAATGTAATGCGATTATAGCAAGACTACGGTCTAAATTTAGCAGCCGTTAATAGACGATATATATCATAAGAGAAAAAAAATGTAATCAGTGAAAATAGTGTTCATTGTTTCTGCAATTGGTAATTATATACATTTTTTCACATTTATATAATAAGCTATTCCTAAATAGCCCGACATTCATTACCATGCACACTTTTGTTCGTTGTTTATTTATTTCTTGTAGACTTTAACATGTACACCTATACAAGGTTAGAGTAATTAGAATATATTTACTTTGAAACAGTCAATTAAACATTATGAAATGAGTCCGTAGACATTAATTGTAACAGATTCTTAATACATATTTAAATAAAAAAAGAATTTAAATATTCTCATGGATAGAAGCGAGGAATACAATATTACAAGGAAGGAAGGAGATGAAGTGTAAGAATAGTGGTAAGGAATCTAGAAAGCAATTACTTTTTCAGTAGACTTTTGAAAACATACAATAATATTAATTAAATTCGTACCCGTCATATGCAGAGAAGAAGTAATTCAGAACATACTCCAAGGCTACGAGAATTTAAGGCTTTTAATTTAAAATTAAGATACGGTCAACTGCGTTTTTCAAAATATTGAAGAACTACCAGAAATACGTAAATTATCTGATTTACATTTTTCCATTCAGTTAGGACATGATCTATTACAGAAATGTGGTCATTTGTTCGGAGGCCAAGTAAATAGTAAAAAAATATATTTTGAGGATATTAAAATGAACGACCGCCATTAAAGTGATCTTTTTTAATAGTATAGATATATGAAAGAGATATTTTTTTCTAAGCTAAATAAAAGAGTTTCTTTTTAAATAGCTGTGTCATTACGTATTCTAATCTCATATGTTCATGAGTTATTATTTTTACTATATCTATAAAGTTTTGTTTAATCAAACATCGTTTGAAAAATCCTGGCTATAATACACATTTTTCCTGGCTTGTAATTTTTTTTTATTATTTTTTTTTCGCGCACTGCACCATTTATATAGGTGCAAGTGGTACGAGCTACGTCACGTCAGCCGTGACAATAGCTTGTCAAAAGCGCAACGAGTGAAGTTTTGTCCGTCCGTTGCTGCTCAGAGAAGCCATATCGTATGTATGTATACGACTCGGCTAGTACGTGGGAAATAATGCACATGGCTGTGTTTTAGACGCAATGGATTGTATTCGTATACTTATGGGAAATTTCCGTATTAGATTAAAAAGATAAAAAATATTAATTTGCACAAAATGATAGTGTTATAAATATTCAATCATTTATCGCAGGTTGACTCCGAAAACTCTATTCGCGGCCAACACCGTCTTCTGTTATTATGCCATATTTGTATATATATTTATATATATATATATATATATATATATATATATATATATATATTTATATATATACACATATTTATATATACGTACATACATACATACATATATATATATATATATATAAATATATATATATATGTATACATATATACTTATATGTTATTAACACTTTGCATTAATAAATGCATAAAGAGATATCATTTCCAGACTCTAACATCAGTCAGCTTAGCAGTATTATGGATATTAGATTCCATAGAATATATTTATTAACTTTGAAGTAATTAGTGAAACGGGTAGATAATTAACCAACAACACTGCACTCTTAATACATTTTACTTTTAAAATAAACTTAGGTTAGAAAAAAAAGAAAATATTGAATGTCCCCTACCATTCGCACTTTTACAGCGGATTCACTAAAATGATTATTAAGGAAACTAAGCTTTGTGTTATGTATTTCTAGATATTTTACTTATAAATAATACCACCAAAACTAAAAAAATTAGTTTATATTTAAAGAAATCCATATTAAACAAAACTCAATCAGGAATGACTGCAAAGCGTTTATATATAAATTGAATCTATGGGATAGAAAACAGCTATATTTTTTTTAGAATCTTATTCTGAAAATTTCTTTGAACAGCTTACTAACAATGCTATACCCTTAACGCACGATGAACTCGAAATACCTACAAAAATTACCTTTTCTTTTGACGTTTCCAAATGTAATATTTAATAATCAAAACCATGTTAAATTTCACAAAAATAAATAGTTTTCCAATCGGTTATTACATTCGAAAATCGAGCATGAAATTTATTGGTGTTTTTCTGTTTATATATACACATCATACTGAAGTCATATCAAAATTGTTGTCAGTTTTATTTAATTCATATCACAGTTAACGTTCGCAAGAAATTATTCATTTAATATTCATAGTCGTTGTATTACTATTAGCATACGTTAAAACATAAAAAATATTTTGTTTAATATTGTGACAGCATTAAGCGGTTTTATTATCCAAAATAAATCGCCGTATCAATAACAATATTGCTTTTTAATGTCCGACTATTAATTGCCATTACCATTAATTATAAAAATTATTAATTGAATTTGAGTTTTTTAATTAGATTTAGTAACTGTAAAAATAATTTATTTATTTTGTGCAATACTAATTTTTTAATGGTAAAGAATGAAAAATTCATTTCGAAATTAAATTAGTTTTTCTTAACTCGTAAGTCGTGAGAAAACAATTTGAATTTCAGGATCATTTCAATCAATTGAATAATATGTTTGGTACTCGACTTTTTAATTAGTTTATTCGAACATCACTAGTTTAACATTAATTAGAATATTTGAAATTCATTAATCGAATGTAAATATAATTCTATTGTAAATAGCAACGAATATTTACTGGATAAATTCCAGTCTTTCTTCACTTTTAGCACTCGACTAACGGATTAATGGATATCTCCCATGAATTTTTAATTCCCAGTAATACTTTTTATTTCTCGTCTATCGTAATCCTTTCATACTTTTTGGAACTTTCGCTAAAACGAGATTCAAGTAAATGGGATAAATGAATATCAGCTTAGACAAGTGATAATGCTTGCAATAGATATGCCCCAGGGAATTCCTTGTATAACCGATTTTCAGTTTATTTATTGTCTGTTCATCTATGATGTCTTATTCAGCCAATACCTGAATAAGACATCATTCATACTTTGGATAAGGTTTAAAGCTCCTAATTATTTTCGGTTTTAAATATTTCCCAATATAAAATGTAAAATTAATATGATAGTCAAAATTTACCACCGATAAGAACTAAGTAAATGCTCACAATCGATAAGAATAGCGACAACATATCTCCACAAAATATTTTATGATTCACTGTAACCAAAACTTAATCTGTTGCATTCGTTATAAAGTAACGAGCGCCATGTGTACATTCTTTAAACAATCTATTTATTAATCACATACTCCGATCGGCAAGGGTTTCTATGTTGCATATACAATTTTGTCTATTTCTAGCGAAAGAGAATAATTTCGCATTGTCAGCAAATAATGAACAGCTTACAGAATTTATCAACATCATTTCTTAGAAATCCGACATGCATCAATCGTATTCTATAATTCTCAGCTGATGTATATAAAATTGAAATTCCACCTTTGAAACCGTTTACCTAATAATATGTAATGACATATATCTTGTACCTTACCCGAGACCCTAAATTTAATATACTTGAAATGACATCATATATAATTCATTTAATAAAAAGGAAGCAAACAAATATTTATTGACCACTAAAACTTTTATAAAAACTTTAAATTTAGGATTGTTTTAAATGTTCTTCCTCATCCGTGTTATGTTGGGTTGAACTCAACCGTGTTATGTTGGGTTGAACTCAAGGCATACGACCTTTGACGGTACGACGCACCGTGAAACCCAAGGTTTGATTGGACTGGTATTGTGGTTGGCTGAAGAAATTGTTCTCGTAGCGATTAGTAATATTTATCAATTAGACACATTAAAATACGTAAATAAGTAAATCAATAAAAAGTAAACTGCTAATTTTACTTAACTTTTTATGCAACAAAATAATAATGTAATGGTACTTCACCTCTGTACAACTTGATTGCCATGTCCACGACATGGTTTCAAATTCGCTTAAGTATAATGTAACAACAAATTATAGTTTAATGGAAGGAAATCGTTACAAACAACCTCTTCTTTCACTTTTGCCTTATTTTATAAATATTTTAACATATTTTTGACGTATCTCTCACCGTTTAACACATTATCTAGATTTAAATATCAATATTTTAATGTGATATCTGATTTTTATACGTAAATTTATATCATGTGTACAAAAAAATCCAGTCTTACAATAATTGTGTTTTCATTTCTCTTGTTTATCAAAACTCGTAACAATTATTCGTTCCATCCATCATACAAAGTCGTCTTTACTAAGCTAAAGAAAAAAATATTCCAAGGCATTCCATAGGCATGGAGTTGGCTACGTTTATGCAGCAACCATCGGGAAGTCCGTAATGTATGAACTTAGCAAATTAGACACAAAAATCAAGATAAATTATAAATGCTGAACTGATTAAAATATGAACAAATTATAATTAAATTACTACGTAAAAAAATTATAAGGAGAATTTTACATATCAAGTAAATTAATTGAAAATTACGTAAAATATATTTGCATCAACTGATTCACATAAGGAAATATTTCTATCTGTGACGTCCTGTTCGAATTTTGTGTTCATTAATACAAGGCCGACGGTAATTGATCAAGACTAATCTACTTTTGAAGAAACTTATGGCGAAATTTGAATCTGATTCTAAAATTTAAGGCAAAGAATAATTATTAAAAAATGCTTAAGAAATGATTTAATTCAACTTAAATGCCTTATGAAAGAATGAATTGAATGTCTCAAGGCATCTTTTCTCCAAAGTTCCAGACGAAAAAAATACTCCAGTTTGAACCTCTTTTTAAAAGAAAGAAGTGAAGCCTTGGAAATTAATAAAAACTATGATGTAGTCGATAGTTACACCGTTGTTTACCCTACCTGAGTTAAAAAAAAATGAAGCTTCATAATTATGAGCAATGAAACAGCTTCCTGTATCAAAATTTAAGCCGTTCATAGCAGCAATATCAACTCAACCGCTACTTGCCATAGAAAGTAATATAGATGACGATAACAAGAGCGCTCTCAGGCAATATTGTAATTCATGATTAGATTCGTGCCCTATCGTCGTAGTTCATTATGTTAAACAACGAGCTGGGAGGGCGAAAAGGCAGGAGGATCGTGATGGGATTAATGGGGAAAGGATAAAATAGAGCTATGAGAAAATGTGCCGAGTTATCTATCGGATGAGTATTACGGCCAGAAAATATTGCCGGAAATATAATTGTAATAACATAGGTTTAACACTTATTTAACATCTTAAGAATGAATCAGGCATAGTCATTCAACATTGAGATAGTTTAATATATTATAATTTTTTTTATGAATTGAACTGTAAAAAAAGATTGTAAAAGTATAACTTGAACTTGGCACTAGTTTTAAGAGGCCGATTGGTACAATTAACAGTGTTAATGTTTAATAAGTATTTACTTTTCAATTACGATAAGGTCAAAAATAAGTCGTTGACGATTTGGCACCTAGGTCTAAAATAATATCGCAGTGCCATGTGTACTACACCCAAAAAATGATCGATTTCATGGAACAATACCTTTTGTTATAAATTTCTTTTATATTTTTTAAAATTATTTTAGAAAGAGGAAACAAAGTAGACTGACTTGCATTAAGTATGTATTTAATCTTTAGAAGTTAAGTTTTATACTTACCCAACAGTTTAATTTAACTAAAACTGATACGATGCGCTGTGGCATCATTATTATGAAAGAACTATTCTCCATCCACTTATTTGAATTTAGTATTACAAAGCGACGGTTTGTCTGAATATAAGTTCTCTTTTCATTATATCAATCAGACATGTAAAATACGTTTTCGTCTTTATAAGATTATATATCTCAAAAGGTAAAAACGAAACCTTAAATTCAAAGGGCCGTGCCTCTATCAGTCACAGCGATTTTTCGCAAAAAGGGTTTCACGTTGAAACTTGAAATTTGGCATTGATTTAAAGTATACTAACACGAACATATGTCAATAACACTCAACAAAAATATTAATTTGGAAATATTACAGCAGTCAATTTAAGTTTAATATTTTTTCATTACAGATAATTTTATAGATATTGCTAAAAATGTAAACAAAGGCAAATGCAACACGCCCCGCCCCCTTCCATCTCTGAATGTGTTAAATTTATTAAAAAAAACAACGTCATTAAAATGCGTTTTTAAATCTCATAATTTTTGGAAATTTTGCTACATTTATACGCCGGTGAAAGATATAGGGGGTAGTATATGTATACGGCAAAAAATAATAATAATATTTGTAAATAGAGGTATAAAATTATGTACAATTTATAATTATTAGGAAGTACTTAAGTAGCACACATCTCATGCGAGAGGAAAATAATTTTTTTTTTACCACGATGCGCATATGCTTATTATAATACCTCAAGAAAGACTATGGTATAGATCGCGCCGCGTATAACGCGTTGTTAACTTGATGACTGATGAATGCCATTTAGATTTAATTCCGGACTTCCGTCTCACGGACTTTCGAATCGATGAGGCAACTGTAGCAATACAACCAGCTTTGTGACAAATGCCATAGCACCAATGCAATTAGCAGCCCAACAAATTCACCTCACCGCAGCCATTCCATCCACATGAAGACATAACAGGTTAACGACATATAGGTGAATGGTGGACAACCCTTACCTTTTGCGCCATTCGAATCAGTTCCTTCAGCTCGTAATTTATACTTCTGTCGATGGCGATTACTAAATGTTGTTTTGAAATTCAGTTTATGACTGTGTTTCAAATTGATCTAGGCAAATATAGCATCTCCAATTCCTCCAATAAGGTTTAACCTTATATCATTTTAACGAGGAATTGGAGATGCTATATTTGCCTAGATCAATTTGAAACACACTCATAAAGTGAATTTCAAAACATGTTAAAAATATTGCTCCTAGTCTTTACACTCTTATACGATAAATTTTACTACGATTTAAATAAAAAACGTAAGCCACTACACGCTTGATTACTGTTAATTGAACCAACTTTACGTTTTTTCCTCATTTTTTATGAATATAGTTTTTAACAATTTTTGTACATAGTAAAATATCTATCAATACATATTTCTACGTTAATTAAATTTTCTATTCGTATTCATTTTTGTCACGCAAACTATTTCGAAATGAAACCATATACTTATGTAAATTTAAAATAAATTTAAAATTTAAACGTTTAAAATATCGAATTTTTTAACTGTATTCATTTTGAAAATATGAATTTAAATTTAAATTTACTGTTATGCTAATGTATTAATCTATAGATGTGTAATATTTTTAAATTTATTGATTAAGGTATTTATTATTTTCTTTAAGTAAATAACTTTTTACAGTTTCTTTGTTTGATCTAATCGTTTATCTGTTAGATTATTTATGTAACTTGAGATTAAATGAGGTGTAATTATATGTGAATTACACGTTTTATTCTCAAGAATAAGTATTATTAAATAGCGGTGTTTAAACACTATGGTGCAAATAGTATATCGGCATTTACAAAAAAACCAGCAATCGAAACATTAGTCGATGCATCGCAATTTTGCGACTTCGTAAATATTTATCCTATCACCTTCGCAAACCATTTTTGTACCTAATAATTCAGGTTGTTTTGGCTTAAAAAATATAAATTCCCCATATCAAAAAGTATTTAATTAACAATATTATTTAATTTTCGACAGCATAATATTAACAATATTATGCTGTCGAAAAGTCAATGATGAAGTGCCATTAGTATTTTTTATGGCAAGGCCTGGTTACCTGACATACCTAATTATATGTTATTACGTTATTTTCCTTAATGAAAAGTTTATTAGATAATTTTATTGTTTTTGTGAGAAAAAAATGTTTTTGCTTTAAAATGTGAAATAGAGAACATGTTATCATCTTTAATTGTTGTGAATTTTATGAAGATTTTAGTATTTAAAAAAACGAATTACAGAAACAGAGTATATGTATGCGACGTTCTTGATATCAAAATAAACCACAAAAATTACATGTATCACCATATTTCTAGTTTATTTTTGTAACAAATAAACAAATGAAATATCTGTTGCTCTGGTTGTTTAACTTAATTGCTTCAAATATAATTATTAAGTACAATTCTCATATTAGAATAAACACAAAAATTAACTATTAAATATATTTGGCGTTAATTTTGTAGAAATTCATTATTCACAATTAAATGAAACTACGTGAAGTAGTATTATTTCTACTATCTTTAATTTCTTTACCACGAACTAGGTTTCGTTGTATTACAATATCTTCAGGTGGGATATTAGCAATCTTAGCAATCTTTGCCAATATCCCACCTGAAGATGTTGTAATACAACGAAACCTAGGTCGTGGTAAAGAAATTAAAGATAGTAGAAATAATACTACATCACGTAGTTTCATTTAATTGTGGACAAAAATTAACATCAAATAACGCCGAAATTATATTTCTCACCACGCTTAAGGAAAAGGAGATGTATTTTTGGATAGCATTTTATTGGATGTTTATAAGATACAAAGATAAACAATTATATTTAAAGGTCTACAGATTTCGAATATATATATATATATATATATATATATATATATATATATATATATATTGATATTTATGAAGGCTGTACCTTCAATTAGTGTAACCAGGTTACTTTTTTTCAAAATAATGAGATAAATCAGATATACAAAAGTTTGAAGATGATCTTAAAACATGGAAATTCGTTTAGCTGCTTAGAAATAAGTTTGTTATATTCGTGGCTATACTGACTGGTCAGTTTGTTGGTAATTTAATATTGCTCTAAATAATTATTTACCTCGTGCATAAAATAGTCTTAAAATTACTGTAATTCATTTAAAATCGAAGAAGAACGTTTAGATATTTGATTGCATTATTATAAATAATATACAAAGAAAAGAAATAAACACAAAAAAATTACAAAGAATCGTGATCAAAATTTTATAGAACTTTTTTTCCAAAACTGATAAAAGCTGAGAAGTATTGAAAAAAATTTTTCTAGAAACCTTTTTTTATTTAATTTCTGTTAACCTGAAAAAATATTTCTCAAAAAGAAGCATTAGATACGATTAAAAATCAATGTTTCTCAAATAGTCTAACTGTATCATTAAGTTTGGGCTAAAAATTTACCCACAGAATTGTTTATACGTTCTAATACTTTGGAGGTAAATAATCTTTACCATATAAAATTTATATATATATATATATATATATATATATATATATATATATATATATATCTATATATATATTAGACATTTTCTTTCTTTAAAATTATCATTAGCTTAAGAGCATATTTTAAATTAAATAACCACATTACAACAGGAGTCCATTACATTTAATCAGTAAAGAAGGAAAATAGTACGTCAGTTATAATATTACAATAAGGAATATATTAAAAGATCATTGTCTCGCACATTAATAGTTGTTAAATTATATATTTTTCGAATGCATCTTTAATAAGCAAATATATATTTGGTTTTTTCCTATATATTTAGCCTTTATTTGTTTAAGCCGTATTTCTATTCTTCTAATTCTGCTTTAATGAGACATTTAGCATTTATTTTTCATTACTTTTTAATTTATATCTGACGGATCATGTGAGTGATTTTTTAAAAGTTAATTTTTTTAAAGGTGCCTCCTGATAGCAGAAAAATAAATTTAAATACACACATAAATTTAATTTAAAATTTAAATACACTTTAAAGCAAATTAATGAACACTGACAGAATTTTTAAAGGTCAGCGATAAACTATAAAATATTCTAATACGAGTATCTTTCGTTACACAAATAGTTCTAACCAATGCAAACTCAATAGAAACCACTCTGCTACAACACAAAACACAAATGTATTCCAGGTGCTGGAAGTGACAGAGGTTTAGAAACGGACATGCGACTGTCGCGGAGGATGTTGTATTCCATCCATCAATCCTGGGAGGGAGTTATGATTACGACAGTTGAATGACACGAGGTGCTGCACGCTGATCATTGCCGTAGCGCATTGAATAGAATATAATTTACCACATTGCAACTAGGATTGTTATTGTGCTTTTTTTTAGAATTTGCTTGGGAACTAGAATTTTTTAATAATTGATAGATTACTTGCTAAATGACGTCTTCACAATATTTTGAAATATTTTCAGGTATACTATGCAGACATCACAAATTTCTTTTAAATGTAGTTCTGTAATTTATCTTCAAGTCAGAAACATGTCACTTCATTTAAAATATATTATTTTACTTCGTTAAAATTGTCAAAAATAAGAATAAAAATATTTTTAACTGGCTTTTACTCGATGAAAATGTAATCGCAATAAAGAATCACAATAAGTTAAAAATCCAGGTAAACATTTATCGTTGCAACATTTTTTCCTGTATCTCTGCAAGTTTCCTATTGACATGGTGGACAAGTTAAAAAAGGAAAACATTTTATTTGCTAACTCCCGGGAACCACGCTCCGACTTGGGAATTCAGGATACACGGTATAACAGACAACACTATGTGATCAACTAAGAACCTAATGAACATAATTAAATATGGATTATTTCTCTCAAAAACTACTTAAATATCGAGATAAAAGACTCTGTTTTAATCCAGATATCTATTTGTATGACAAATATTTTCAGAAGTGACGGAGTTATAAAATAACTAATATCTATTCATCCAAAATTTTGCGTTCATAATATTAATTAGGATGAAATGAGAGTTTGTAAGTTTTGATGATTTAAGGAGAAAATGTGTTCTTTGCTTCTGGTCGCTCGCAACTTCGCAAACTTGAGTATAGAACTACGATCAAAACCTTGATCAACCAAAATTTTGCCCTTAAGTTCCTCCTATTCCATATGTATGACTTCTAATGATAGGTTTATTCGTAATTTATACCTTTCTAGTTTTTTCATGACACAAGGATAACCATTTGACTGGGTGAATTAACGTACGGGAAACCACTGTTATTATTTAAATATGTGATCAATTTTGAAGATGGCAAATAGAATTTAAGTTTAACCGGTTAAATACATACTCGGTGATTTATGTCTGTGCCTACTAGTTGTAATTAATATAGATCTTCATTGACTATGAGTAAGAACGTATGAATAAAAAGACAAACAATTATTTTAAAAATTTCTCTATTATCTACCAATTTTCGAACAAATTCACTTCGCTCAAATCTCAACCAAAATTTCCTACCACAGACAAACCATAAACAGCAAACCAGCTAGCGAGATACAGAATCAGCTATATTCTGTAATCACCGGCTTGAAAAGAAGCGCTTAATGAATTAATTTTTTTATTATTTGGTCGTCTTGTCTTTGAAGTAAAAAATAAATTAAAAAATTAATAATGTCTTGTAAATTCAAATCTATTATTCAAAATTTACGTCTCTATATTAACATTTTTGTTACTTTCCGTCTATTGAGGTTAAAAATCATAAATATACTACTATTTAGTAGAATTGTACCTGGGTAAGGTACAATTTAAAACTTTCCTTTTAACCATTCCCTTTTGAGCTGAAGCAGATACATTTTGTATGGCAAATATATAATACGTATTTCTTTTATGTTTTTCATTGTTATTTTTTCATATTTTATTATTTTTGGTATTTCTTTTTTAATTCTACTGTTCAGATTTTATTCTATGAATTTTAAAACTGTTATATTTGATTTTAAAAATATTTAAGTGTAACCGATTATGAACTATTGTATTTCTATTTTCCCAAAAAAAATTTCACTAAAGTTCAAATTAGCTTCTTTTATAAAACGAAACAATAAAATTTATATGTTGTCTTGCATTGCATCTTTTAAAACAATATACTTACCTGTTTAAACTATGCGGCAGCGTTTTATAAGTAAACATCATATCAAACCATGTAATATTTCGAATAAATAAATTTTATAATATAACCATATTACAGAACTTTGTTATACGAAATGTTAAATTCTTTGTTTAAAGATCACAAGTCTCTTTACCGCTCACAATTCAATACATTAATCCCTTTCTTACTTTTCTTCTTGCTGCTTATTCCGTTTACTTAAGTATCACTCGTTTAATTACACTACATTTAGCCATTCGTATATGTTAATTTTTATTCACTCCGTCGACTATAACTTAGGTTTACTTTCCTCTTCTCACCGTTGAATGTAATTAGGATTAATTTAAATATCACACGTTTAATTTCTCTACATTTAGCAATTTGGTTATGTTTTGTTTTTTTTATTTTTATCCTTGGCTATAATTTGAATTAAATGAAAGTATCGCTCGTTTAATTTTACTACATTTATCCGTTTGTATCTGTTTCAATTTTTAATTCCATCATTGACTATCATTTTCATTAACTTAAAATATTACTCATTTAATTTTGTTATATTTATTTTATTGTCATTTTTGACGAGAAATTGACGACAAATAATTTGGATTAATTTAAAATATCACTAGTTTAATTACGCTATATTTAGCCATTTATGTATTTCTTTCTATTGTTGTCGTTAACTATAATTTGCATTAACTTAAAGTATCACTTGTTTAATTTTGCTTAGCCATTTACATATATTTAATTTTCATTCTCACTGTGAAATTTGGCTTAATTTAAAGTATTACTCGTTTATTACATTTAGCTATTTTTTCTTTCTCATTCTCACCGTTGTTTATAATTTAGTTTAAATTAAATCAAGACTCTTGATACGTGCTCTGTTATCACACAATTCTTTGAAAAGTTTGATTATAACAGTAGTTTTCCTTAGATGAAAGTTATTAGATCCATCATTATTTATTATTTTCAGCATCGAAGTCTTTTTGCACACGGCATTATAAAAAGGGAATGTTATTTCACAACTTTTGATGTTTTTTTTAGTTTATAGCCACAATTAATATCAAATATTATAACTGACTTCGATTTCTACGGGTTTAAAGAGATATATTAAATTACCAATTCTTAATAAGTTCATAAAAAAAAATTGTTTTCTTTATTTTCATCAATTATTACAAAAATAAAGTCTTAATGCTTTATTATTAATATTGTACTGTTACAATTTTGAGCCATTATGCACTACAAATGTCATAAGTATACTTTTCAATATTATTTCTGCTAATTATCAAAATCAGTATGTTTATTCTGTTTCATCACACAAGTTTAATTTTATGGGCAATTTCTTTCAGGAAAAATTTATTCGATTCGCAATAACAGTGTTCGAAATATATAAGTAACAATGAATTTTTACGTGTCAGTATTAATGAGAAATTACTTCTTTACTAAATGAAGAATAAATATCACTTTACCACCTATGTATTTTTCCCATTGTGTTAGTTGATATAAATGCCATCAAAAATATAAATATGGAATATTGGGTAAGTTATTTTTAGGTTATCATGTCGTCACCGTGGTGTGTTGGGTTGATCACAAGGCATACGGCCTGTGACGACGTGGCGCACCGCGGAGACCCGGGTTCGATTCCCGGCCGTTCGTCGAGCCGGGCTGGACGGGTGTTATGTTTGGCTGTAAGAGATTGCTCACGTAGCAATAAGTCCGCCATATGTATCAATTAGATACATTAAAGAAGTTAAATAAATAAATAAATAAGCTGAAAAAAATTGTTGAAATCAAAATTACCGTCAAATTCTGAGTAGATTCTTTATGTGGCGTTAGAATTAAGTTCAAATTTAAAAGATAAGTATAAACACTTTTAAATATTTAAGAAACCTTTTATATTCAAACGATTTGACTTCTTAAATCAAGTAAAACCTATTATTTCAGAAATGAAACTTTCCAGTTCCATTACTTCCTTACATACGTAAAATATTAATCTTGTACGTAGTAGATCTTCAGTTATAGTGCTGTCTGGTGTAGCTTGAAATGCTTCATTTAAATAAATACGCGGTGTGCGAGCGTCTATCGAGTATTATCACAAATCAATAATCAACATAATAACACAGACGTAACAACAACAGAAAATATTAATTTAGCTTTTTAATAATATTAATCAAACATCATAACATTTTTAAAGAAAAATTTTGGCCTCTTTTGAAATCATAGAAAAATGTAAATATTATTACCTTACCCTTTCCATTACCCTTTGGAATTTTTAATAATAATTTAAATATTTCTAACGTTTGTAGTCCAAATAAATGTTCGGTAAAATATATTTACCGAACATTTATTTGGACTATTACTTAATGTAAATTACATTAACTGTTTTATAAAAAACTTAACATTGCCTAAGTTATTTAAAAACAAAAACTTCCATGATTATACAAAAATATATGTTCAAACAAAGATCGCCATTTTATTCACCAGTTGAAGAAAGTTATTTAGGTTATATGTTTTTAGAGAAATATTTTTGAACTGTATTTTAATTAACTTTATGGTTATCAATTTTAACTTGTGTTCGTCTAACAATCCAAGGATACCACTGATTCAATCTAACATATTAAGGATTACTTATATGATATAACACCATCTAAAAAAAGATATTATAGCTTCACAATAGAAATTATTCAACGTTATTCAGCACTACGTAATAATTATTTCTATATTTTTTGGTTTATCTTCGTTTCTTGGTTGTTCAGTTTACTTCACATCCATATTTAATTTCTACATATCTATGCCCACGATATCTTATTACGATAGTTTAATTTAATTAATAGCTTTCAAAAAAATAAACAAAATATTACCAAAAAATCTTTTATTCCTATATCACTGTTTTTTTCATTCAAAATTATAAATTCCTTGAACCAAATGCGGGAAATAAAAAATTATAAGTTTCAGAAATATCTCAGGAACTCATCTTACTGCATTACCGAATACTCAATCGACCTACCGACACTCGCACCATTCTACTTGACTCAAAACTCAGTCAAAATTTCTACCGCCGACTTCGCACAAACATCCCAATCACAACTCCAGTGGATTTTATCTTCAGTGGTCTCCATCTCAAGCGCACTTGTCGCAATGCAGGGACGCATTTGAGATTCCAATAATTCCTCTATTGTGGGCACCGCTCGAGATTTCACCATTGTCGATTAAATTGCATACGCAAGCCGACTGCCAACATATTGAGGGAGGCGACGTTCTGCATTCATTAGTTCTGAAGCGAGACGTTTTACGAATTTACTTTTTAATTTCTTACTCAGGCCGACTTCGGAAAGGAAATTAATCAGAATTTTTTAGTAAAATAACAAATCATCATGTAAATCTTTAAATTATAAGATATCTCGTGGCAATAAGTGATTTATGTCCATTTTTTAGGTGCAAAAATGTTATATGTGAAAAATAATAAATCTACAAATATCTGATATACGCCGGGGTAATTAAAATTTGTGTAGAACTTACACTTTATTAATTTATTATTCCCTAGTAAAAAAAAATCTAAATTTACTTTATACAGTGAATTTTTAATCCTGGTTAATTCTTAACAGACGACTTTTCCATGTAACTGACATGAGCTAACATCCTTTATTATCTAATATTTAGTATAAAATGCTTCAAATACACTCATAAAACACTTATAATATTCCCATACATCATTCCAGCCTACAGCTGCAGCATAACTTGTAAAATTTATCTTAAACAATTCATCAGCGGTTTCATCATCACCTTGAATTCCCACGCCTTCCAAGTTTAAGCTATCATTAACCCGCTCGCAGCCTACGGCGGAGACGAGAGGGAGTTACTTAATAAGTTTCTTTTCAAAATAAACCTTTGCAGATTGCGCATTGAGTGCCTTCCCCAGCCTCCCCGCCGCTCTACGTGACGCGGAGCCTCGTATCGCTCATAACAAGTACAGATACGTGAATTATGCACGTGAACTTCAAATAACATCGTTGTATTTATGTTTGAACGAAGTGTTAATGGGTTATGTGGGTTGTCTGACGACAATTTATTCGCCAATTTGGTAACTTTTTCTAGTGTTCACCAAATGATTGATGATACCAAAAAAACTTTAAATGAACTTTTCTGTTATTGAAAATAATACTTAGAGTACTATTTAATAAATTAGTGTCTACGTATTTATTTCCAAAGTATGTAAGTATAATACGATAAACAAAACCCGAAATTATCTACACATATCATAAAATTGTAAACTTTGCGTGTTTGTTAATGAATTAATGGAATTTTTATAATTTTAACTGTTTGTTATTTTGTGTGCACGCATAACATAAAAACTGCTGATTCAATTTGAACAGACTATTGAGAATAGGTATTTTAAGATTAAATTAGAGTAATCTTTAGTTTTAATTTCATGGCAATTGTTTAATTTAATGGAATTTAAAATTTTTAAATATTTAGTTACATTGTATTAACACGAAAACAAAAAAGAGTGGCCTTGCTACATGACGCTCAGTAATTACACAAAAGTATAGTGCATTTGGTTACAACAATAGATGATGCAAAGTGTATATTAAATCGTATAATAAAATTCTCCACCCGGATATACGTTGACGAATTGGGTGATGCCAGGGGTGAAGTGTGATACTAATAAAAAACGCCACGTTTTTCAATGACCTGCTGTTACGAAATCATGGATGCAACTAGACCTTAATAGTTCAACATTTTTTTGTCACTTAGATTTCCTATATATTAGTAGCTTACTTTTCCACATATGTTGGTTGTCTTATTCGCGGAGTTTAAGCCATATTATTACTGTAAATAGTATTATTTTTGACTGAGAAATACAATTTAAACTTTGATAGCAAACGCAAGTATTTCTCAATTAAACCTATTATTCGAGAGTGCCAGTTCTCGAAACTTCTGATAATAATTTTATTTGATCATTCTTTCGTAGGTGTTCGAAGTTTGACTTAGTTGGTAAATAGAAACTTGTCAATTCTGAGTACATTGCCGATACCAAATTTATAGGTTATTAAATATATGACTTTAAGAAAAAATATAAAACATTTAAAGTTTAAATTTGATAGAAAACGATAAAAGGTTAAAATGTTATATAGTTTTTGAAATGAAACAACTTGGTAACGCTAACTAAACAAAGTGGGCAGTTAAATGCTTTTTAGGGTTCCGTCCCTCAAAATAAAAAAAAATGGAACCTTTATTTGGTTGTCTCTCCTTTCATACATACAGACAGGAAGACGTCAAAACTCTTTATAAAAGAATTTTCTGTTTGTATAAGCATAGGTTTCAGTGTACAATATTAATTTCAACTTGATAGCTCAAGCCGTTTCTGAAAGAAAAAAAAGCTTTGACATCTCCGACAATCTTTTAGAGAGAAATTTTAAATGAATATTAAAAGTATTTTGGTTCACGTAACACAAATATATGGCTCTTTCAATTCTTGTTCGTGTATTATTTTATTTATATAATAGTTCTCTGATCATCAAAATATATACTGTACTTCTGGTCTACCTATAATATTGAAGGCCAGCGTGATGGAAAGTGTTATAAAAGCACAAGTAAAGGGAAAAATCTAAAAATTACTGATTTATAATTCTACGTTGAACTACACATTTTCATATTTTATTGAAAGCACTGAAAGATATACTACACAACATATTTACCTAACAAAAGATTGTTATCTGTAAATAGTTTAAAATATGATTTACAATTAATTGTTTACAAGCACCTGAATGTGTAAGGAATCTACTTGTGCTTGAAAAGTAGTAACGCAGTGTCCTATTATAACAACGCTATCTGCTAGATGAAGGAGAAAACATAGCAAATGAGTTTTTAATATAAGTTATAACTTTACTGTTCAATGAAGAAACATAGTGCCGTAGCGCTTTCTTTTAATATGCACCTAAATACCATTTTTCACGCCCCTCCATCATTTTCGTTTCCTTGTTGTTGTGATAGCTTTCTCCATCTCTCCTCGTCTTGGCTTCTTCCTTAATATCGTTGCGATCTATAACTTTTTTATTCATTTCATTTGTAAGACCAATTCATTAATAGCGACCGTGGGAGCGGTTTATGTGTTTCAATATCTTATATAAACTCGAAATATTTTCCTTCTTCAAACTCATTGCTTAGAAGTCTTGGTAAAATACATTTTTTACAGTTTACTGAACCTATTAAGACACATCAGTATAAACGTCGCGTTTTAAAGAAATATTTTAACCCTTACTTAGCGCTGACTGTTACCACTTTACATTTAAATATTACATTTTTCATTTACTGGTACGTTCATATTTGTATTTGTATCAATATTAAATCTCTTAGTCAGAGTAAATACACTCTTAATTAAACACCCCACTCTTAAATTGATAAAACTATGCAATTATTTGTTCGCAGTTGTGGTGTACCAGTCCAGTAAACGAAAACAAAAATAACGTACAGTTAAATCATGGGCCTAATTTATACAATATTACACGTATATACGTTTTGGCAAAGTCATAAATATCAATATTACTTAAGTGTATTTGCTAACGTTTTAAAGAAACGATGTAAAGTAAGATGCAGATTTGTTAGGAGAGTATCTGTTATAAAACTGTACAACTTTACCAAGTAAAAAAAATAAAAATAAGAGAATATTTAAAAGCAATACATAGGCTAGTCAACTCCAGAAGCAAGATACCAGAGAAGTGGGATCCCATGGTATTAGCTGCATGGTATTTAATATAGCGTTATTTTGTCATGTTTATGGTACCCATTAAAAGCAATAAATCTATAAAAAACAAATTTATAAAAAAAATAATCCGTGTCTTATTTATACGACACAATGAAATGAAGCATTAAAAGAAAATATGAAGCGCTGAAAAAAAATTAAAATAGATCTATACGAGTATATTTTCATTTCTACCAAAATCAGGAACAAAGCCAATGGTATAGTCCAATATCATATTTTTATTATAATTATATTGTGATGTCTATAAATTGTGTCACATTCAGATATTCTATTATAGTGGAATAATATTTTCTCAAGCTTCACTAACAGTTGTTTCAAGTCTCCTTCCAAATATCATTTAAATTATTGAAATGAATTCCCTCTAATATAATTGTCTTCATAGAAAAGTATAGTAGATATTTTCCTTCTGTAAAAAGTATATACATATATACAATTTGCTCTTTCTCTTCTCACAAAATAATATAATATGGTACTCTACTGATAGATTGTTGAAACTAAGATAAAAAAATTATTTTAACATTCTTATTGTACTTGCCTATGTAAACCTCTTTGTGAAGTGAAACTTTTTGCTTACGTAAACTTCGATTTTTAAGTAAGAGGTAAAATGATATAAAAACATTTTATTTCTATACATTCAGAAAAATTAATACAATATCATTGAAATCGGCATGAATATTTAACAAAAATTTCATATAAATTTATTTAGACAATTGTCAATTAACATAAATAGCCGCTATGCCGGTACCAATACACGGCTAAATGTAGTTGAAAGAAGTTGCGACATTAAGCACCTATTGGAAATTATACTATACTATGTGCGGGTTCATCGTCCATGTATAAATATATTAAGTACATATGTTGTTCGTGTTTTATATATATATATATATATATATATATATATATATATATATATATATATATATATATATACATATTAATAAATCGACTAAATTTTGACAGTTCACTTGTGACATGCATGACGTAAAAAAGTGACATCAGTAGCCGGCAACATTTTCGTTTGTTTTCGGGCATGCGTACACTTCTTGCATTATTCTGCCGTGTTTAACTCATCTTTATCTCTCTCAGTCGTCAGTTAAGTACCTATTTTCCATTCTTGTTGTAATACATTTGTTACATTCTGACATCACACAAATTTTGGACCAAAAAGCATCCGGCGCAAAGAAATTTACTTTAAAAATAGCAAATGAACTTTTGTTTTTTTTTTTACAAATCTTTATAATCACACCTCAAATGATAACGTTTACAATTTTTATTATTACAATTTTTTAAACCCAATTTACAAATATGGCGAGTCATACTTATTTTTAAAAATTTTTTATGACGTGTTAATTAAGATCCTTATTATCATCTACTATCATAATTTCATTTGAATGGGTGTAAATTTGAAAATACGTATGACGGACAAACTTGACGAAATTACGGGTGTTCTTTACTTCTATTAGACTTAACTAAACTGTGAGAATCCCCTGGTTGTCTCCAAATTTGTGTGATTAATAATTTCGAATCGAATTCGATTTCGACTGCGAAATTCGTCAGACTATTTGATCCATTCGATAATCGATTTGGAAATCGTCAGACTTACTTATAAGTCCATATTCATATCTTAGATGAACTTACAGCTGCAAGAATTACAATCTCTCCCAGTCGATAAAACACTTCATATTTAAAATTGACCATTGAATAAGACTGCAACAGAAAGATAGTTAAAATACAATGCAAGTGAGAAATTCTTCTGAAAATTATTAGTTTTGAAAGTAGTCAAAGTGTATGCGTGATGAAAAATACAGGCAAGATCAAGATTTGCAAAGTACGTTTGTGCCAATCTAAATATTACTTAAAGTTGTGTAACGTCGTGTTTATTATTGTAAACTATATGTTTTTCATCCCTGCTTTCTGGAAAACAGAGGTTAGCAGCAGAATTTCTAACAAAACACCCCCATCAAAGTGCTTTTGGCTCTAGCAGAGTATAGTGTCAGTAACTTGTTTCGGTTAAAATATGTTTTTCCAAATAAAATTAAAATATTTCTATTATTTTTAAGACATCGTTTAGCAAAGTGTGTCCAGATTAGCTAGCTACAAATGCTGACGGTAAGCTATCTTACAATATTATCTTACGAATATATATAATCATGGAATGTGTCTTTTCCTATTTGAAAGACCGGCTCTTATATTGTTTTTTTTTAAATATAATTAATAATATAAGTTACGTATCATTTTATCATGGCATAAGTTGCGAGAGGTTGACATGGAATACAAGAAATTGTTAAAACTACATTAATAAAGATTACCTAATCATATGGAGACATTATAGAAAAGAAAAAATAGCAAGTCTTAAAAGTTTAACAAAAATAACGAAAAATGTGTTTTGACAGAAGAAACAAGCTAAAGGAAAGTTTTAATTAAAGATTTACATTTATGTACAGACACTAAAGCTCACCTAGTTTAATATTTGTGCCTCTTAATTCAAATATCCATTAGATTTACCCACTAACGATTTTGAAAAGGATTTAGTTCTTATTCAAAAGAATAAGCTTTAAATTTTCCATAGGCGGACGGTAGACAACCGGCCTAACCGTTTTATGCGCCGGTCCCAAAACAAGAAAATGAAAGCATTTCAAAGGCATAAAACAAAAAGCTCTTCCACCTCTCATACATTAGGTAACATATTTTATTTCAGGTTGAAAGCTCTGTGCATATTACGTCTTAGCAAAAATCGCTCTCACCTCAGGTTGCACTGAGTACACATGTAAAATCCCTTCTGTTCCCTGTATTAATATTTCTCAGTATTTCAAAATAATGACCTAGGCTTTCGTTTTTATATGCGCATTGAACGGCGAGAGGAATGGAAAAGGAAATGTTTTTAAGGGCAATGTGAAAGGTTCTGCTTTAAGAGGCTTTTATGAATCGGTGAGGTTTTTCCATTACTAGCTTTTATTAAATAAACTACATACCTCGCAGTTAAGGATGTTTTATTTAAAAATACCCAGATATTTCTAATATTTATACCTGGGATCACTGAACTCATTTCGCGGTATTAAAATTGAAAAGCGCGTAAAAATAAATTTTTTTCTTTATATAGCCTTTAAATATTTGTGTTTTGAGTTATCTTGGAAGGAAATGAAGTGAATAAATTCTTAACGATTTAAAATAAAGAAGGGGGACAAAATATTTCCTCGCAAATAAACACTTTACTCTCTTGGCTTCGATTTTTGGTCGCTACTGTGGCGTTCGTCGGTCGAAGTTAGGCCGGCCAGTAGGACCACCTAAATTTGTAGTTATACTAACGTACCTGCGAGCCATTATAATTTAGAACACTGATAAAAATAATTCTGATAAAAAAATCTTTGTAAAATTTCTGCTAGACAATTTTTTAGTTTACATTGTTTTTTGGATATAATTTATTTTTTAAACACACATCAATGCTATGTAATCGCTTCCAAAACTAGTAAGCTCTTAAACTAATATTAGCAACGAGAAAAAAACTATTTAGAACAATTTTCACCTAAAAGCGGTAAGAAAAATGTAACGCAATTCATTCCATTATACAGTAATGCAATATTTATGCATTATTAATCAATATTTTTGAATCTAATTAATCTATTTCAATACTTCTTTCACCACTCGAAAAGTTTTATTAAGAATTTCTTTATTACAGACCAATTAACTGCGTCACCTTAATGCTTAAATACCATAATATTGATTAAGAAGTTTCAAACTTAATAAACGAACCATCTGATTATTCGTTGTGTCTTGAATATAAAATAAACATTAATGAATGACATAAAATAATTTCAACTAATGAAATCCTATAATGATCAACCGTGATTCACCTAGTATTTCAGAACTATACATTCGATTGAATAATCGAGCAAATAAAATTCAATTCTGATCACAGCTTACGTTAGTGCCTTTGTTAATGTAACACGTAAAAGACACGTAAACGCTGCAAGATATTCGTGTGGGTTGGAAGCAGAGATATTATCAATATATTTATTATGCAATTTTAAACAAAAAAGCATGATTAAAAGTACTACTTTTGAGAATTGTATGGAATTACATGCCACCATGCTCATCAAAAATTTTGAAGAAGCAAAAAAAACATTAATCTTTTGTTTTATGATATAAAGATCAAATGAACTTTTTTAAACATCTTCTCCAATATGAGGATATAAATGTCTTCATGAGGAGACTAAATAACCGCATTCCTTAAATGAATGCCATTAATTTGTAATAAACAAAATACCGTTGAAATAGTGAGTACAACGATTTTCTTTATAAAATATTCAAACTATGATTATGAAATGTGAGTTGCTTACCCATTGTTATAGGGAAGCTATTCGTAATATTACATGTGCAAGATAAACACGTATCAGCGAGCTTTAAAATGAGAGCGAATGATGATAAAAGAGGGATATCGGGAAAAGAGGTTTTGAAATTGTATGACGAAGAAAGATTAAAAGGAAAAATGGAAGAAATTTTAAATAAACGTAATTGGAGAAAGAATTATTATAATACAAAATTTATTATTTAATAATATTCAATAATACAAGATGTTTCATATTAATAAAAAATGTATTATATGCTCCACGTTTTCCCTTAGTTGATCGAGATATGAACACTCTCGCTAATAATTTAGTCTCAGTTGTATCCTTTCTTAATTATGTGAAAACGTTACTAAAAAGACGATCTTTATTTCGACATATTTTATGCGTCCGATGCCAAATTTAAGTAAATAGATATACTGATGCGAGGAAAAAAAAGTTGAATTTTTTAATGTTAACAAATCAATTCGGCGTAATTAAATAACAACCCTGGTAAAAGTATAATATTTAGAAAAAAACACAAGCCAATCGTTACTTGAGGAGAAAATGTTATTCACCAGCCATAAATGCGTACAAAGCAAACATTCTTCATGACTACGAAAGTTGACAAAAGTTGAAAACAGATTTTTTGATTCTTTGAGATATATCAGACGCTTTCGAAGTGAAACTTCTTTACGCATTTTGAGCACGAATGGAAAATTAAGCTACTTTCAAATTATTCGTCATTACTAATGGAGATGTCACCCGATAGAACTTGGTGCTACCACGAATGAGTTAAAGAGTATCTCGTTATCCCCTACCAGTCGCTGGGTTTACTAAAAATTATTAATAATTATGTATCTATTACTCGTTTGGCTTTTCAAAGCATGTCACTTGCATGGGAGAACGTTATTTAAAACATATTTTAAGAAAATCCTATGACTATTCATACGATAACAAATGAACCCATAAGGTAAGACAGATGCAGTGGAATGTCAGTCGAATAATCACATAAAAGTCTGAAAATTACATGTACAGATATTAATTTGAAAATTATGAATAAATGTAAAACGTTTTATAATTTTACATTAGATATCGAATTTCATGACACAAAGACGTCGTTCCCAATAATATGTATTTATACTACAAAAAAGATGCGAACCTTCAAATATCATGAAAACATGGATTTTTTTCCGTAAATATTATATAATATATACTGCTATTATATAATATTATATATTATATACTGCTACTACATTTTGCATAGGTCTTCTAAAAGCCTAGTTGGCGTTGCAAGAATTTATGGAAAATTCAAAATAAACTTTTTGATTTCGGTTTACGATTTGATTTACTGAAAAACAAATTTTAAATATAAACCTCTGATATGCTTACTTTGAAATATCAGTTAATATTTTAAAAATTTAAAAGTTATCTGCTAATCTTACTCAAAGAAATTACCCGTCTATTGTATTGTTATATTCAATAAGTAAGAAAAACCAAGTTTCCAGAGTATTTGTAAATTTCTTGGAATGAAAAGAGGGCCCGTCAGTTTTTTTCACGACTTGTTTAACGTCTAAAGTCATCAATATGCATATTGGTATATTTCACAATACTTGAGTTTTTTGAGGAGCGGTATACTTTCCCGTTCTTGTCCTTACACGCAAATTGGTAGAGAGTTAGGCTCTGTATCATATTCTGGAGGGATCCGTAAAAATTAGATAAAATATGAAACAATTTTATATTATGAAAAAAAATTTTTGTCCTTTTTTTTTATAACGAAATCAAAATATATTACGAAATAAACTTCAATGTTTAAATTCAGGAATTTCCTTTAAATACGTAATTTTTTAATTAATAATTTTCCCCATTCTTTTCATAATATTACATAGACAAAATGGTAGCTTAAGGATATCAGTTGGTTTCGAAATAGTTTATAAATAAATCGATCGACGGGCGTGCAGATAAAAATGCGTTACATAATACATTTGCATTCATAAGATTCTTTATTTCATTTAATTTAGATATCCTAAATATTTTCACGGTTTCTACAATTAATTTGTGTATACATTATAGATTCAATGGAACTATCATATCTAACAATCACAAATAGAATGTGGAAAAACTGTTTTCAATGACTCAATCCATCTGACTATGGAGTAAACGTCTCAAGCTCTGGCATAACAAAAGCTCACTAAGACACCAAAAATACATGATGGGCGCTCGCCGCAAACGACGGCCGGAAATTGATTAAATGTGATTTATACCGGGTGCGGCCCAAATTGTTAAATTAAAAGTCACCCAATTTGATAAAAGCTCTCAACTTGTGATGGTCTTTTCATTAGTGATCCATTAGTGGCCTCTGGGGCTCGAAGAGGCCTGCACTTTTGATCTCACCTAGCTCGATGCTTCGGAGGCCTGCGCGTACTAAGTAAACGATCTATTTGCGATAATTATCTCCCTTTTTTGGTCGCTGCACCGTTTCTTCATTTGACACGTTTCCATAATATTAATATGTTGAAATACGATGAATATTTGATAGGTCATGTGAAAGCGAAGTTGAATTCTGAGTTACAAACTTTTAGCTCTGATGCTGCAGAGGTCTGCTTGCCTGAATCGCAATACTTGAGGATATGCTGATTATAAATTATTATTATGAATCTCAAGCCGAGACTTTGTTATTTAATTCGGGTATTTCATTTTTCTCTTTAGCCTATAGTGGTACCATCTGACAAAATAACGATACGATTTGCTGATTTTAAATTAGTAATATAGGCTACAGGAAACGAATTCAGACATTGAACAAAAATGTCATTAAATCAGTCTAAGCAAATGAATTAAACCGTTTCATATATTGTTTTTTTTTTAATTAATGTAAGTAGAATAAAGAAATAAATGCACATACATATTCAATCCAATTCATTAATATTAAACTTGTGTAGAACTAAAGTAGTTTATTGAAAGGTTTTGTCGGCACTCGAATTTAATCTTCTTTATTTACAAACATAAAAGATAAAGGCATTCCTATTTGTTTTGGTATAGCATTACCCGTACGTGGCTTCTAAATACCTAACAAATGTAAACGCTTTTCTTGTGAATACCTAATTCCTTTTTCAATTTAAAATGGTAATTTGGCCTACGTAAGTGCTGCTTATCTAAAGTTTTCTTTCAAGACTCAAAGGTAAACCGACAAAGGTTTCTTTGTATTTACATCCTGTTACTGTCGTAACATTTTATATGCATGCTAAACTAGAAGTTTAATGTTTTACTCACGTCTTTGTATCGTCATTTAAAAAGAAAATTATTATATTTGATAAAACAACATAGGACGATTACAATAACACCTTTAAAAATAAATTACCAAAAATATGTTTATAAGATTTTGAAAACTGGAGTGCCGTATGAGTGTAAAGGTGCATTTCTTAAATTCGCACTCAGAGTATTTGTCATGTGATTTGGGATCGTTTAGTGAAGACCCAGGTGAAATATTCTCCAGGATAACAAGGATATACAAAAGCGGCACCGAGGAAGATCGCTTGTCAACGAACTAGTTACCTACTCATGGATGCTGAAGAGGAATAATGTTGAATTAATACAGGAGAAAAATTGGAAATATCAATGTGAAACCAAAGTTGTTAACTTATGGGACAATAAAGTGTAATTTTGATTAAAAATGTGCGATTTATATTTAAAAGATGATGATAAAACTATCATAGTCTTTTAGATTAGTTTCCAATATTGAATGTGGTTATAGGAATTTAATTTATTTTTTTATTAAATTTGAATTTTCCTTCAAATTAATTTTTAGCAAAATATTGATATAACAAAAAATATTCATAGTGTACTTCAAATAAGTGAATCAAAATTAACAAAATATATATTTTCTGGTATTCAAAATTGTTGATATATCCAAATCAGATATTATTTTGCATGTGCGTATTTCGTTAAGTTCAAAGGAAATTACACAGTAAACATAATAACTTGTTAGAGTAACAAAACGACAAGTGTGAGTAGAACTCGAACTACGAGGGTTTCATACAGTTATATATTAATGAACTTTTCAGGGTATACAGTATATCCATAAAATGATTCACGAATATTAATTTTTTACAACGTAAATATGTCGAATATGTCTTTCACAGACCTGAAAACATGATGCATATTTAAAAGTATGCACCATGTTTAAATTGCAGTATTCTTTCGGGAAAGTAAATTCTCTTTAAAAATACTAATATAAGTTATGTGATCTTTATCATATCAACAACAATGGCCAAATGTAAACTCAAAATGTTTTGTTCAAGAAAATTTGTTTCAATACAAACACTATATTATTCTCTGTTCCACTCCTTCTCTCTATTCCTTTACCATTACTTTAAATCTATAAAGATACTTGCATTTGTACTTTAGTTAATATTTATATTGTACTTTATTTAATATTTAAATGTAAGGAATTTTGAATGTTAAAGATGTTTGCAAGCTCCGTGCGCAGTCCTACTCTCCCGTATCTCTTCTATCTACTCTTTGTCATATTGACATGACATTGTACCATCATCAAGCAGTCAAGCCCACGAATACTTTAACCATCATTATATTCACAATTGAAACTGAATAAATGCGGACAACAAGCAGGTTTTTTTAAATGTTTTTCACAAATTTAATTCGATTTGACTTTTATCCAAGGGTAAAAAAACATTTGCACACACACTATAATTTCTATAATTATTTAAAGTAAATGAGACAATCATAATACCTAATAATGGACAATCTGGACTCCAATTTTATGTGAATATCTGAATCATCTATTTTATAAGATTATAAGCTGTTTCTCTTACTATATACTTGACCGACTGCTCAATTTATTATTTAGATATCACGATATTGTCTAATAGTATAGACAAAATCGTCTAACAATTAATAGAATAGAAACCAAGTAATAGAAGATTTTATTTTTATATGTATAGCCATATAAAAAGGCAAAAATATGAAGATTTTTAGCATTTTTTTAAAGAGTATTAGTAATTCTTCTTGAATTAATTTGGAAGAAATAATAAATTACTTGCTTTATAATTTATTAAATTAAATTTAAAAAAAACTAGAGTTACGCACTGTTCAACAAAGATTCAGGAAAAGATAACTAAAGGCCGATAAGACATTTTAAACAAGTTTCTGTAAACGAAATAAAATAAATGTGAAATCATTACGTATGCGTTATTAACATTAACCTAAATATTTGTCAGTAATTTTAAGTGTAGCCATATATTAGCCATATATTATTGTAGCCATATATTATAAAGGGTTTGCTCTTGAATATGCCTTTATTGGAATTTGATGAGTATGCCTTTTTTTGGATATAAAGTGTCGAAAAAACAAAAACTATAAAAATAATAAACTATAAAGTATGATTAGAGTTATCACGTCTGCAAGTACAAAAACAAATCAAGTCGAAAAAATAAACAATTAAGGTATACATATTATTACATATTAACTACAATACATTGATTGAATATATTTGGCGTTAATTTTGTAGAAATTCATTATTCACAATTAAATGAAACTACGTGATGTAGTATTATTTTTACTATCTTTAATTTCTTTACCACGACCTAGGTTTCGTTGTATTACAACATCTTCAGGTGAAATATTAGCAAAGATGATCTTTGCTAATATCCCACCTGAAGATGTTGTAATACAACGAAAGATCTTTGCTAATATCCCACCTGAAAATGTTGTAATACAACGAAACCTAGGTCGTTGTAAAGAAATTAAAGGTAGTAGAAATAATACTACATCACGTAGTTTCATTTAATTGTGAACTACAATACAATTAAATTAGATATATTACGTAACAATGCATGAGAGGGCTTTCTTTCGCTATGCTTAGTTACTTTCATAAAGTCGTCTACGTTTTATTCTAAAGTCGCTATCGCTACTTCGGGAGATACTGAACAATTTCATATCGATTTACAGTTTTTCTATTCAATTTCGTATGTTTTCGATCAAAAGTGATGGAACACCGGCAGAAGATGTTTACTTTGTTAACGTTTTCCTACATTTGACAAGAATTCCTCGTATATACCTGTTAAAATTCTTAACGTTATAAATTCCTAGCAGAAATATCTTACGAAAAAAAAGGATCTGAAAATTTATTGAGAACTATATAATACTCAGTCTCTCCTTCCAGTTGATGCGACAAGTGCCAGCCGCTCAATTTTTATCAATGCTTCAAATTGAAAGGTATGCATTTGGACCATTTGCAAAAAAAAATTTTTTTTCTTTACCTTTATAAAGCCTGTACTCAAGATTATCTTGTTTGTTCAATTATCCCAAATACATAATATTATCAAAATTATATGGGAGTAAATTTGTTTATGATACTTTTTAAAAAAATGTCATGGCAATGAAAGTATATCTGCAAAAAGATACAAAATATTCCTATATTTCACTGGTCCGTAAAACATGCAAAATGGGACTAAAGAATAAAATTACTGTAAAATACTACCATACATTAATATTAAATATTGAATAGGATGCTTTTTGCATGGGATAATCTGCAACTAGTTAGGACACTAGTTGGAGATTATTCGTTTCCCTTATTTAAAGAACCATTAAAACATTTCTTGAATATGTTAGACGTGTTTATACTTAACACCAGCTGAAATTAAATAAAAAAAAATTGCATAGAGTTTATACATAAATTTATTACTCATAAACATTTGTCATATCTCAATCTCCATTATACGAGTATACTTACAAAATTAGGGCCCGTTGGTTGACATTTTAATAAGTTGATATTTCGGCCTATATTGTTTAGTAAGTAAAAGTGGAGTCAGTTGGTACGATGATTAATTTGTTGTATTCCATGAGCTAGTATCAAGTCGAACAAGTACCCTTGAGCCTCAAGGTCTCCATTTTCCTTACGTCACATTTGTTCCATCTAATTTGTATTCTCGCTTTTTAGATATATACATATAGATTTTTTTGATGAACAATTGTTGGACGCGGAGATTATGGGGTCTGACGGTGACGTATGAGTCTCGTAGTTAAAATATTCGATATGAAAACACTTCGTTACGATTTACTTATACGTATAAATAGACATGTGTTTACTTATTAACATCAGTCAGTGCCGTTTTATTAGATACATGATTGTAAATAAATAATAAAAAATATTCAAATATGTAATGTAACTTACTAAACATATACGTATCTGTGATAGAAAGTAAAGTAATATTTATTTTAAAACACTTTATAATTTTAATGCAATTTTCCGTTTTAATAGATAAATTATTGTGCTAAACTTTGGATTAAAATTAAAATTAAAACTTCTAAATGATTGTTTGGTGGAAAATAATTATAAACTTTAATTTTACTTAGTACCCATGGTTGTGTGATAGATCTCATTAGGTAAGAAGTTTTCTGGCAAATACGTTTTTAAAATGTGCCTTTTTGATACCAAAACCCAATAAAATATTTTTTTCTAATATTAAAGCCATAAGTAAATAATGTCTTTAATACTTATAGTAGTTTTTATGTATTATGCAATTCCCTGGTTTTACAAACGTTTTGAATTATTAGGCGATTGTATGCAAACGTAAACACGACTTCGTTGCGATTTTCTTATACGTATGGATATGCATACGTGTTTCTATTAGCAACATATTAATGTTTTTACATTTCTTTTCATAACATATTGATGATACGATAAAGGCATTTGACTCTATATATAATTGTAAATAAATAAAATTCTGAATCAAACATCTAAAGAAAAAACTCACTAAGTATACATCTACCTCTTCGTGGATAACTTTTAAATTAGTTTACACAGTGAAAATTTTGTTTGAAAACTCATTTTCAAAACATACTTTCATAAACGAAATAGATAACCTAGGTTCCTCTGCGTATATTGTATAGTTAAATTAGATTTATTTTTAAAAAATCAGTACTTAGTAAGAAAGCATTATTTTTAAAAAATTTGGTAATTACGAATTACTTTTTAAAACAAACTATACTCAACTGTTTCAAAAAGTTATGCGAACGCTGCGCCACCTCCTCCACTTTGAGGTAGCCACGCCTTCTTTGATATTTCACTGGCTTCTTAATTTTATCCCTGTAAATCGAGCTGGTAATTCACAAAACCTAAAGGAAAAAAGGACATATGTAATTTGTCTATTTATTTATTACATACGGGGAAAAAAATCAAATACAATTCATGACATAATAACAATATATAATACCCAGTCACTAACAAACCTAGAGCTTTGATACATATAAATATTGATTAAAAACCATGGTTATAATAATTCTATACATACTAATAATTATAATTTAACGACAGCAGTAGGTAAATTAAAAATTTAAATGAAAATAGTGTAATAATATGAAATAGCTACAATTTTGAATAACATAAATAAAGATTTATATAATAATTATAAAATGAAAATAAGGAACACAAAATTAAAAATAAACATTAATTATTTTGTACGTGATAATAAAAATTAATATTATAATAACAATATTCAAAATAACAGAAATATTTTAAACGTAAAAAATGTACAAAATTAAAATAATCAAGAAAAGAATAGAACAGGGCAACACAAATTACAACCGACTAAATAGCAATTATCAAGGAGATTACGGATATTCATAGTTATAATTAATTAATTTTTTTAACGGATTGATCGTTAAACAATATTCTAGAAATGTACAACTTGTAGTAGGATAGCGAACTAGCAAAATTATCGACGGAATGGAACAGCTTGTCGCAATTTGTTCTTAGTAAAAAAGCAGTATTTTTTTAATAGGTCGAAATGCAAAAAAAATGTAAAGAAAAATATAGTAACAAAGTTAATATTTAGGTTCGCCATAATTTACTTAATGGAAAAAAAACATACCAATTTCTTTAATTATTAGATATTAATATTCAGTAAGCAACTAAACTTCATTTATATTTATAATGCAATTGTAATTTCAGTACCCAAATATAAGTTTTGAAGACTAGCAATCTCTAAATTAAGAGTAAACTTTGTCTACCACTTGATGGAATTATATTAGCAATTTATACTTAAGTGAAAGTCTATATTTCTACCATCCTCATTATCGTCAATTCAAAACGAAGGATACAACCACTTTCGCAAAATAATGATAAATTTTTCATGAAATTGTAGAACAGATTATAAAAGTTCGTTCAATTATTTTTTATTACTATATCAAGTTTATTCAGTAAGTAATGTTTTAAAGTATATTTATATAGGCACCTAGATAGGGAATAGATTTCCAATCAATATAATATCCCATACATAGAAGGATATGGTACAATCGTCTATTAACAATTATAATAAGAATATGATAGATGAGAAAGTAATAAGGAACAATACTTTAGCTTTTCATTATATAATTGTTTCCTCTTGGTTATTTTACAGGATAAATCAATATTTTATCTTCAAGTTATAAACCTGTTTAAAGTCAAATTATATAGGCAAAATAGTCAAAGATTCATATCCATTTTTTTGCTTTGAAATTAAATATTTTATTTTATATTTAGATGACCAACTAGAATTACATTATCATTTCCAGTCTTAATTAATTGTGATCAAATGTGTAAAATATATTTAAATTTAAAAACTTTCTATGCCAATAACAAGTTATTATAAAAATAATTAAACTTTACAACAAAAGCAATAAATTTAGTTTATTTGTAAAATCAAGCAAAAAATTATATTAACATATTATATAATAGTTATTTAAATATAGTTTATGCATATAACTATACTTCTAAATTAACCCATTTGTGGCCCACGTAATTCTTTAAATGGAGCAAAATTTATCTCCTATAAAGAACAAAGATTTGGACGAAAAATTTTGCAGTTTTTCATAAAATATTTTGAATACACAGATTGATTAACTTTCTTTAGCTTTTACCTGAAAATTATGACCTATAAAATGAAAAACACATTAAAGGACTTGTATATTATTTATTTGAAATAATCAATGTTCGTGAATAATAAAAAATTTCTTACGCGTCTTTGAATTTCCACATGTTTTATCTGCATTCTTATATATTTATTTATTTATATATATATATATATATATATATATATATATATATATATATATTTATATATATATATATATATACATACATACATATATATATATATACACACACACACACATATATATATATATATATATATATATATATATATATATATATATACGTTGACGAACACACAATATTTAATGTAAAACTTTCCATTGCCAAGAAGACCGATAATATTATTCTTTACCAATACACCACTAAGATTCAATTTCAATATTTTCACTTATCGATCAATTAAAAAAGACAACTTTACGGTCAAGCTATGATTACACTTTTCGAATTTAAAAGAAAGTAAACTTTATGATTCTTTCAAAATTTTACTCGAATAATAATACTTAAATAACTTCACTTAAATTTAGGGTTTAAAGCGGAGCACGTGAACAGTTTTTAAAGACGACCAGCGATATAAATCCAACACGAAGTACGTCCAACTCAATAACAAGTTCCACAGAAACTTGAATTAAAATAACCAAGGAGAATGCGCAGACGATAAAAACAGCAAATGTTTATTACCTACGAAACGTGTAAATTAACTTATTCTTCTCAAAATTATGTATTGATATAGCTCTTTTTAGGTAAGAGCGAAACTATCTAATACATAGTAGGAACACTTGTCTTAAAAATACCGAATTGTGTGAGAAATGATTGAATTAAGGTACCACTCATATAATTTTTATTTTTAGTCCTTCGCGGTATAAATTATCTTATTATTTTAATTGATTCACGATTTTATTGCATAACTCGCAAGCGCGTGGTTTATTAACGACTAGTACTCTAGCCTTGAGTTTTGACGATAATTTCATAAGTAGTTGACCTTTTATAAAGTGTACCTGGCTCTAAAAAGAGCAGATTTTACATTTTTTTAAACATTTATTATAATCTAAATTTAAATTTGAAGTACGAATCCATAAATATACTCAAGAGAACACGATAAAGGTCTATATATTTATACCCAAATGTGCATAGGAAGAAGACACGATAAAGGTCTGTACGTAGAGACGAATGTATATAGGAGAATACAATACAGGTTTGAATTCGTGACCGAATTTGGTGATTTTTTATTTTGTTTTGATAATTACATCAGGACGGAAGATCATAGATTTTCTCATTAATTTGTCAAAAGGTTTCAATTTTGTAAACCATTTTCTACAAAAACTTCTTTTTTCGCAATCAACAATTATTCTCGACCCTCCATTTCATGTGGACCGTCTCCACCCTTCTCCCCATTACCTGCTGTATTTATTTATTTATTTTTTCTTTTATGTTTTTATTGAATACATAAGAAAAGAAACGTGTCTTGCGAAGTTTTTACGAACGATTTTTTTCTTACATGGATTTCAATGCACATAAATATGACTACCTGCGTAAATGATTAAAATTAAATCTATACGTAAAATTTGTTTTTTAACAATAATTTTCTATTGCTCCAAGTTAAAAAACATATAATAAAAATTAAAAAAAAAATGTGTGAACATTGAAAGAAATATTTAAATCACCAAATAAATGTACATAATAAAGTGTTTTTATAATAAATACGGAGTAGCAGTACAACAAAACACGGTGGTTTACATTTATTTTTGTGATTTTTTCACATAGTGGTGTCAATAAAAATGTATACATAAGATTAAAATGCACTTCATCTATTTTATAAAGTGTATCATATTAGAAACGCCATATATTATTAAACTTTACTTAAAGTAGGCAGAGCAATGAGGGTAAAAGTGAAACCAGTCAATTAAATTAAAAAATCAGTCAAAAAAAACAAAGAAAGAATCTACCCAGATATATTTCTATCATGTACCCAGATATTATTCGAAATGTCAAAATAATATACGAATGAATTGTTCGGAATGAATGGTTTAAAAAAAATAACCAAGACACCTTCTTTGCAATACCGTTTACTGGTAACTATTTACAATATGTTAGATTACTTTTATCATCTCGGATATTTAATGTGATTAAAATTTATTGAAGCCGGAAGATGATTTTTCCCTGATGTAAAATTTCTTATACATTTATTTTTTTTTGTTTTTTTTTCATATTATTTGTACGCCAAATTTTGTTGGGCTCGGGTTAATTTCCGAACACTACTAGATGGGAACTGGGACGATGTTAGTAGTCATGTAGCAAAATATCACACACCAGTAATGAATTGCAACGTGGCTGATGCAAGAAGCTATACACTATGATCGCCTGTCTACAAACGCAGGCCGCCAACTTAGCGGGGCGATTATGACCGTTACCTTCAATGATACGCGCATTGGACGGGCCGTATGTTCAAAAGTGAGATGAAATAGGTTAATAGTAAAATAATAAGTATATATATGATATACCGATTTTAATCGTGCAGTTCCATATATGTATGTATGTGAAAAGGAACAATTGAACAAACCGAATATCTACTCCCTTAATTTGGTTCGAAAAAATTATTTATTTTATAATAAAGTAATTTATAAAAATAAGAAATAAATGTACTATTGAAATAACAAGTAATATGTCCGTTTCCGCTTTGCCATGAATTGTCCGAAATATCATCGATTGTAATCAGTGGTTGCATACATGAGTTAAACAAGACCTGCATCCAGTTTTTCAAAAAGGAATAGCGTAGAGCACGTTAAACATCAGACAAGAAAACTCTGCAGGAAACTCGAGATAAAATAATGAAAGGGGCCACAAAGATGTTCAAAGAAGCATATCGTTTGTTACATTCGAGGCGATAAATTTAACTGGTCGGTATACAAATTTCACCATGAAAATTTCGCCCATACCAGAGCATGAGTAAAAGGTGTTTTATCGATATAGCCTCCCGTTGTTTTACGCCTATTTCATCTTGTATATTAATGATCATATTTAGCACATATAAATTCTAATTCCATGAAAAGTAGAGCTGACTTAAATGTTCCATAAAGAATGTTAAGTATTGTATTTATAAGGGCAAATTACAAAATCATCAAAGAATTTTGAACAAAATAATCAGATATTACACACGTAGTTTGTTATAAAAAAGTTATCCACCCATTCGACTAATGATTAAAAACTAACATATAAAATATATATCAAATAACAAACAAATCTGCATGTAATATCTGACTATTTGAATAGCCTAACGATGCTGAGGTTTCCTTTATGAATTCTGTTCTACATAACGTGATGCTGGTACTTGAATAGCTCAGAAATCTAATGATAGTACAAATACAAGAACATTTTCAGTAATTAAAACGATAATAATAGCATTAATATAAAATTACGAAATACGTATATGTGCTTCGCAATTTTATACTATTGTTATTGTACACGTTCAGATAAATATCTTCAGTGTTAATACGGAATAATATTTGAAGGCGGATTATTGTTTGAGCAAATACATGTGACTACGTATTCCATATACATTTTAAGAAAAAAGTTAGACTATTCTAAAAATCTTATTTAAAATTTTTTTGCACGCCCACCTTTATCGAGCTACTGTGTGATTAAAATTAATATATAGAATATTAAAAGAAATGTTATTCCTAAAACAAAAACTACCTTTATGGAACAAATATGTAATATTGTGAATAAACTTTAAGTATGCCATTGCTTTTCGATGAAACCAAAGGATATCGTCGACGGTATTTTAGGTGCATTGACACTTCGGGTATTTTTACACTTTGTACATGATAGCCAGTACTAAAAAGCATCCAATTTTTTGTTACACTTTGTATAACAGAAAATTGGAAGCTTTTTTGGTACTGGCTATCTTTTTTTGTGTTTTTCGAACTGAAACTACCATTCATAGGAAAATAAAGAGCCAAACTATCGTTTTATCCTACGAAGTATTGTCTGAGTGTTAGAGTCTAGAAATGGTATCTCTTTATGTATTTATAATTCTGTGGTCGCGCGAGCAGTCATGTATTTACGTGTATCTCAAAAATGGTTGTATTCTGATTTGAGCATAGTTTTAGATGAAACATGTTTAAAAAATTACTTTACGTGAAATCAAACAATTTAAAAAAGAATAGAAGAAATATACATATGTGTGTATATATATATATATATATATATATATATATATATATATATATATATATATATATATATATGGTATACTACCAGAAGACGACATTTGCAGCGAGTAGACTATTTCACGAGGCGTTATGAAACTAACTTATGACAAGTAATTGAATATCTGTAACACTATCGTTTTGTACAATTCTCCGTTTTTAACTCATATTTTTAATCTAACACACAAATTCCCAGTATGTATGCGAATATAATGCATGGCTTCTAAAACACAATTATGAGCATTATTTCATACGTACCATTAATACACACGGCGCGGCTTCTCTGGACAGCAACTGACAGATATAACTGCGCTCGTTGCGCTTTTGACGAACAATTATTACGGCAAACGTGATGCAGCTTGTACCACTTGCAGCAGTATGAATTACGCAGTGAACGCTGCACGTAGATTTCCGTTTGGAAAAACATAAATAAAAATATTTACGGAGCTGCAAAACAATTTATGACAGGTCGGATTTTTTCAAGTGATGTTAGAATAAACAGAACATTTAAGGATTTACTAAAAACAATTGATCATGAACACTTGGGAAGAGACTAGATTATATAATTATTTAGGTTTATTTGAAAAAAACAGAACTCTTTTATTTACCTTCAGGTACATAACACTATATATATAAAAAAGATCAAATAACTTATATTATAAAAAAGATCATTTCAACAGACGTCGTTCATTCAGCAATATTAATATCCTTCAAATATATTTATTCACTATATACTTGGCCCTGAAAAATATAACCACATTTCTAGATTAGATCATGTCTTAACTGAATGGAAAAAGGTAAACCGGATAATTTACATGTTATTATTCTTTTTTCATAATTTTACAAAACACAGCACTTGCTGATTTTAAATTAAAAACCTTAGATTGTCGTGGCATTGGAATACGTTCTTAATTCCTCCACACCCCAGTTACACGGTAGGTAAATGTAAAACCAACGTCTGCAAATACTCCTCTGTATGTGCTAACACATTCCGGGCACAACTTTAAATAATTCTAATATTCGAAAAGCATAGTCGGTTTGCATGTTTCCACAAGTCGTCTGAAAGGATAATTGTAATCTTGATGGTTTATCATTATTCTAACCAGTCGTTTGCTTTCTTGCAATACCGCAGTGCTCTCTCCTGTCTATGACAGTATTTAAATTTTATTTTAATTTAATTATAATTAAAAAAAAATTATTTTTGGTATTTATATTGTAAGAATTTGTTACATTACGTTTTTAGTTTTATAAAATACTAGGTTTTATTTACATAGTGTTTTAATTGACTGTGTTAAACAAATCATTCTTCCAATTTTAAAGCTTCTAACATGTTAAAGTTTTCTCTAAACCTAAAGCTTTCTGTACGTGTTAAAGTCTACAAGAAATACATACACAAAGTGTGAATGGGAATAAAAGTGAAGATATTTAATAAAAACTGATGATATAATCCTGAATAATTGACATAATCACCAATCACAGAAAATAATATACGCTACCTTCACATATTAAATAATTTTTCTTTGCCTGGGATATATTTCGTCCATTCTTTTTCCTTTATCTGAGATATACATCGTCCATTAGCTTTCTAATCCGTTCAAAGAGCTGCCATTGCTAATGATGAAATCTGGCAGTTAATGCTCAATTCAAATAACAAGACAGAGTTTTAGATGACGGTACAATTTTCGGTGCTAATTGAATAAGTTAATCTTGCTCAATTTCTCCTAAATAAGTTAAGAATGCATTTTTAAAATCCGAATCATTTCAAATGCTTCCTAATTAAGTTAAGAATGCATTTCCAAAATCCGGGCGCGATTAATAATTTTAAAGAACATCCCTAATGTTTAACAAGACTGATCAATTAATTTGTTTAGTTTGATTAAAACATTTTCTAGATTATATTTTACTAAAATTTTAACCCAGTCGTATTTTACAATTTGTATTCTCATACCAGTCATTACGTACATAGTATTCATTACGTACGAGTAATAATTATATTAACTATAGGATAACGAGTCATCGGGCTAAATATCAGAACATGTTTGTGCCTAAAAACATAAGCAATAAATTCGGAAATAAAAGAATTCCATTTTGTACTTTCTCTTTTCAGTCACCTTTCCTTTTTTTGCAAATTTGAAGATAATAATACCTTTTTATATTATAAATGTATAAAAACACATAAGAAACAGTATTGACAACAAAGTATTTGACAACAAAACAGTGTTAACATATTACTGTAAACATAAAAATCATACACATCAAAGTTTAAGACAATGCACATCAAAACTAAAACGATTCTGAGCTAATTTCAAATAAAGTAACAAAAGACAAAACGGGCGATGTTTCAAGGAACGCATTGTTTGTCAAATTAGCCTCAATAAATTCAGATGGTTCACGTCTCCAGTTGGCAACTGGATCTGAATTTCGTACCTTTTCAATGAAAGTATATAGTTAGATAGTGTATCTTCGCAAAAACATTTTGCCTTTTCTTAGTAGATTTTTTACAGCTGTAATAAACATATTTTTTATTATCCATCAATAATTTGCTCCATAATGAATAAATCTCCATTCGTATGACACAAATATTTAATGTTTGGAAACCTTCTCAAGTATATTTATTGTACAGAAATCTTGTACATGAAAAAAACAAAGCTTAATGTGATTCTATCATCAGTCATCAGCGAGTTTTCTCTACTACTTAGTCCTCTGAGGAGATCTCTACTTATATAAAGGGAAATGAAAAATATACTGTACCTTCATTGTGAATTATTTCAACAAACTGTTATTTATACTTACACTTTAGTAATTTTTTTTTGCTCCACATATAAAATATTGGAGTAAAATGATTTTGGACTTTTAATATTTCATCAATGTGCCAAGATTGAGAGTTAAATAAAATAGTTTTATCAGAGCTTGGAACCATGTTCTAAATATATAACATTTCAATAACACTACAACACGGCAATTATTTAGCAAGCAGTGGAATGTGTATGAAACTCTTTTGTTTGAAATGGACTATCCCTGTGTTTTGAATTTTTTATTTATCATTAAAATAAATACATGGTAAAATAAAAATATTAACAAATTTGGATATGATGTAGACTTTGCTCGAACAATATGTTAATTAAATATGAATTGTATTTATTTTGACGATGCAAAAGTTAAACTAATTTAAGAAAATTAATTGAAGCCATTATTCCATTAATTTTTAATAATAATGAACGACGCGATATATGATCTTTTGTTCAAGTTTCAAAATTAATTTCAATAAATATTACAGAGTTATAGAAAATCTTATCTAAATTAAATTTCAGATGATGTTAGGATCACCATACATATACGTAACACTGAGAAATGTTTACATAACATGCAATCTACAGGCAAAGGGAATTTCACGTAAAGATATCAAAAGGGATTCTTTTGCCCCAGTTCAATAAACTCATCAGACAGGCACCGTAAATTTGTATGGTTCTTTTATTTATACTCACTAGGAATGGGCACACAGCTGTAAATGTTAATCCACGGATTAAACTCTAAGGTGCTCACCATACTCCCTTCAGGAATAGTTTTTTGGTCGGATAAACAATTTTGTCCCTTTCTAGCGAAAGAAAATAATTTGATATTGTCAGCAAATAATGATTAGCATACTTATTTTATAATTAGCATACCTATTTTAAATCCGATATGTATCAATCATTTTCTATAATTCTCAACTGATGTATGTAAATTTGATATTCCAAATTTCTGTATAATGTAAATTACTGTATATCTTTTACCTTACCCGAAATTCAAATTTAATATATCTGAAATGACACCATATTTCGTTAATTAATTAATATAATAAAAAGAAAGCAAACAAATATTTATTGGCCACTTTTATTCGAACCTTAAATTTCGGATTGTTTTAAATGTTCTTCGTTGTCGCACCTTGGTGTGTTGGGTTGGCAAACGACCTTTGACGGTATGACGCACGGCGGAGACCAAAGATTCGATTGGACTGGTATTCTTTTGGCCTAATATTCGATTTGACTGGTATTCTAGTTGGCTAAAGAGATGGCTTTCGAAGAAATAAGTAATATGTATCACTTAGATACATTAAAGTACATAGATAAATAAATCAACACATAGTATACTGCCTATTTTACTAAATTTTTACTCATCAAATAATTATGTAATTATATTCCTGTGAAAGTACTCGTCCGCAAAATGCAAACAGCACGGGTTTATTTGATTATTCGTTCAGAACTTGCTGCAGGAGTATTTGTACTTATTATAAATTCGTAAGTCCATGCTTGATCACTTGTATTATTAAGTAGACATAAATAAGTTACCTATATCAGAATATAAATATATATATATATATATATATATATATATATATATATATATATATATATATATACACTAAGAGGGTGATTTCTGTACTGAAATATTTTAAAAAAGTGATTGATTGGCCCTAAAACGTGCTTATAAAATGTTTATCTGAATGTTAATTTTTTCTTCAATCAACGAAACTACTACGAAAGACGGATTTTGACAAAATTTACAGTAATATTTTGAATCTCTGAGCAACAGACAATATACGTTTATATGGATATTACAGATTAAAAAGAAAACCCTGGCTGAGTGAAAAATTCAATATTGATACCGCCAACGCCATCCATTAGCGTATTCAATAAACTACATGATCAGAGATACATTACGATTTGATACTGTCAATTCCATCTATTTCCTCCATTGCAGGTATTTTTATGTCTGACTGTTATTCTAAACAAAATGGTTAAATTGGAATAGATGCCCAAATTTTTGAAAAAAAATTATTTCTAAAACAATAAACGTTACATAAATGAATTTGATGATAATTAATAAATTACCTGGATTTTTGAAATAGGAAATAAAAAGCAAGCGTTTCTTCTACTTACATAATAAAACAATCTAATTTCTTAAGCCTCTAAGAAAGAGAATCCCGTCTTCGATGTGTGTTATTGGTGAAGATAGTGGTGAGAATATGAAATAAAAGGATGTTGAGGCTAAGTATATACATAACAAATATTACCTGGTGTTTTTTTTCAGAATTGTTATTCGCATACATTGCCTTTTAAATATTCTTGCTGTATTCCTTACCGACGGGCTATTTGTTTAAAGCAAGTCCGCCGGTAGCCAAAGACTCCTCGGTTTTTATCTATTCTTCTTGGGTATGTTCAGCATGCGATGGAGTGTGTTTTTTCTTTATCTTAAATAAACACTTAATTTTAAGTAAAACGCGTTTATATCTGACTTAGGCAGCCCATAAGGACGTCTATACTCACCGAAACTGAGTCATCTGTCCTTTTGTTAGTAATTTTGATCTAGAAAAAAATTACATTAAATTAATATGACAAAAATAGTATTTCTTTAGTAACTAGACAACTAAGATAAAATATACTCACTTTACTCCCCTAGTAAAATAAAAAATTGCAATCCGGATAAAATAACAATGATCCGCAATACGCGATCGTCATTCTAAGTACAGACACCACCCAGCGACACGTCTTCGGAACGTAGTCGGGGGCACAATTATTACTCCATAATAATATAAGCAACATAGTACATAAGAGTTCACTAGAAAACATATAAAAAAATTACATATTTATGCAAGAGCGAGATAACCACGAGATTAAATAGTACAAAATACACTATAAAAACAAAGATCGAAGAAGAAGAAAATTCTCGTTGAAGGCAATTATGGTAAAGCGGCTTTATTCGAATGAAATTTTTATAACCCCACGAGCGTTCAAGAATTGAATATGTTAGTCTCTTCGAAGGCAAAATCCCATACAGTTTGTCACGAAGTTCATATCTCGGTTTCATATTTAGATTTTCTTGCATCATCTCTCCTGCCACCTCAACGGCACCATGCTATGCAATTTCCTTTATTACAAGCCAAGTAAACTATTTTACCAAAGGCTCTGTGCGGTATTGAATTATTTAAAAGCGCGCGCAAGATCGGTTGGATCTCGTTATGTCCGTAGGTAGTAGGGAGTCCGGGTAGCGTTTCTTCTCTTCGTAAGTTATATTTCAGTTTCGAGTCCAATTAGATTGACGTAATTTTTAACGGAAACTTTTCTGATGGAGGTGGACAGCGGAATAAGTTCGGATTGTCGCTGCGGGTATGGAAACAAAGTCAGATAGGCGGGTAACTAAAAGTTTCTCCTTGTAGAAAGTAACTGATGTGTCGCAGTACTCGTAATTTGACTTGGCAGTAGACGGAAGTAGGATTTTGTTAATAACAAATTCATAATTTAATTAAGTTAAAGAACTGTGCTTAATAATCTATTGATCTGCTTGCAGAATAATGTTTATAAAATGATTAGCATTTTAAAAATCTCTAACTTTAAAATTTCAAAAAATAAAAAAAAAATTTCTTATTGTAGATTACACGAAACTAGCAAAATATTATTGAATTCATAATTACTTTATAATGTTTTCAAATTACCAGTCAATTTTTTGGAGTTCGCAGCTAAATGTCAAAAGCTGAACTCTGTAATTTCGTTTTCATCAGTTTTCTTCATATTACAATATCGTAGCTCTTTCAATTACAGACCTTCTAGAGAGATATCTCTACAGAGATTCTAATTTATTCAAAATTCCTTGTGATTTGATGACAAAAACACTCCATTGATTCGATGACAAGAACGAAAAAAAAACAACGAAGATTTCTTTGCTGTAATACAACGAAATGTAATACAACGAAACCTAGGTCGTGGTAAAGAAATTAAAGAAAGTAGAAATAATACTACATCCCGTAGTTTCATTTAATTGTGATTAATTCTATGTGATGAAATAATCATCAATTGTTTAGTTTCCATACTCATTTTTAGAAAGTTTGCAAAAATTGGGTCACCGTTTGGGCGATACCTACTAATATTCTTTAGTAGCGTAGTTGGGTAAGTTCAAATAATTTCACGAATTTTAATGTTAATGATAATTAAACTACAACCGATTTCGAATCTAGTTTTATTGTAATTTAGGGAGTAATTATTACCAAGATATGTTTTTGAAGTATTAGTCATTAGGTTAGTTATTATTAGACATTAGGTTAGTTATGGTTGGTTATTATAATAATATAATCTATGCAATTTGATATAGATGCTACGACTACAGTAACAGACAGTGAACAAACTCTTACGATCTACCATTGAATTTAATCAAATCGATTATTATGATTACTATGCGTTTATGATAAATAAAGCTCAAAGAAAAACGGGGTGGGGTTCATAAATACAATGAAACATATTAAACCGAGTTAACTCATTTTTTTGTGCCTTTGCTTTCGATGTTTGACCAAAAAGTTTTCATCTCCGGCTAATGAGTAAAAAACTGACCCAAATCATTTCTTATCAATCACGACTTTGAATCCAGACCCGGCGTAAACGCGAAAATCGACGTCGGTCCCACCTTATATAAATAATGCATGCCACCCACACACCTGGCGAGGGTGATGGAGGTTGCGGACGACACGTGACGCTTCGACAAACATTACCTCGCACAGTGTAACTTGGTAAGTTTCGGAACTTTGCAAAAAGTTGAAGTTCCGTCGTAATGCGGAATGAGAAATTGAAATTTGCCCGATGAAGTATATCATTCTTGGGATCGCGTCTCGGTTTTTGTTTGAATACGCGTACGAAATTTTGAGTCTGATATTCAGGACTGTGAATTGTGGTGAGACTCGAACTGATTTCGATATTTTTACAGAATTTGAACTTATAGAACAGTATAGAAATTTATAAAATTGTACAAATTTGTAACTTAACACATAAAAATATTATAGGGTCTTTGTAATAGTAGAGTATAGTGAAATTAGGGTAATGAAGATTTTATGATACGCTTATATTAATTTTGCTGTAAGTTTCTAATGAATTTAAATCGCAAAATTATGTGACTAACTTAAACCTACGAAAAATAGCGAAATCTATATAATATTTGTGCACAGGGAGTGCACAAATATTATATAGATTTCAAATATTATATATATGGGTTAAATTTGCTACAACTTCGACTTTCAAAAAAAATGTCACCAAAATAAATATTGAAGGCATTTAAATGTAACTATTTAGTAAATTGATTCAAAAATGCATCATTGAACATTTTTTCTATTGTGACTAAAAGGAATTACGTCCGACCATGCTAGTTGTAAAATCCGAATGAAATGTATCATCATTAGTTAATGGCGTAAGTTAACCTAATATGTAATAGATACGTAGGTAACCTAATTATATTCATTACTCACGTGTCGTTTACAAAATAAAATGACCTTCTAGTTTATATCATAATGTATTTAGAATCAAAGTGAGCATTTAGACCTTTGATTAGCTTCAATGGGAAAATAAAAATTTGATTCTGGTAGGAATATGAAAATAAATATTTGTGAAACGCAAATAACTTTAAAAAATTTTGGGCATAACCGATGACCAATAAGGCTCTTCCATTAAATACATTGCAAGATTTAATTATCTCGTACTGATTTTCTATATTATGAAAACGGTACCATCAAAATGAAAAGAAGATCAAATTTTCACACATCTAAAAATATTAGTAACGACGATGACGTAAAATGGTTTGACGATTTGTACAGGTGATTTAAAATTAATCGCGGCAACGTTTAATATGTTAGATGAGATATATCGATATCGACTTATTCTATATAAACTCTCCTCCCTTTAAAGGTGCTCTTATACTACTACAACGTAGATTTCTTCGTATTCGAAAATATCTAAGAACTTCTAATTTTGATATCCATATGTATGAGTGTGGAGACTTGTACTTTATACGAAAGAAGCGTATAATTTATGATGAAAAGCTTATTTATGTGTTTAACACTACAAAATGTTTCAAAAACCGATAAAATAATTCTTGAGGATAGTAATGCATTGGAAAGAGTTGAATGTAATTAACGATAAATGAATGGGTTTTTAGTGGAGTATGTAGGTTATAGAGTATTTTTGCATCAAATTCTACACCATACTTTTGCATGAAAATTTAAATAGAAAGTTTTTCTTTTTGTAATCTGTACATGCCAGTTTGAAATACATACAACTTTTATGTATCAAGGGTGAAAACAATTTATAAAAGTTAGTCATCGAGGTTAATCAATTGCGTAATAATGTCGATAATATTATTTCAAATATACTAAAAATTTTACTTGAAATACGTGTATTAATTTTATAAAAAGATTATGAAAGTTTTGATTTATGAGAAAATTATCATTTATATTTCAATGGTGCTTAATATTTAAAGAATCAGAAACTATGTCAAAAGAAATATTGTTTCTGAATGGGTGTATCTTAATGTTTTTTTCGACATGTTAAGCTATCACTAGCTTACATTTAAGAAAGATTAAAGATGATAAAAAATTGTTCGTTGTCAAAAAATTTGAAACCGCAAGCTATTGTATATTTATACAATAGCCATTTTTGTAACTGAAAAACCCCGTTTAAAAAATGTTTTCTCTCTATAATTATAAACCCATGTTTATAAACCGAAATATAGAAAAAACTATAATAGAGAAAATTAGAAAATAATTTTAAGGTAAGATGAAAGAAGAAAAAAGTCTTATAATCATGTACTTATTTTGGTGAAAAGCAATAAGATTGACATTGGTTGAGAACTGCAGTTCTGGTGTAGCCAAAAAATCAACAGGTCAACGAGCGCAAAGAGCTGTAATTGAAACACCAAAGCAACAGGACAACGAGCTCAGTTTGTTATCATTATTCAATTACTAAGTCCATGAACATACTGAAATTATGGCAACAAAGTTTTGTACACAATTAAAAGCTCGAAGATTATTATAACACGAGTATCAAAGAATCTATAGAAACCTTTATTATTCCAACTATACACGAAACCGAGTAATTGAATTGAGTAGCGCCGGCGACTATCAGAATAATTAAGCATTACAACCCCAAATACAAACGATCTGTGACGCAGATCGAGACAAAGCGTTAAAATGTACAATGAAGGTAATAAAAAAGTAAAAGAACCATTTGAATGCTACCGAGTAGTATTTAAATGTAAATAATCATCGTAAACCGAGGGGTTCAGCGAGCCGGCGCCAGCAGGGGACGTTGCGAAATATTTAATGCTGTTTATGGGGTTGCTTATTGTCATAAAAAGTGCGAATCGCCAGTTTTGAAAGAAGGGTTGCTGCCTATATTACGACTAGGGATGCATTTAAAATACATTCGATTCGATCAGGGCGAGAAATGGACTTCGTTTTGTTTAAAGGCTTTGTTTTCGGGGGAATTGAATATTTAATATTATTTACGGCCACGTTAAGGCTATTTTTCATAAATGTATATATATTCTTTTTACAAAATTTTTTTTAAGAAATATAGAGAATAATAAATTTAACGTTACGTTCAACCATTTATATAAACCTTTATATTATGCATTTCGCTACAAATCCTATCTAAGATGAAATCTAACTAGCCGTATATGCGTGATTGACATGAAGGTAAGTAAGTACCTACGTGGTGGTTGATTACCAAATATGAAAACAAATTTTACAACATTTTTATTAATTTAACAATTTTTAGGGTTCGCTAGCATTTATATAATGTGAGAGTATAGGAACCGTGTACTTTTAAAAAGGAAACCTGCGCAAGTTTCGGCTATGAATAATGTTGAAATAATGAAAGAGAGTATGCTGAAATCCATTAAAAGAAATTTACTGGCACAAAATTGAAGTTTTAAAAAAATGTTTATTTGAAACAAATTTATACTAAAATAGTAGAAGATGAGAATATAGGTGCTCTGACTACTTCTACAGCAATCTTATTTAATTAACCACCAACAGGTCGTTTTATAGTGTAGTTTCAGGCAGACGAACAAAATAATTCCACCTACGGTATTTCCTGTATTATCCTGTATTGTGTATTTCCTGCCAACTGTTATTGTTTTAAGGTCAAATTACTTTTATTAATGTTTCAAAATAATGGAATGAAGGTAAAGTCGAATAAATAAATAAAAAAAATAGGAGGCCTAGGTAAAACGCCTTTGTTTTGTTATTCTGTTTTGAAGAACTTGCTTCAATAATACGTCTGGACGAAAAAACAATTGTTTTCTATAATATTTTCTATGGATGGGAAAACATCACGATCAGATGGACATTATTTTATATGCAATATTTCTTCTTGAGTCAAAGTATTTGGGTGTTATATGTGAATTTAAACCTAATAGTTCATTTACTTTGGAAGCTAAAGAGTCTTGAGGAAGAACGGACAGACGGGTGGATAGCGTCTGTGCTACAATAGATTTTCGTGCATATTACTCATATTCGGAATACTGAAGAAAGCCTCATTCAAATTATTTAATTCCTTTCTAGCAAACAGTTATAATGTTAGAAGGTAATTTATTACTAAGTATTTATCTCGTGTGCGAAATCACAATATAACATTAAATAAAATGAATTGAGAATTCACAATTGTTCGTTTTTTACAAGAGTGGAATATAAGTCAGTCGCTCAATCACACCATGCAGAAACACTTCCCTTATATAAACGAGTGTAAGCATCGAACTATGTTACGTGGATCGTATCGTAATATAATCAGATAAACTTAAAATCAATCAAGCTTACGTGACACATCAAGTTAGTGCAGTCTTGCAGTGCCGTATAAATTTTATTATGTTATAATGTTATTATTTATTACATTTTGAATATAGTATACGAATTCTTGCGGATAGTACTAAAGTGGACCCAATTGATTATTAATACAATACAAATAAAAAAGTTCTTAAATAAAAAAATATTATAATAATACAAAATGTGATAAATGAAGACATATTGGAAGAAGAAAAAGACGAAGTATGAAGGAAACCGGATGCGGACGCAATGACCGGAAGGACAGTCAATTAAATTAGAGAGAATGTATTTTGCTAAGAAGAATACGGAAAGTATATTGAAAAGATTCCCTATCAATTTTATTCCATAATTTCATGATATTGTTTATAAAAGAACGAACAAAGTATAGCAAAGACTAACATGTAGAGATTTTTCAAAACATGTCCAGACCGTGGGTAGGAAAGTCCGTGAAGTTGGCATCGACGTGTCTTACGTCCATGTGATCTGTGTTTAAAATATTACATAATCTTCGTTATGAATCATCACAAAATTGAGCCGTATGTAAACATAAATACTACAGCCACGGTTAAATTTGTATAACAATAAATTTTCCACGTTTACAAATCACATATGTAGTGGGTATACAACTTTTAAATGAATAATACCTTTCAATTAATTATGAAATTGTTCGGTAAGATATAGATAAAAAATCACTAAAGGGAAAAAAGTTGACCAAGGTGAACTTTAGTTTTGATGGAGATAAACCCTTGAGGATGACTTAAAACTTTCTATTTACTCACTTTATGCCTTTCTTTGCATTTTACATTTTATAAAATGTATTTATAATTAACATAAAAAAAAATCATCATTTAAAAATGTCGCAGCAGTAATTGTCATAGCAATTACTGGTCGACTTGCTACTGAGATTATATGAAAAACATTCATTACAATTTAATTACTCAAATAATCGAACTGATCATAAATCAAGTCTTTACAAAGTACAATAAACGTTAAAATGAGATTATTTCATGTTAAACTTTTTCTGTTAACATTTGAAGTTAATAGTTTGGTATTTTTTGGTTATGCGACGTATTTAAAGAGATTTTAACTATGACTTACTGGGCGGAAAAATGTTAATATTTAATAGAAAATATTTGGTTTATTCTAAGTATAACTTACACGTTGATGCAATAGCAACCTTAGCTTTTTCGTTTTTAAACCCATTAAAAAAACAAATATATAACCGAATCATGGTTGAAAACTTTTCTTAAAATTAGACATGAAAAAGTACTGATATCATATTTGATATAATTACCAAATAAAGTCATTGCAATTAGTTTTATATCGCAGCCAGTATAAAAAAGGGAGAAAACTATAGTGAAATATAAAAACTTGTGACCTGTAAAAATAAGAAAAATGGAGTTTTTTGAAAAAATATTTTTAGAGTCGAGACAATTATTTACAGGGTTAAGACGATATTATCCAATTGCTGTGTAAATACAAGAACCTACGAGTATTTATGTTCACGCTTTCGTTCCTAACAGGATGATTGCTTTAATTATAAAACATGTACTCCAAGAAAGTAGTGGAAGCCAAACAAATAAACGAGCCAAAAAACTAAAAGTATTTGAATTTATATTGGCATTAGGACTAGTTCCTTCAAAAATAAGGAAAATTGTGTTTTTCTAAAGAATAAAATAATAATTAAACACATATGCTTTCCATATAAGCATGATTTACCTTGAAATATTTCAAATTCATTTCTAAGCCAAATATTGAGTTGCAAACCTGAGCAAAACTTAGCAGTTACGTGGCATAAGGATGTAATGTTGCTCTCGGTACTTCTTACTGTCAAATATGCACTTTTTTAGGCTTTAGCATAACTCCCGTAGCAGGATATGAAGGAACTCAAAAATATATCGAGGCGTATACAGTGAAGCTGGTACTTGCTGGATTAGATTCTTTTATGAATAGACTTTAGAGCGTGGAGTGCTTTAGTTTATTTTTATTGCCTATTTTATTATCTTACGTTACGATATCAATCCTTTACTAACAAAGTAATAGTTATCAAAAGCCAACACACATAGCTGCCACTATATCAAAATTTCTTTAAAATTACAAGAAACCATTTCATAAGTCGGAATATTCATGCAGTAAAACGATAAGACAGTCTTGAAATTTGCAAGTAACGATAAGAAAATCTTGAGAACTCGTGGTAATGAATGTATTTCAAATTCACCAAATTTTGAGCCCCAAGTAAAATGTCGGTCATCTTAAGAAATGTAGGAAAACTATACCTTCATTCTTTCGTGCTCTACCGACTATAACGTTAAATGCTATTCAGTATAGTCCCTTAAATAAAATTTGTTACTATGACACGGCCAAATAGATTGCTATTTAATAGCCTATGTATGCGAAATAGAGATGCGTTAACCCTTAAGAATATTTGGTGGTTTAATTGAAATTAAACTGAGAGGTTAAATAGGATTGTAAGTAGTTTGATTCTAACAAATTAACTTGATTTAGTATTGGATTGCATACTAGTATATCATAATTCTTTAAATATTCCCTTATATACATTTTTCTTTACTAAGGAAAATAAATTTGATAAGATAATCAGTTTAAATTTCCTGAAAAGCAAATTAAGGTATTCAGATTTAGTGCTCGTCGCATTTTGTTATATAATTACGTGCTGTCCTTTTATGTTTAATTCATATATACTGCTTCTTAAATTGTTTTTAATTCGTCAGCATGCTAATAAAAGTTTAAATCATTTGTCATTCTGACACGCAATATTATAATGCACCAAACTACCTACTACCAAAGATTCAAAAATAAAAATTTACTTGAATAATTCTCGTACTCTATTTCAAGAAGCACCATCAGCAGGCAAAATTCTACATTTTTATTCATGGTGGTGGATGAACTTATTATCGAGCACGTTTTCCACGATAACGCAAAAAAATATACCTAAAACTATGTATGTACTGGACTTACTAGCAGAACTCCTCCCACAAGTTGGATTGGATTCTATTAGTACATCCAGAAGTGGAGATTAAAAAAAATATTTGATTATGCAATAATTGCTAAAATATAGTGTTATTGACCCTTTGCTGGTACAAAAATGTGACTAGAACGATATTTACTGAGGTTAAATTTCACTGGGTAATTAATTTCACAATGATATTAAAATTACTACAGTTAAGATTGAAATATTTTTAATTTATTTTCATTAAGGTCATATTTCTTAGTATATTTAAGCCATGGAGACAAGAAACAGTACACCTTCATGATTTAAACCCTTTATGTTAGTATAGCTAATAATTAAAAAAATTTTAGCATTTTTGTTAGTACAGTCAAAAATTAACACAGTAAAACACTTATATTTAAACTTAGTTCGACATCCTAATGTTTCCGTAAACGAATAATGTTTTTAAATTCAAGGAAGGGTTTTTTAAATACGCTTCAACAAGTCAATTAAACTACAGACGATGACAAGAAAATTTACTTAAATAATCATTAGATCACTAAGCGACAATTAGGCATAACATACTGTATGAAGTTATCTTGAAGTGAAATGCTAACATAAGTGGGCAGTGAATTTCCATTTATCATAAAATTAAATCTACTAGACACTCGATTATCTACAGGAAAATGAAACGTAAATCGACAAAATATCGATATATTGGAATCGAGGTTGAGATGGTAATAACGAGGCTGTCCCAAGATTACCTTTCAGAGAGACAATTAGGATGTCGAAAATCTTAAGACGGTTGTCGGGTTATACGTTGGTCAGTACTTTAATATCGTATTTACAATATATTATAATAATGCGGTAAAGTGGACTACTATCTAATGGCTCGTGTATTAGAAATTATTATATGCACTGGAATGAAAGGCATCAGTTTCTCGGAATGTAGGTAAGAGATAGGTTAACAAGGTAGGTAGGATAGGTGAAATGATGTTGAAGAAATTTATAATGAAATGACTAATTTTATTAGACAAGAATAAGTAGACTATACGTTTATTTTGGTTAATAATTAGTAAAGCTGACTAAGTTTAATTACCAGCAAATAGAGTGGAGTCGAGCGACATTACTATTAAGCGGTTATTATGTTATAACTTTTCATTGTATAGTAATATGAAAGTAAAGATCAGAGAACATTGTCGGGCTGAGGAAGTAGTGAAGTGGAGGTGAATTATATAGCTGATCTGCCTCGGATTCAAGTATTCCGTAACTAGTATAAGTCCTGGAACATACTTATTGTCTTTATTATGTTTTTTTTATGGAATCAAACCGTTTTAGTAAAAATATTTTATTTTTCGTTTACATTAGAAATTCCATTAATGTAATAAAGATGAAAGTGTTGTTTGTACATTTGTGCATTTTTTTAAGGATTTACGCAAAAACAACAAATCCTGTTGATATACAACTACTACAGTGTTATAGTTTAAATATATCAAATTATTATAGTCTATATAATATATATGTTGTAATTTTTTAGATTAGTTAATCACATGACATGACGAAAGCTGGAAAAATAATTACAAACATAATTGTTATACAAATAGGGAAATGCGTTATATGCAAATAAAGCTCCAAGCATAATATTTAACTTTACTTTAAAATGTTCACTTCTTGCAATGAATATGAGCTAAAGATGATATGTTAGTGTTAGCTGTAGTGATACTTGGGAAAGTTTAACTAGGCTCAAAACTAACGTCATTGCAAAGCGCTGTGTTGACCATTACTCTTGCATATTACCATTTGTATCAAATTATCCCATTATAAGTTCAATGTTTATTATTCAATTATTAATTGAATTAAAAATATTAATGTAACTAAAATAATACAAAATACAATTATATTCTTGATATTCTCTTATTTCAAAGTTACAGAAGTTTGAATGAATCGCAGTATTCATTAATATTTTATTATTTTTGAATCGAATAGGTAAGCTGTTAGTGTCTTCGTAATAATATTGTGTTAATAATTGTATTTCTTGATCAATATTAAAATTATGCAAATATTGAAATGGTTCACTGAATACAACTGGATTCACATAGTAAACACGTAGCTTACGTTAGTCGCTCTATTAATTAGTAATTGCCGACGCCCTCCCTATTGAGTCTTAGTATATGAATAACTTGATTTATTTTATCTTTGGTAAAAAAATTAATAAACCATACTGGGCACGTTAACATTATTGTATAGCAAGTTTTGAAATGTAAATACGTTCAGTTGTGTGACGATTGACAAACAGGGACCATGTAAACATTCTATTTATTTTTTCTTAATAAAATATATATCGAAATACAAATTCATCAAGCCTTAAATATATAACAATACGCCATATCCGTAACGCACAAATAAGTGAAAATATTTGTTTTAAAAGAAGAAACGAATTATTACTTTACACGCCGACTCGTTTAGATAAAATATATAATGAAAGAAAATTGTATCAAATATTAAAAGCTCCGCCAATATTTCCTGAAAAAAGCGGTGGAAAGAAAAAACTGTAAATAATACCTTTGCGGCTGAATGTGTTTGAAGTAAATTAACTTCCTCTTTACTCAAATAATAACGTCATCCAATTGTCTTGTTTTTTAAAAGAATTACAAGGAACTGGAAGAAGATTTTTTGTTTACAAAGCAAGAATATAAAGGTTACCTTGTTTTCCTTCTTTCTTAAATTTCTGCACTAAATATGTGGTCATGAAATGAAAGCTACATTAAAGTAAATGTTTACTGTGAAAACCGGAAATTGAATGAGAGTTTATTAGCTTTAAGTATTCCTATATATCGTAACATTATAACTTTCAGTTGCTTAATTATTTCTCCAAATTATGTTTATTCTTTCAACCTGCTAATAAGCAGAAAAATAAGGAAAAAATTTAAGTTACATTTCTTAAATAAATATACATTTCTTAAATAATAATTGTCAGTCTTTATGCCATCATAAAAATGCTTTTACGTTTACCCCTCAGTTTTTTTTAATTAATTTTTTTAAATTAAATTTTTTACGAAATTCATTGCGGGAGACTAGGCTTTGGCAAAATCATGTTTGTTTATTTAAAGAATTTACTTAATGATTATAAAACTTGAAGAACTTTTCATGGGCCACAGAAGCTTCTTAAACAAGTTTTTAATATAAATTATTTCTTAAGTTTAAGAATCATAATTAATCATAGTTAATTGAAAAATATTAGTGAAAATTTCGCTATTTTATGTAGCTGTAAAAATGTTGATCATATTTCACTTCTAATGATGCATTTTTGGTTTGTCCCTACCCCAATAGTTTGTTTTCCTCATAATTTGTAATTATCCCAAACCTAACTAAATAAAAGTCATAACTTCTTTTCTTACTCCGTAACAATAACCATTGTTAAAGGAAGGGTATAAAATATAATTATCAAGTTTAAAAAATTATATTTACAAGGAGCTTAAACGAAAGTGACATTTTAAATCTAAAAGGCCATTTTTACATGACGGGTAGAAAACAAGTACATGAAAAAGTAATGACGAACTTCTTTTTGAAAACTAACAAATAATTCTAAGTTGGTTAATATCAGAAAATAGAATGGAAGCAATAAGATTTCCGCAGTGCGTTTTTAAAATTTTCAAAAATTAAATTTATATGCATTGAATGGAGCAATTGTTTTAAATATTGAAATAAACGAAATGACTAGATTCAATACATGCAAAATTGTTTTCAAAGTTTTTTCCCAACAAAAAAAGATTGAGCCATACACGTGGTTAATGAAACACAAAACAACGTTGGAAATGGACGAGTCAATAAACGTGACACTCGAAATTTATATTACGAAAATGTCAGAAATTCCCGCGATTTTGCTAGTATATGTTTTGAAATATTATGGAGAAATTTTCAGAAAATCGTTGATATTTAGATAAAAATTAAAACCATATATTAAATTGTCATGAATTAATTTTCCAAAAGCAATGAAATATTTTATTAATTAAAAGTTTGAAGCAAATCAAATTTTATACCATAATTTTATACCCCACTAAAGCCCAATGTCTCCTCAAATCCAGTCTATTATAAATAATGGTATTGAAGCTATATTACTCAGAGGGAACCTCCTATAAATATGTATGTGCTGAAAGTAATTTTACGATTATACATTGTTTTTTGAAGTGTAAACAAAATATGTTTTTTCATTAAGTCACTTTTGATTGTTCGTAATAATTTTATTTTATATCTAAAAATTAATTTAAAAATAAGAAACATACCTAATTCGCGATTGATAATTTTATAATATAAATATTTATATAGAACTCTAGTTAAGATTTATTTCTACTTACATTATACAGTATGAAATATGTACATCGTGTTGAAATTCTTGTCAAAAATGTGGAGTAAATTTTACTTTGTATTATAATAAGGAATGAAACCTTTTAAACTTATACATAGCGTGAACTGTAGTTCATTACTAGATCTTTGAATTAATTTAAACAATTTCATTGTCGGTTTAGATTTAGATCATTAGTAACTAAATATCACCAATAAAAACATTATAAATAAATTGGGAGTTGAAAATTTGTCATTTATTTAATATAAATCTTGCATGTGAAGAAAAAAGATACTGGGTAAACGAAATCTCGATTCTATATAATAATATAGCATTCAATGTCAAACAAATCCAGTAACGCTCCGCTTCGGTGATGTACTCTCATTATATTATGTTTTAAAAAAGGACCGAATACAGCGAAGGTGCTAAATCATATCTGGTATTAGGAACGCGCCTGGAGCGCCAAATCTGGCACTATTAAGACGTAGTACGTGAAGCCAGATCGGCTACACTACCACATTTAATATCTTCACGTAGCTGTTCGGGTTATAAAGCTTATGTGGCGCGAACTATGAGAATGGAAGTAAATAGCTCGGCATTAGGTTAATTAATTGTTTAAGGTATGTTTTGCGTAATGGAAAATGTACAATTAAAAATATGTTATCGTGGAATGCTTTGATAAATTTAAATACAATGGCCTTTTCAAATTTGTGTCGCACGACAAATGTTACAGCAGGACTATTTATTTAGAGTTTAATTAAAGTACTCTAAAGAAAAGCTACAAACATTGAGAATTTAAAAATTTCGTTAATTTTTAGCAAAAGAACGCATTTAAAAGTTCAATCTTTAAAGCCATTTTTTTCGCGTGTTAGTATATATATCGGTCGACCAGTTTCACGGAATTGTGATGGAATTGAGAAAATGCTACGGATGTAACGTAGAGGAAGTTGGAATACCTCAAGTTGTAGTTCAGTGTTTGTATTGAAATATGTCAAGTGGTATTTCTAACAGACTATCCAGACACAGCATTTTAGTTGAAACTTATTCAGCGATATTTCATGCAATTGTAAATTCTTGAGCCACTTTTTTGAAAAAAAAAGCAAAATAAATCAGACAGGTATTTTCTGGAGAGGAATTATGTCTTAAGTATTACCATTATACATTACGGCTAAGAACGAGCATGGAGCGGTAATTATCGTGGGAGGAAAAAAGGAAGGAGAGAGTTTATTGCGTGAAATATTTGTGTAAGTACTGTATGACTCAGTAATGCTTACGTATTGAATTTATAATATTTTAGTCACATTAAGTTAATTAAAGGATTGTTATAAACAAATAAATATTTTTGTTAAATATAAGGATGATTTTATAATTACCTATGAATTTAATTTTATTTGTATTTTAGTATTAAAATAAACACAAATTTTTAATGTAAAATAAAATCGAAATTTATTTATAAAAAGATAAATTTTAATTATTCGATACCATAATTGGCAAAATGGAACATTTGTCGAATTACTTTGCCCGCTCCTCTGCCTGTAGCAGATATTTTCGTCAAAGTCTATCTGATCCAAGAAGTTAAAACTTGGTGGTGCGATAAGGAGCAATGACCCAACTAAACAAATAAAAAAATTTTAATTTAGATTTCGGGCTTTGATTGAGAAGAATCGTTGGAATTTAAAATAAGTCGTAGATCATCATGCGCAATGTCACATGAAAAGTTTTAAAGCACCACCCTGAAATATAAAATTCGTTTTTAATTAGAAATATAACTTATTTTTAATTAATTCTAAAATTAATAAAATATTGCTTTTAACACTGCGTAACGACCCTCACATTCTTTGTCACTCCTCTGTCTCCGATAATAGTATTAAAAAAAATATCCAAAATATTGAAAATAAAGTATGGATTGAATGAAATTTAAAAGGAGGCTTGCATTGGCTCTGACATTTGTTTTTTTTTTTAATAACTAAACCTACGAAACTCCATTAATCCAATCACGACGTGCATTTGGTGGTTTTTATTTTTATGATGTCTTCGTCCTGTCTAAGTAAAGAATCACTAATCAATAATTCAACGTTCTTTATTTTATCAACATAATAAAATACACAAGTATAAACAAAATTATGCTTTGAACAGGCCCTGAATCACCATTCCTTTATTTAGGGCATGGAACATTTACTAGACATTGTAAAGTTTACCGAACTAATGAATATAAATTAAAATATTCTTATACGTATCTTCATTCATAAAATTGAAATATTCTTATACAGAAGGTACGTAAAATTGACGTCAATGACTTAGTTATCGGACTAGAAATAAAAAATTGTATTTAAATATATGAATTACTACGCGAACTTTTTTTCTTAACTACTATTTCCAGGAAAAAGAGCACAAAAATATACATAAAAATATTTAAAATATTCATAAAGGAGTAATATTTCATATTTGTAAAATAAAACTTATAAGTTAAAAAGAGCCTGGTAAGTGAAAAATTGTATATGTTAGATGAAAACACAATTATATAAATATGCATCAAAGAAAGTTTCAATATATTATTCTGAGAATCTTAAATGGAATTCTCATTTGGGAGCTATTACTTTTATATGGAAATTGTATTTTATTAGGACGGCCTTCAATATATTTAATTGTGTTATCTATTTCACATAAAATATCTCAAAAAATTTATTCTATATTTCATATATACACAATAAAATCTTGAACCTTTAATTGTTACAATATTCGTTTTATCTCGTCACGGTTTGGCACAAAATATCAATTAAATTATTTGAATTATCCGTTAATATAACTTACGAAATTATGAAATGTTTAAATTACGTATGCACTCAGCTGTGGAATATATCTATTGGTCTCGATGTTACTGCTTTTGAATGAAAATTGTGGTAAATATTTTATTCACGTCAGGCTCTTGCCATTTTTTGTGATGTAGGGAATATATTAAATTAATATTGTTCTTTATATTTTGTTCTATTTTTACAAAGGTGTGAAAAGTTTTTATGTGACTCCTGCTAAATATCCATCAGTTGTGTTAAGAAATTCGTTATGTTTGCATGATTACTTCTAAACGGAATAAAGAATATAATATAATAGAAAAGTTTAAAATGTGATTTAGCTCATAAAATGCAAACGAAAGCCTATATTGCCAGTTAATACATACTTTAAAATCTGATTCATCTGTGCATACTTTAAAATCTGATTCATCTACTATCAAATATTAATTACGGTTAATTGAAAGCAATTAATCTTTTGAATAACTTGACCTTTATGTCGGCAAAAATTGATTAAAATTTCGTCCGTATCGTCCAACACTGCGATCGTCATTGAAATGACCAGCGATCTCAGTAATGAGACGGTCGCAAGACCATCGCTGAGAAGACCAATTAGAACAATGAAGCTCCAAGGGACATAAAAGGACTATTCTCTCAGTAGTACTGTGACCAAAAGACCGTAACGTAGTGCGCAACACGATTTAATCCCGTATTTACAATACATTATGATAATATGAACGAGCGGTCCGTTACCTGATGGCTCATGTACGGGAAACGGTCATGCGCTTTGACCCTTGAGAAAGTTGAAAAAATCAGGAGAAGGTAGTGTATGATGGCGACGAGTCTGATTCTAATAAATAAATATAATTGAAATAACTAATTTTTCCTTGTACATTGCACGCTTGTCTTGCACAATTAATTTTCTTGACATTTTTTTTCATTTTCATTTTTCTTTCTTCTCAGCTCCTGATAGCTTCCGAAATACAAACTTGCAGAAAGTTTGGAAATTATTTGGGGATAATTTTTTTATGCTGTAGTTATTATTACTTCGTTTATTAGGTTTTATTTAGTTTTGAACATATAATCGATTGTCTTATTTATTTAGTACGCAAATAATCACTATTATGTATCGATATATCAAACTGTAAATTGGTCGTGTGTTATGTTTGAAAAGTTGTGATAAATATATTTATTTAGGACTATTTTATTGATTATCGTTTTGCATTAATATTTGCTATCTAAAAAAATTTGTATTATCTTAACCCTTTTAATTTTTTTTTAAATATACCTCTTTGCTCTTCGTAATAGTTTAGCCATTTTCTCAATGAGTTATTTATGGTGTCATATTTCAATTACGTTATCGATTATGGGTAAAAAATGGTTAGAAAACAGACATAGTAAAACAAACATAAAGAAGTAGATAGAAAATGATTGCGTTATCTATTGAAATTGAAGCCCCTGGCAATATCGAGCCACATCTGTAATATATACGCCCGTTTGCAATCAAAACTTCAACAAATGATGTATATTTCAATTAATTCTTTTTAAATTTTTATTCTCATTATAGATATCAGCAATTTTAAGAAAATTAATTTAAGTTTTCTTGAGCAAAAAAGGAAATAAAAACTTGATTCTAATTTGACTTTCTTAGCATATATAAATATATATATACATATACATATATATATATATATATATATATACATATATATATATATATATATATATATACATGTATAAAGTGTGCTTACAAAACTAAGTTTCACAAAAATGTAATGAACTAATCTCGCAGAAAATATACATTGATACATAATTCCATTTCATTATTTTACATACCTTTTTAAGGTTTCCTTAAAAATGTTTGTAAAATGTTGAACTTTCTAGAGACATCAAATATCGTTCATCCACTCAGTTGCTTTAGATATTAAGAATCTAATACGAATGAAAGAGCATTTCAGGCGGCGCGAACGTTATGACTACGTGATAATATTTACGCCCCAAATATTGTCACAATTGCAGGACGAACGATACATTAATTTTGAAGCTGTCAGAAACCAGTTTAACTCGCACTACGAGGTTTCATTACGTATGTAGGTTACAGTACGCTTATATACGTGTTAAGGGTACATAATATTTATATTAAGCTTTTTCAAATATCCATTTTTCACGACGTTAAAATGTTGTCCGCTATATCTGTCACTGGCGAAAAAGATGCTGTATATTAAAAACATTATGATATCTAGAATGATCGCTATAGTAAATTAATTTTTTTTCGTAATACAAGTAGAGTATTTTTTCGGTATATCTATGAAGATATACTACCAAAATTTATGACAAAAAAACTTTTCAGGTTTCATTATTAACCCCTTTAAATGATACCACACACGGTGTGTTAAGAAAGAAATTTTGATTACACAATTTACTCCTCTAAAATATCCATAGGTATTAAATTCAGAGTTGTTGCCGTTACTAAATTACGTGTAAGTCTTCAGCAAGTCTAAAAATTTGCTTCTGGCTTCGTGTAGTGTTAAAATATCATACGTAATGAATATTAGAAACTTCCCTTTGATTGCTGCAAAATTCTTAAAAGACTATTAAACAAACAATCTCAAGTAACCCTCGACTTCAAAACATTTCTACATCTGAATGATTATAATTTTAATACCGACTTGGGAAATATAATTACTTGCTACGTTGATGAAAAACGTCAACGTTTTAATGAGCAAGCAATAAAATATCTTTACGGCAATAAGGTAAATATGCCATGCTATTTTCTGGTTAAGTAATCTGGACTTAATCGGAAAATGGCGCGACATATTTATCATAATATCCGGTTAAGTAGCCACAGCGCTTTTTAACATTGAAGAAAAGTATTAAGTGAGGCAAATTATCCTATTAAATATAAAAAAGCCTATCTAAAGAAGAAAAGGTGCCAGCATTATTGCGTGGTTTGCAATTGCGAAAGGCTTAATAGCACCAGAATAAAAAACATTTTTTTTCTTTCTGCATCTTTTTTTACATTACGTATTATGTGGTAAGGTAAATATTGGTAGGATTAAAATATATGCAAATCTCTCTTATAAGAAAAGCCCTAAATATCTCTTTTTCTAACTGTATTGATTATTGAGTTATGTCTGAAACTAATTTAAAAAATTTGAATGATGTGTAAAGTTAAAGATCGTTATTTTATTCGGAAAGTTTTCCATTTCGAAGCGTTTTTACTGTTTTTCAGTTTTTCGACACTACCCATAGTGTAAATCCTTGGTCATCCATATTCTGTATTAAATAATACATTTTTGTAAATACTAAAAGGATTGTAGTAGCACAAATTAGGATTTATGTTAATTTAATAAAATTAAATTGAAATAAAAAAAATAACTCTTAAAATGATTTGTTATAAAAATAATTTTTCTAATATTTTTTTCCTTAAAGGTTTGGCATTCCTTTTGTTTCATTTGTAGTTTATGACATTAACTTGTACTTCGATTAGATTGGAAACGTTTAGTTTTATTGATACAAGCATGTATATATAGATATATAAATAAATATATATATGTATATATATATATATATGAATATATATATATATACATGCTTGTATCAATAAAACTAAAAAGAATTTCTGAACAAATAACAATACGACGTGCCCATAACGACCTGCACAGGTTGCAAACAGATATCCACAGTCACTACGCACAGGTGTACCTATGGCCGCACGCTGCAATTTACAGGTCACAATGCAAGCCACGGCCCGGCAATGATAATAGTTCATTAACGATGAGTTACATGTCTCCGACTTTTAGATACTGCAGGTCTCTATTTACTGGCACTTGTGTGCATTACAATGAGCAGACACTAGTAACGAGGTAATTACTTATCAGTGTGAGGCATTTTGCATTCCAACGATATAACGGTGTGACCTTTAGGTATTAAAGGTATTAACTTTACAATTGTAATTATGTGGAAGACTATTTTATTTAGTATTGAACACACTAACCGTATCAGTCAAATTGTTGTTATAAAAGTATGAACCTTCTTCTTCTCAGTCGTGCACTCTTGACAGAGTAGTCGTGGAATCGTAACATTTTTTAATGTTGTAATATGAATTATATTGCTGCAAGATATTAGATTTTATCAAATACGCCTTTTCAATTGTTACTTTTTTAATTTTGTTTGTAACTTCTTAACAACATTAGTCTATAATTTTTGTTTATCTCAATACATATAAAAATATTACTACTTAAGATATTACTTACCATTCTTTTAATTGGGTTTTGCATTACACAATAATTCTCCTCACTTATACAAATAAAATATTTTTCGTCAAAATCGTAATAAGTCAATTCTCGGATAGGCAAGTATTCTATATTTAGTAGATATGTTCATTCCGTATCAGTTTTTATGCGCACATGTCTTTTTATAATTTCTAATATTTATTTAACGACAGGATGACTCTAAATAATTACATTGTTAATATTCCATATAATTACTATGACGATAGTTCATTACTTTGTAACTAAATTAAAATTAACAATGAATTTCAACCACAAAGCTTGACTACTGTATAACTACGATACAAGCACCCGAATAAGAGGAAGCTAGTTTCTATTATTTCTTGAATTATAAAAATGGCCTTACGTGATACACAATATTTTAATTGCCCAGAAACCCAAATGGAGTCATTTGAATATTCATTCATAGTGTTATATCAAATCCAACGTAATTTTTGTCACTCTTTGGATTTATATAACACTTCAGTCTCATCAATTTGGACGACAACAAAGTAAAGAACGAAAGTAAAACGAGGTAGAAAATTATGCGTCCGGTCTTTCCCGTTTACAGCTGATGGCTTTGAGTTTCTCTATTATATTATTAGTTACAGATGAGAAAGGACTTTCCATCAAGACTGATAAGTTTTACCGATTTGGCACAAAAACAATATTGAAACCTGGGTAACATATTTTAACGCTTACGTATTTTCGTTAAAACTTATTTTTTGGAACCTAATGAAATGAGACATATTAAAAATACATTGTTTTTTTTTGCATTTCCCAATTTTTTTTAATATGGCTTGGTATATTTGCAGAGCTTTGACTAAGGTAAGTACGATTGGTTTGAAATTCATGTGACATAGGAATAAAATTTTAGAGGCTTTGTAAAGATCCTGAAAATAAGATGACCAACATAGGTGAGTGAGAGTAAAATTAATTTTTACCTAGAAATTTAAAAAAGGGTTTCAGTTTTTCTAAGTCTGAAATTAGAATGAAGGAAATTTGTTTTCATATAATAAATCATATTCTGGTAGAAAATGATTAAATATTTGAAAGCACCGTTATTAAATTTACGTAATTTATTTACTTGCAGCATAAATTATTAAATTATTTTATGCTGTAAGTAAAAATTTAGTAGAGCCATTGAGTGTTCGTTCTTCAAAATTGGAGAAGGGTAATCAAAGCTTGATCGTAGAGTGGTTCTCTTTATTCTGGTCGATACGTGAAAACACTGAAATTGAGTTTTCTTGGGGCATGTGTGTAAATAATGTTTTTTTATCAGGTCTTGCTGGCAGTAGACAATTATATTATTTGTGTATGTGTATATATAAATATATATATATATATATATATATATATATATATATATATATATATATATATATATATATATGATCCATACACACATATATATGCACACAAACACAGTTATTTATGTAAGTGTTATTATGTTATACCACTTTATTTGCAACTAGTATGGAAAGTCTACTTCTATTTTCATCACGTGATTTTCTCGAATCCTTCTACGTATGGGACATAATATTTGTTGAAGATGTATGGTCTATTTTGACACATACATTTGTACTTTAATAACATTGCTTACTGAAAAACTTACCTGAGGATCCACAAAAATTGCAAGGAAAATATATCTTTTTGTTATCTAAATAATGTATTCTTCCCTTTGAGTCAACGATAACCTCAATTGGAGGATTGCATAATCTTAGTTAAGTCAATAAATGCATGAATTTTTACTGAAAATTTTCTTTAAATATAAATGAAATTTAGTTGCCTACTGAATCTTATCAGAATGAGAAGATATGAAAATTCAAATTCTAGAAATGAAAAAACCGGTATTTACTTAGTTCTCTTTACTGCTAGGTAAATTACGAAAACTTCTAAGTATGAATAACTTTCATTTCATATTTTTTATAAAAAGTTTAATGAATTTCGACATATTCATATTACAGAAAAATATGAAATTAAGAAAAAATATTCTTTTATTAATAATCAAACTTTTTCACCCAAGTGGTCATTAGACTATTTTAAAATACTATCCCCTTTTGTACGGTGAAAATTAAATACGTTACTCCCTACTATCTCCAGAGGGGATTAATGGATCAGTTATAAAAGGAGCAAGTAAGCTTTTATAAAAGCGTGCTACTTTTAATTCAATAATTAAGCTTTGAGGCAAACTTCGTCGTGCCAATAATGAATTTCGCGCACCAGACATTTAGCTTTTCAATTTCAACGTAGTGTTTAAAAATAATTATTTGCAATTTTCTTAATTAGCTTCTATTTTTAAAAATTTCATTTTTTTTATTGTGATCTTGGTATTTGTATAATTATGTGCACATAATTCAGATGAAGCTACCTTTAATATTAAGCAATCATCAATGTCGCATTAAATAATTTAACTCTGATTGCTTATGTCATAATCTGACTTCTTTTATAATGTTTCGATTCGCCTAATCTACAAAACCATTTAATTGGATATTTACATCTTTTTAATTTGTTACATGATTATAATCTATATGAGTGTTAGGTATCGCGTGATTGACCCTCTAGGCCGACTAAATGTTAAATTTATTTACAAAAAGGCATTTTGCTGTAAAAGTGCGCTTCTTAAAAATCTATTTTAAATAAATCGTTGTCATTTTCTTTAATTTTTTTTAAGATTAAAAGGTCGATAGTAGGTGGTGAAAAAAGACATTCTAACTGTCCTTAATAAGGATAATTGCTAACTTGATTATTTCGTACTAATTATTGTCATCTGGCCAATACAATTTTTTCCCTCTTCTATATTTTTTTCTTATTGTAAACTTCGGTTTCTTTTCGATATGTGAGCCACAGCTTTAAAAATAAAAAAGAGACACGTTTAGGTCAAATTTTGTCAAATTTCTTTCGTTGAGATTATTTTTTAATATAAAATATAAAAGAAGGAATTAATAAAAATATAATTCAAATTCGGACACATAAGATATATTGTTTATGTGGGAAAAGTTTATAATGTTATTTAGATTGGAATATTTGCGTTGAATTGAATTATTTAGATAGAAAAAAGTGTTCTAAAGAAAATAGAACAATACTTTACTGAGCCTAAACCTCAGGAGAATTTGTTCTACTCGGCGCTTATTTGAGGAATACAACAAATTGATCCCTATACACAACACAGATTGGACCCGCCTCCCATCACTTTTTCTTATTAAACAATACAGTCAGCAATATTCACATACTAAAAAGATATCATTTTGTTTTAATAGTTAACTCAGTTATTGTCATGAAAAATTAAATATGTTAGAAGTTTATAACTTTGGAAAAAAAACTACGTTATGCTTAAGATCATACAATGGCATCGATAACTTTAGCAAGTAATATAATCGTACTGTGGATCTGAAAAATATTGAATAAAAAAATTAGAAAAAACATATTAATTAAATTAATATCTTAATAAATATGATACAGCAATACTTGCAAATACGCAGGATGTATGTAGTACATAATTACTTAACAAAGTTATGTAATTACACAATTAGACAAAAGGTCTAAATAGAAATATATGTCTTGAAAAATACCTGAATATACCCCAAGAGGATTTGTTGGAAAAAATCGCAAATATTTTTCCATCATTAAGCATACTATGAACACTTTTAAATATGTTTAAGAAATACTTTAATAGTTCTTTAGATCAGAGAAACGAAATAGACGGTTTCCCAATAGTCTTATTCGCTGATTAAATTATAATGAAAAACCTACATGGTAGTTTCGGGCGATGTACGATCTTGAAAATTGGCGTTTTAATTCTAGTTGTTAGTAATTGTGTTTGGAATTATGCTTTTTATAATAAGTTTGTTTTTATACCGGTGAAAGATATAGCACGTAATATATTTAATATAGGTTTCATAAAATTAATATCTTTTTATGTTTTAATTAAAAATACTATGTACCCTTAAATGTTTATAAGTATCTAAATGTCCACAAAACCCTCGTAGTGCTAGTTACTCGTACTTGACAGGTTTTCTTCTTAACTAAATTTTGTCTATGAATAATGTTGCAATTAAGCTATGTTAACCTAATCAAGTTATAGTTTCAAAGACCGAAAAATACGCAGTATGAAAAATAGAGGCCCAAAACGAAGAGAATAATAAAAGCATAAAAAATTAAATATAATGAAACCTTTTAAAGAAATTTATCGGCACATAACAGAAGTTTAAAAAAAAAATTTATTTGAAACAAATTTTATACTAAAATATTAGAAGATGAGAACTTAAGGTCCTTTCACTACTTCTACAGCAATATTATTTAATTAATCAACAACAAGTCGTTTTATAGCGTAGTTTCAGGCAGAGGAATAAGAAATTTCCACTGTCAACTGTGTTTATTTCTAGGTCATATTACTTTTATTAATGTTTTTAATGTAAAAAAATGAAAGAAAAGTAGAATAAATGATACGTGTGGATGGAAAAAAACAATTGTTTTCTGTCACATTTTCTATGGATAGGACACATTACGATCTGATGGACATTTTTTTATATGCGATATTTCTTTCTGAGTTAAAGTATTTGAGTGTTATATGTAAATTTCAAGCTAGTAGTTCATTTGCTTTTGGAAGCTAAAGTATCTTGAGGTCGAACGGACGGACAGATGGATAAAGTATGTGCACAATAGGTTTTCGTGTATATTACTCGTATTCGGAATACTGAGAAAAGCCTAATTAAAAATTAGTTAATTCTTTTCTTGTAGCAGCTATTCTGGTAAAAGGTTGAGGTAATTTATTAGTAACCATTTATCTCGTGTGCGAAATCACAATATCACATTGAAATAAAATGTATTGAGAATTTACATTGGTTCGTTTTTCACAAAAGGGTGGAATATACGTCAGTGGCTCAATCACATCATGCTGAAACATTCCCCGTATGTAAACGAGTGTAAACCTTGAACTATGTTACTTGAATTGCATAGTAATATAGTCAAGTAAACTTATAATCAATCAAGCTTGCTTGGCACTTAACATGGACAAGCAAGTTAGTGAAGCCTTGCAGTGTTGTATATTATTTATGATGTTACATTGTAATTATTTATTACATTTTAAATATAAAATACGAATTCATGCAGATAGTACCAAAGTTGACGGAATTGATTATGAATACAATACAAATAAGAAAGTTCTCAAATAAAAAATAATTATAATGATACATAATATGATAAATTTAGACACATTGGGAGAAGAAAAAAACGAAGTGTGAAGAAAACCGAATACGGACGCAAGGACCGGAAGGCTAGTCAATGGAGTTAGAGCGGATTATATTGTTAAGACGAATATTGAAAGTGTATTGAAATGATTCTTTATTCATTTTATTCCATAATTTGACTGATGGTATTGTTTATAAAAGAACCAACAAGGTATAGGAAAAAGGAACGTGTAGAGATTTTACAAATGCAGTTCAAGACTGTGAGTAGGAAAGTCCGTGAAGTTGGCACCGACGTATTATACGTCGGTGTGCTCTGTGTTTAAAATATTACATAATCGTCGTTATGAATCATCACAAAATTAAGCAGTAAACTAAACATAAATGCTAACTACAGCCACAGTTAAATATTAATAGCAATAAATATGACATATTCATAGACCAAATATGTAGGGAACATACAAGTTTGAAATGAATAATGCCTTTTAATTAGTTATGCAATTTTTCGGTAAGATATATATAAAAATCACCAGAATCAAATAAAGGGAAAAAAGTTGACCGAGGTGAACTTTAGTTTTAAAGAAAGTAAACCCTTGAGAATGATTTAAAGCCTCCTGTTTTACTGAAGAGCGGATGACTGACTCTATTCATCTGGAGCTACCGACTAACATATTGATCACAATGTATGTATAATTGTGGTTTTCTGTAAGATAATGTTTTCGTTAAATTGCGTGGATATGCACTTATATGTCTTTCTTCGCATTTCATATTTTATAGTAAATATAAATAATTTTATTGTATAAAAAAATGTCGCAGCGGATTAAATAATTGTCATATTAGGTTCTGAGATATATGAACGTTAAAAAATGTTATTCCAATTTAATTACTCAAGGAATCGAATTAATAATGAATCGAGTTTTCATGCAGTAAAATAAACGTTAAAATGAGACTATAATTAAATTTACTATTGACACTCTATCATCACCATATATAGCTGTAGATTCACGTTAGGGAAGCATGTAGTAAAGATGGAACGCTGTATCTACTTTCGCGTCTTGATGTCACTATAACAGCATGTAAATAAATAATCTACATATGGAATGAATCTGATCTAAATTTCGATATTACACTTTTTTCTGTTAACATTTGGATCGGAACTCAGGCTCGCCTGCTTTTATGTGAAGTTAATAGTTTAGTAAGTTTTTTTTGGCTATGCGACGCATTTAAAGAGATCTTAACTATAATTTACTGGGCGGAAGAATATTAAAATTTCATTGAAAATATTTGGTTTATACTGAGTATAACTTACAGGTTAATGCAATATCAATCTTGACACTTTTAGTTCTTAAAACCATTAAACAAAAAACGAATGTATGACCGAATCATTGAAAACTTTTTAAAATTTGACGTGAGAAAGTACTGATTTGATGTTTAATACAATTTCAAATTAAAGTATTTGTGATTAGCTTTATCTCGCAGTTAGATTAAAAAAACTGAGAAAAATGTGGTGAAATGTAAAAACATTTGACCTATTGATGTAAAAACATTTGACCTATGAATTGGTCAAAATAAGAAAAATGGAGTTTTCTTTGAAAAATATTTTTAGAATCGAGACAATAATTTACAGGTTTAAGACGGTATTATCCAATTGCTGTGTAAATACAAGAACCTAGTTATGTTTACGCTTTTCTTCTTGACAAGATGATCGCTTTAATTATAAAATATGTACTCCAATAAAGTAGTGAAACCCAAATAAATAAGCAAAAAAAGTCAAAATATTTAAATTTATTATATTAGCATTAGGACTAGTTCCCTCAAAAATGAGTAAAATTTTGTTTGTCAAAAGAATAAAATAATAATTAAAAACTATTGCTTTCCATATAAGCATGATTTACTTTGAAATATTTCAAATTAATTTTCTCACGGTTCATTGTATCGATTATAGGATATTTACATTTATGTACGTCTCATATACGGGACTTGTTTCAGTTATAATATATATCTTAGTCGGTTTAAGAAGACCAAATAAAAAATCCTTGAATTTACATTAAGTAATTAATATTTATATAACTAGTTATCATCTTTAAATAACAATTTTGCATTAAGATAAATATTATGTAAAAAACGAGCCCAAACTTCGAGACTCTTCGAGGCCATGAAAATCTAGTGAGACCTCATGAGAAGCCAAGTATATAGGGTTCTAATTAACGTTGATATCTTCGTGAATATAAAACACTGCAAGTTTTATTAAAGAATGTTGTAAAACTTAGCAGTTACGTGGCATTAGAATGTAATATTACTCTCGGTACTGCCTACTGTCAAATGTGCCTTTTTGAGGTTTTAGCATAACTGCAGTGGGAGGATATGAAGGAACTCAAAAGTATACAGTGAAGAGTATTACAGCAGTACTTGCTGGATTAGGTTTTTATATGAATTATTTAGGACATGGAGTTCTTTAGTTTATTATTATTGCCCGTTTTATTAACTTTCGTTACGATGTCAATCCTTTACTGACAAAGTAATACTTGAGAGACGATGCTGTCAAAAGCCAACCAACATTAATACTATATCAAAATTTCTTTAAAATTAAAAGAAACCATTTCATTAGTCGGAATATTCATACATTAAAATGATACGAAAATCTTAAAATTTGCAAGTAACCATAAGAAAATTTTGAATTTTCAATAACAAGTAAAGAAATTTGCTAGTAACCAGGGACACTAAAATTTTGAGCTCTCGTGGTAATAAGTGTATTCGAAGTTCACCAAATTTTGGGCTCCAATTAAAAAGTCGGTCATCCTAAGAAATGTAGGAAAACTACCCCTTCATTCTTTTGTTCTCTACCGACTATAACATTTAATGATATTCAGTTTAGTCCGTTATATAAATTACAATGACACGGCCAAGCTGTTTGTAACTTAATTGCTTATGTATGCAGAATGGAGATGCGTTGACCCTCAAGAAATCTTTAGTGGATTGTACGTATTTTGATTCCTATAAATTAATTTGATTTAATAATTGTTCGTAAACGAGTATATCATAATTCAACCATTTGTTAATGAATATTGCCTTATATGTTTTTTTCTTTATTAATTAAAGAAAATAAATTTTGATAAGGATAATTGGTTTAAGGAAAATTAAGGTATACTGACTCATCGCATTTTGTGATATAATTGTATTATCTTTTATGTGTATAATATGTATTATCTTTTATGCTTTATTCACATATACTGCTTTTTAAATTGCTTTTAATTCGATGGCCTGCTAAATAAAAGTTGAAATCATTTGCCACTCTTCCACGCAATATTGTAATGCATTCTGCATTACAATATTGCGTGACAACTTACTATTAGTTTGATGTAAACTTATTACCAAAGATTCAAAAATAAAAATTTACTTGAATAATTCCGTACTAAACCTCAAGTAGCACCATGAGCAGGCGAAATTTTAAATGTTTATTCATGGCGATGTATAAACTTATTCTTGAGCACGTTTTCCATGATAACCCTAGAAACCACACAGAAAATTTTGTATGTCCTGGACTTACATGCAGAACTCCTCCCACAAGGTGGATTGGATTCTATTAGTACATATAGAAGTGGAGATTAAAAATTGTATATTTATCCAATATTTGCCTGTACAAAAAAATGTGACTAGAATGACATTTACTAAGATTAAACTTCACTGGATAATTAATTTCACAATGATATTAAAATTACTAAAGCTAAGGTTGAAATATTTTTGATTTTTGATTAATTTTGACTAAGAACAAATTTATTAGTATGTTTAAGCCATAGAGGTAAGAAAAGGTACACCCTCATGATTTAAACCCTTTATGTTAGGATAGTTAAAAATTAACACAGTTAGTTACTTGACACCGCAATAATGGTTATATTTAAACGTAGTACCTAAGGCACCCTAATGTTCTCTACACAGATATTGTTACTAAGTTCAAGAAATAGATTTTTAAATGCTCTTTAAAAAGTAAATTAAAATTCAGACGATGCCAAGTAAAGTTTGCTAAAATAATCATTGGATCACCAAGCAATCATTAAGATAACATACTACATGAATTCTTTTGGAGTGAAATGCTAACATAAGTAGGCAGTAAATTTTCATTTATCATAAAATGAAATCTGCTCATCACTCGATTATCGACTGGGAAATGAAATGTAAATCGACAAAAATTCTATGTACTGGAGCCAAAATTAAGCCAAATTGAGATGGTAGTAACGGGGTTGTCTCAAGACCACCCTTCAGAGAGACAATTAGGATGTCGAAGGTTGTGAGATCGTAGTCGGGTCATATGTTGGTTAGTACTTTAATATCGTATTTACAACATATTATAATGATGCGGTCGAGTGGACTGTTATCTAATGACTCGTGTATTAGAAATGATTATACGCACTGGATTGGGGGGCACTGGTTTCTCAGAATGTAGGTAAGCAGTAGGTTAAAAAGTTTAACGTGTAATGATGTGGAAGAGTTTTATAACGAAACCGTGTATTATATTAGAGAATAATATATTTTATGAAAATAATAATAAAGTAGAGTGGAGTCGGGCGACATTACTATTAAGCATTTATTATGTTATAGCCTTTCATTAGGTAATAATGTAAATCTAAAGATAAGAGAACATTGCTGCGCTGAGGAAGTAGTGAGGTTGAGGTGAATTATCGAGCTGCTTTGCCTGGTATTAATGTCTTCTTTAACTAATATGAGTCTTGGAATATACTTGCTGTATTTTTAGTATAGTTTTTTTATAAAGTGGAACTGTTTTAATAAAAATATTTTATTTACCGTTTATATCAGAAATTCCATTAATGTAATAAAGACGAAAGTTTTGTTTGTACGTTTGTTTATTTTTTAAGGATTTACGCAAAAACAACAAATCTTGTTGACATACAACTACTACAGTATGATAGTTTAAAGATATCAAATTACCATAGTCCATACAGTATGTACATATGTTGTAATTTTTTTTAGATTAGTTCATCACGTGAATGTAGTCGCAAAAAAAATCTCTGATATGGGTATGTTATGACGAACGCTGGCAAAGTAATCACAATTATAAAAATAATTATACATATGGGGAAATTCGTTATACGTAAATAAAACTCCAAGTACAATATTTAACTTTCCCTTAATTTTATCCCTTTTAATGGTACCAATGCAATATATTTCACGAGAGTTTAATTATTTGGGCAAGTTCAGTTTTTACACTAACTAAGATGAGTGTAATGTAAATTATAGATTTAGTTTATAAAGAGAATCTACATTGGATTCATATAATAATATCCTCTGCAAGCATATCTCGAGATTAATTTTAATGTCGTATATAAATTAAATAAAAAAAAATTAATGTTTCAATTAATGTCGTATATAAATTAAATTAAAAGCATTAAGTAAGCAAATAGTTTTATAACAAAAATAATATTTCCATTTTGCCTGCTTTTTAATATAAACCATTTTGACTATTTTTTAATCTTTTAAAGTTGACATTAAATGTGACATTTAAAAGCATAATTTTTTCACCTAAACAAATTAAATAAATATAATTATGTTCCTTTTTTATTCTTATATCGATATAAAGTTTAACATGTAATATATAATATTTACGAAAGTTATATTATTAAAGTTTAACATGTAATATATAATATCTTAGAAAGAAAGTTATCTTTTGCATGTAGCTCGTGTAGTTACTATCAATTTGCGCTTATTATAGAAACTTTTTTGACATTAAAAAGCACTACGGCTAAACGACCAATCGATGTATCGGCTTCCCACAAAGAACTCTTAAGGATAATAATGCTGTTTCGACGTGGAACGATCTCAGTAATGAGGTCACGTCAAATTCGTTGGGTGGTACATTAGAATATGTACAAAGACCATCGCTTTAGTATTGTTAGCAGTGGGCCGTAAGGAATTATTCGATGTGATTTGATCCCATCTTTGATTCCATTATTACATAGTGTATTAAAATACCTAATATGACCTTCTTTATCGTTTCCTATTAGTCCACATATGCGGAATAGTTACATGTATTGCCTCACGAGAAAATGTTCATTTTTTGCAAAGGGCGTGAGCTAAAGACGATATGTTAGTGTCAGCTGTAGTTACACTTGCGAAAGTTTAACTAGGGTCAAACTTAATGTAATTGCAAAGCGCTGTGTTGACCATTACTCTTGCATATCACCATTTGTATCAAATTATCCCGTTATAAGTTCAATGTTTATTACTAATTATTACTCCGAATTTTAAACGTTAGTAAACATAATAATATAAAATATTTTGTTATTCTGTTATTTCAACGTTATTGAAGTTTAAATGAATCGCATTGTTGATTAATATTTTATTATTTTTCAATTGACGATCCTCTCGCCATTGCGCCTTTACCATATCATTACCTTGATTTATTTGCATCCTTAATAAAAAAATAATAAAGTTATCATTAAGATTATTTATAGAAACTTTTGAAATGTAAATTCGTACAATTGTGTGACGATTGACAAACAGGGACCATGAAATAGGGATAATAAATTGGTAAATACCCACAAAGTGTCACGAAAAATATCACGAAGAACAATTATTAGCAATTGATGAGTGTTAATATCCATAGTGGACACCATTCAATGGTTTTAGAAGCTTGAAACAACTTATTAACATTTGAAATTGACCTAGAAATTACGCCTTTGTTACTTAGAAAAATCAAAAAGATCGAAGGTAATGAAATTTTTTTTTTGCATAGATACTTTTATGTAAGGATCGTTGCCGGAGTGTTTTTAATAGTTAATTATGAATTAAAAATATCTCTATTATTAATTTATTATTAATTTAAAATATCTATTTAAAATTACTCTGTCAAAAATACCTACTATAAACTATAAAATCATCTACAAACATTATATTTACTTTTTACTAATAAAATATATATCGAATTAAAAATTCATTAAGACTGAAATTTATAATAAAATACCATATCCATAATGCACAAATAAGTGAAAATATTTGCTACAACAAGCAATTAGTTAAACGTAAATAAGAAAACACTTCAAAGAAAACGAAGTATTCCTTTTACACGCTGACTCGTTCAGATAAAATAAATAATGAAGGAAAATTGTACCAAATATTTAATTAAAAAACTCCGTCAATATTTTCTGAAAAAGCAATGGCAAGAAAAAAAATTGTGTCTTTGCGGCCGAATTTGTTTGTACTAAATTAACTTCCTCTTTACTCAAATAAAAAAGTCATCAAATTAGTTGTTGTTTTTTAAACAGAGTTGCAGGGAGCTGGAAGAAGACCTTTTTGTTTACTAAACAAGAATTTAAAAGTTACCTTGTTTTCTTAATTTCTTAATTCCTATTCTTCATCAAATGTGTGGTCATGAAATTAAAGCTTCATATAAGTTAGATATTATGCTTTAACGTTTAGCGCTCAGTTTTTTTTAATTAAATTTTATAAGACGGCGTTAAATTCACAATACAACGAATATAACATTTTAATTTTTTCTGAATTTAGAATATGTAATAATTTTTTCCAGCTTAAAGCTTAATTAAAGTGCATAAGTAAAACAGGTCCATCATGCCAACTTCCAAAATGTATATTGTTTAGTGATAGTTCAAAAATTATATAAAATTAGATTTTTAATTATGCAGACATATGTATTTGTATATATATATATATATATATATATATATGTGTGTATATATAATATATATATATATATATATATATATATATATATATATATATATATATATATATATATATATATATATCATTCCAAAGTTTAATTTCTTAAAGGATGGACTTTCTTCTTATAGTGAGCCCTCCAAGTAGATGTCTGAAGGTACAGAAAGAAGTCTGCAAGCATGCCGCATTCCCATTCATCCCGATAACCCTTTTTAAACTATCCTATTTTCTGCCAGAATTACTCGTTATGGTCATCGATAACTGTATTAATACTTTCTGGAAAGAAATTTAAATTGGAGTAGGGAAAACGAATTTCATTACCTAAACCTTTTAATGCCTCTTTTTGTGTTATTAAAGGCTGAACAGAAAGGGATTGCGAATAATTGCAAAATTTTATTATGTTTCACAAAACAAAAATTTATTATCTAACTATGGCCGAACTAGGCGTGGGATTTTTTTTGAAAAATTAAAAACCAAACTTATCTCGACTTATGGCTTTAAAATAATTCTTGAATAAACGAATTTCGATGTGCGATGTCGATAATATTTTTCTCAGATAATCAATACTTTTTATCGACCATAAATAATAAATATCATTACAGAAAATTAAACTATATTCTTTTATTTAAAACGAACTTAACAATCTGGGACATTTTGGGTAATCTGGAATTTTAGTGTCATGTTTTACGAAACCACTGTTCTATTGTTCTTTATTTTTATATCAGCATAAGATTTGAAAAACTAGGTGTATTTCAAATCTTATTTCGATCAAATCTAAATCTCTAATGTGGTCGTTTAGCTCTGATTTCATCACATATGCGAAACCCTATGTGATGAAATCAGAGCTTAATTAATCTATAAAATTCCTCTTCACCAGAAGGATAGACATCAATATCTTTTTTCATCGAATTTCTATTTGAAGGGTCGTTATATTTCTATACCGATCATAATATGCTTAACGATAATTTCTGCATAGAAACTTATGGAGAATAATTTTTCGTTTTGCAAGCAGCAGTAAAATTGGATTTTTTTTCCTTTTAGGTGTGAATTGAAAACGAAAATAATAAAATAAGTTAGAGTAATTGAAATGAGTGCGCCAAATTGTGTAGATTTATAAACAATATAAATGTATTTATGACTTTTGTACACTGCAAAGAGTTATTTTAATGATTACCTCAAAAATGGTTTTACGAATTGTAAAAAAAGCGAAACAATACTTGTTCTCGTTTTCAAGTGTAATATTGAAATAATATTTGTTTTGTTACGACAGGAATACCTAATACCAAATACCATTCATCACATTGATGAATTGTTTATGTTGTGTGGTGTTCATGGTCTTCGTGGTTCTTCTTAAAAGTGTTAGAACATTGGATAATATCGCAATTGATAAACATTGTATCTAGAAGCTAGTATTATACTTGTGTACATACATACTAAATAAAAAGTCATACATACTAAATAAAAAGTCACTGAAGTTAAAGGCATTAAAAAACTATACATTTATTACCAAGATTGTTTGTTGTCGATTGTAATGCAAGTTAGATAAGTAATACCTTTATTGGAAATTACATTCATAGATGCCATATTTTTTATGTTTTCTTTGTAACATCAAGAAATCAAAATATCCCAATTCATAAGTATTTTCTGAAAAAACTCCAATGAATGAAATTACCCTATATAGCAATCCTCAATTTCTGATTATTGTTAGTAGAAATTGTACCCTTCAAAACTTTTAGGCGGAAAATAAAAGGATTTCTCCTAAAATTCATCGAAAGCGTAATTGTTATTTAAGAATGTAATTTTGGTTATGTGGCTATTTTGAGTAGACCGTGCTAAAATACTGAAGAAAATATTTTTTCATTCATGCCATTATCGATGGTCCATAGACCAGTTACGCAATAGGAACAGTCCTTTTTTATAATATATATTAAAAGATTTACTTTGGAAATTTTTGGTTTCTTATTGCTAATTAAAATGTCAAGTAAAAGATAAAATCTCTTAAAGTAGGAAGAAGTCTAGTTCTGGGAAAACTATTGTCAGTAAAATTATATACTTGATAATTTATTATAAAGCGACAGTAGATTTTAAATGAGAAAATTTGTTTGTAATATTTTTAAATATATCGATGCATATTTCTGCGCAGTATATGGGAAAATGAAACGAGATACAATTGTATTAATTTAGAATTATTTTTGGACAATTCAGTAGGAAACACGTGGTAGGCTCTCAAACCAAAGTTAATAAAACGGTAGAAGTGTCATGAAAAAATAATATTAAAACTTTGCTTATAGCTAATGACATATGAAGAATAATTAGTATATCAATTATAGGAGCAAGATCTTTTTTAAAAACAGATATTATCCTCTACACATATTACCTGTGCTACTCTGCGGGAGGTGGAGATCTACAATATTTGGGAACACTTCTTGTGGTAAAACGATTAAATTCATAGGAGATTAGGCTTTCGCAAAATCTTTATTTTCTTATTTATTTTTACTCTCCTTAAACTTCTTCACTAAAACTTTTTAGGAAAAAAATGTTGGCCATAGTATGCCGCATCAGTACCTACACAATGCTCAAACAATTTATTATAATACTTGGATATTCGTCAATACTGATAATTTTATAAAATCAAAGGTGAATGATAACGACAAACAAATTCAATAACGTGAAGTCATGTAAAAATGAGATAATTTCTTGTCTAAGCAAGATTAATATGCGTTATGTAATATTTCAATATCGCCTGCGTATAAATTAAATCTCAGCTTCTATGTTGCTAATTTGAAACTTTTATTTTGAGTAAATTATAATTATTGAAGCTTACAATCAAAACGTAACAAGGATGGTGTCAAGGTTTTTTTTAATCTAATTGCTGACGAAACTCATTTAAATTTTTCATTAAGTTTCTCGTAAATTATCGAAAGAAGGAAAATTAGTTCAAATTATAAAATCCGTTGTCCCCTTGGAGCTCTCTAGATATACTGTCCTACCACGGAAAACCATAAATTTTTACCTTGGTAATGACATTATGACATTAAAAAATTTGCACTTAATTTGCCCTGGTGAGTAAGAATTTCTCTGTTATAATATATTTATGTGCTTAAGAATATAACGTAATCGACATAGTATTAATAATGGACTTTCTATTTCTACTAGTGTAAGTAAGTTTTTTTTTAATAAAACATGTCGTTTTAAAGAATATACTTAATGATTGTAAAACTTCAAGAAAAATTATTAGACCACAGAAGCTTCTTAAGAAAGTATTTAATACTAATTATTTCTTAAGTTCAAGAATCATAATTAACCATGGCAAATTATCAGTGGGACTTTTGCTATTTTATCTAGATGTAAAATGTTTGTCACTCTTAACTTCTTATGCTGCATTCTAGGTTTCTCTTTAACCCAATGGTTTCTTTTCCCCTTATATTGTGTAATTATACCAGACGTAACTGAATCAGAGTCACAACTTCTTTCCTTAATCGTTACGGAGTACCAGTTAAAGTAGTGGTATAAAATATAATTAGCAAGCTTAAAAAATTATATTTACAATGGGGATAAACAAAAGTGAAAATTTAAGTCTAAAAGAGCAACGCTCTATGACGGGTATAAAACAAATACGAGAGAAAGTATTGACGACCTTCTTTTTCGAAACTCACAAATAATTCTAAGTAGGTTAATGCCAGAAAATAGAATGGATACAATAAGATTTCCGTAGTGCATTTATAAAGTTTTCAATAATTAAGTTTATATGCATTGAATGGAGCAATTGTTTTAAATATTGAAATAAATGCATTGACCACATTGAATACATGCAAAATTATTTTCAAAGTTTTTTCCCAACAAAAAAAGGTTGAACTAATAAGTAATGTAAGACAAAACTACCGACCGCAAAAATTTTACTTAACAGTATACTATTTATCAATCGTCAACTATCAAGCCACTCCACAATTACATCCCTAAACGAAAATTGGTTAATGAAACACAAAACAATGTTGGAAATGGACGAGTCAGTCAACGTATTGATCAATGTTAATGCAGTTACGAGACACTTAGGTACAGTAGAAATTTATATTACGCAAATGTCTGAAATTCCCGCAATTTTGTTCGTATGTATTTTGAAATATTGTAGAGAAATTTTTAGGAAATCGTTGTTATATATATATATATATATATATATATATATATATATATATATATATATAAATGTATTAAAACCATGCATTAAATTGTCATGAATTTCTTTTCCAAAATATCGATATATTTTAATTATTAAAAACTTGCAGCGCCTAAAATTTTTTACCCCATTAAAGTCCAATGTGGACGTATGATATTGTAGCCATTTTACCCAGAGGGAACCTTCTATAAATATTTATGTGCTGAAAGTACTTTTACGATTATACATCGTTTTTTAAGCATAAACACAACTATATTACTTCTGATTGTTACTAATGATGTTATATTATATATATAGGAATTAAATTAAAAATAGGAAAAATAATAATAAACTGTGGTTCATTACTAGAAATTTCAATTCATTTAAACGATTTCCTTATCAGTTTATATTTCTTTAACAACTAAATATAAGCAATAAAAATATTTTAAATAAATTGGCAGTTTAAAATTTCTCATCTTCTGTTTGATATAAATCTTGCGTCTGAATAAAAAGATATTGAGTCAACGAAATTTCGATTCTCTATAATAATGTAGCATTCAATGTCAAACAAATCCACTAACGCTCCGCTTTGGTGACACACTGTCATTATAATATGTTCTACAAAGGGACTGAACACAGCCAAGGCGCTCAGTCATATCTGGTATTAGTAACGCGCCCGGAGCGCCAAATCTGTCACCATTGAGAGAGTTACGTGTACCTCGGCTACGCTACCACAGTTAATATATTCACGTAGCTGTTCGGGCTATAAAGCATATTTGGTGCGAAGTATGAGAATGGAAGTGAATAGCGCGGCATTCGGTTATTGGTTATTGTTTATTTTTCAGTAAGAGTATTTATTTTCAGTTTATTTGAAGTACTCCAAAGAAGAGCTACGAGACTAAAGAGAGAGCTTTCTTGCTCGGAATAATTATGTAGATAATCTATATAAATTAATAATGCTCATGTATTAGATTTATAATATTTTTTAGTTAAAATAAGTTAATTCAAGAATTTTTCAATACAAATAAATAACTTTGTCAATGATAAAGATGATCCTATCATTACATATTAATTAATTTTTACATATATTCGCTATTAAAATAAACATACATTTTTGAAGTGAAAAGTATTTCAAAATTTATTAATAAAAAGATAAATTTTTATTATTCCGTTTCATAATTGGTAAAACTGAACATTTGTAGAATCACTTCGGTGCCCGCTCGTCTGCCTTCGGCGTAGCGACAAGAAGTGATGACCCAACTAAACAAGTGAAAACGTTTGAGTTTTGATTTCGGGCTTTAATTGAGAAGAATCGTTGGAATTTGAAATAAGTTCTAGATCATCATGAAAGTTTGAAAAGTTTTAAAGTACCACTCCGAAATAAAAAATTCGTTTGTTAATATAAATATAACTTATTTGTAAATAATAGTAAATTTCTCGAAATATTGCTTTTAACACTGCTGGACGAGCCTCACATTCATTTGTCACTCCTCTGTCTGATAATAGTATTAAAAAAAATATGAAAAATATTGGAAATAAAGTATAAAAATTAAATATAATTCCAAAAAGACTTGTATGGGATCTGACATATGTTTCTTTTTTCAAAAAACTTAACCTATGGAACTCCATCAATCCAACCACGACTTGCATTTGGTCGTTTTTATATTTATGATGTCTTCATCCCATCTGGATAAAGAATTACTAATCAATTATTAAACTTTCTTTATTATACCAACATAAAAAAAATAAAAACAAGTCTAAACAAATTATGCTTTCATCAGTCCTGAATCTCAATTCATTTACTAAGTGTCTGGAACTTTTACTAGACACTGTAAGGCTTAAGGTACCGGACTAATGAATACCATTAAAAATGGACACATTTATCTTCATTCAATAAATTGAAATATTCTTTTTCACGTATGTAAAGTTGATGTAAATAAATTAGTTATCAGACTTAAAATAAAAAAAAAATTATTTTAAATATGTGAATTACTACGCGAAATTTTTTCTTAACTACTATTTCCAGGGAAAAGTGATCACAAAAATATACATGGAAAAGATTGTTTAATATTATTGTTGCTATAAAGGTAAAATTTCTTTTTTGTAAATAAAACTCATACCTAAGGTAAAAAGAGCCCGGTATGTAATGAATTATATATGTAAGATGAAAACACAATGTTAGAAATGTATATCAAATAAAGATTCAGTATATTATTCTGAGAACCTAAAATTGAATTTCTATTTGGGAGCTATTACTGTTATATGGAAATCGTATTGTAATGGGATTGTGTTTCATATATTTAAAAGTAGAATCTATTTTATATGATATATCTCAACAAATGTTATGCTTTATTTCCTAAATGCAGAATAAAATCTTGAACCCTTCATTGTTATAATATTTGCTTTATCTCGTCACGATTTGACTTAAAATATTAATTAATATTTTTAAATTATCCCCCATCATAACTTATGAAATTATAAAATATTTGGCAGACGTATTCACTCAGTTGCGGAATGTATCTATTGACCTTGATGTTACTGATTTTGGATGAAAATTGTGTTAAATATTTAATTCACTTTCGATCACTTTCCGAAATATTTAATTCACTGAGAATAAATTAATTTAATATTGTTCTTCATGTTTTGTTTAATTTTTGCAAAGGTGTAAAAAGTTCATATGTACTCCTGTTAAACATCCATCAGTTGTGTTATGAAATTCGTTATGTTTCTATGTTTATTTTTAAACGGAATTAAGTATTATTATAAGTATAAAATGTAATTCAGCCCATGAAACCGCAAACGAAAGTCTATATTGCCAGTTAATACACTTTTGAATCTGATACAACTACTATCAATTTTTAATTAGGATTTATTGAAACCATTTTCTAAATCTAGTCAAACCTGTGTCGGGGAAAATCGATAAAAATTTCGTTCGTATCGTCCAACACTGTGATCCTCAATGAAATGACCAGCGATCTGAGCAATGAGACTGTCCCAAGTCCAACCTGAGAAGACCAATTAGGTCCTTGAAGGTCCGAGGGACCTAATAGGACTATCCTTTCAGCAGGACTGTGACCAGAAGACCGTAACGTAATGCGCAACGTGATTTAATCCCGTATTTATAAAGAATTATGATGATATGACCGAGCGGTCTGTTAACTAAGGGATCATGTACGGGAAATAGTTATGCGCGTTGACTCTTGAAAAAGTTTCGGTTTCTTGACATTGAGAAAATCACGCGAAGCTAGTGAGTAATTGCGACGAGTCTGATTCTAATTAGGATATATTAAACACATGTATAATTTTGTTTCTGCTGATGATTATGACGTTTCGTAGGTATTATAATTTAAATTTGTTATTTATATTTAATGTTTCTTACTAAAAAGCGCGTCCTCTAAATGTATATATATATATATATATATATATATATATATATATATATATGTGTGTGTGTGTGTGTGTATATATATATATATATATATATATATATATATATATATATTGATATTGATATACGATATAAAACCTAGAGTTCGAAATAATTAACTTTTTAACATTTTTTTTACTTTCCATTTATCTTTCTTCTCAGCGATTGATAACTTTAGAAAAAACAAGTTGCAGAAAGTTTGGAAATTATTTTTGGACAATTATTTTACACTGTAGTAATTTTAATTGCTTTATTTATTAGGTTTAATTTAGTTTCGAACATATAATTGATTGTCTTATTTATTGCGTATGCAAAATATCGCTATTACAGGTCAACATAACAAGCTGTAAATTTTTCATATGTTATGTTTGAAGAGTTGTGACACATATATCTACTTAGAATTATTTTATTAATTATCGTTTTGCTTTAAGATTTGCTAACTAAAGAAATTTAGTATTATCTTACCCTTTTTTAACTCTTTTTTTAATGTACCTCCTTAATGCTCTTCGCTCTTCGTAAAAATTTAGCCATTTTCTCAATGTGTCATTTATGATATAATATTTCAATTACGCATTTAATTTTGGTTAAAAACTTATAAATCATGCGTAAAAAGTGGTCTGAAAACAGATATAATAAAACAGATAGATAGAAATAGACAGAAAATTATTGCTTTTTTACATTGTCATTGAGGTGTAACCAGCCTATAATGGCAGTAGCGAGGTACTTCTGTAATATAAGCGAACAATTCCAATGAAACTTAAACTTCAACAGACGACGTATTTTTTAATTGATTTTTAATTATTTATTTTATTCTTATTATAAATATCAGCTACTTTAAAGAAAATGAATTTAATTTTAAAGAAATAAGTAATTGAATTAATAACATCAAAATGGAAAAAAAATTGTTCTTCCTGTTTTTACATTATATAGTTTCCAAAGTAAATATTGGTAGCATTAAAATATATACAAATCTCTCTTACAAGAAAATCCCTAAATTACTTTTTTTAAATGTATCGTTTACTAAGTTATGCTTAAAACTAATTTAAAATATTTTATACGATACGTTACAGTGTTTTAAAAGCCAAATAAAATAGTCTTCCACATAATTACAAATGTAAAGTTCATACATTTCCTTTTTTGTTTAAAGTTCACACCGTTACATCGTTGGAACGCAAAATGCGTCACAGTGATAAGTAATTACCTCGTTACTAGTGTCTGCTCATTGTAATGCACACAAGTGCCAGTAAATAGAGACCTGCAGTATCTAAAAGTCGAGGTCATGTAACTCATCCTGAATGAACAATTGCTGGGCCGTGGCTTGCGTTGTGACCTGTGAATTGCAGCGTGGGTACACGTGTGCTTAGTGACTGTAGATATCTGTTTACATCATATGCAGGTCTTTGTGGGCATGGTGTATTGTTATTTGTCCTCAAATCATATTTTCATCTGCGCTTCAATCCACAATATATATATATATATATATATATATATATATATATATATATATATATATATATATATATATACATATATTATTGCATGGTTTTACATTTGATCATCATTATAAATGTTACTTTTTTTCATTTTGGGTATTCGTTCTTAGGAACATTATAGTCTGTAATTTTTGTTTATCTCTACATATATAAAAATCTGTGCTATATTTTTAAAAATAAACTATACTTTTAATTGAGTTGTGCATTACACAACCGTTTTCCTGATTTATTCAAATGAAATTTCGTTAAAATCGTAATACGTCAATTCTCGGATAGTCAAGTATTCTACATTTTGTAGATATGTTACTTCCCTGTCTGTTTTTTCCACTCATTTCTTTTTATAATTTCTAGTATTAACTTTACGACTGGATGACTAAATAATTAGGTTGTTAATATTGCGTTTGATAACTGCGACGGTAGTTCATTACTTTGTTACTAAATTACAATTTACAATGACTTCCAACAATGAAATTTGATTATCCCATATAAGCACTCGAACGTTTGATGGAAGTAGCATCCTTCTCTCAGAATATTCTTGTGTCCATCAGCCGACGCAAGTGTCCACTGTCTGAAATAAAGGTGTAGAACATTGACACACAGTTACCATTTACTAAATATGACTTAGTGTTGGACATTATAATTATGATACAAGTGTATAAAGATAAAACTTTTCACCTGGAAACACAATTTTTACGATATTTTCGTTCTAAGATTATTTGTATGCAAGAACAAATGTACGAGTATGGGGTCAGTAATAATAAATTAGGCGTATTTGTGTTTCAGTTTGGTATTCAAAATGAGTTGGATTATGGCTTGGTAGATTTACAGAGTTCAAACTAACTTAAGTACGATTGGTTTGAAATATGACATAAGAATAAAAGCAATATTTGAAACTTTCCAAATATTTTGAAAATAGGACGAAATAAATTTTACTTAAAATTGAAATAAAGGTTTTAGGTTTTCCAAGTCCGTAAATCAAATGAAAGAAATTAGCTGTCTAGTAACTAATCATGTTCTGGTAGAAAATGATTTTTTACTGTTGTATTTTTCGTTTTTTTTAGATATTTATTTTCTTAAAAATATTTTATTAATACAACTTTGTAACTGTTGAATTCAATATAGATATCCATATATATACACATGTATATATATAGTACATATAGATACACATGTATATATATATATATACATACATATATATATATATATATATAGAATTATCATTTTAGAATTAGATACTTATAGAATTAATAAAAAATAAAATTTATCGCAGCTTAACAAAATAAAATCTGAACAAAAAAATACGGGAAGTACCATTACGCGCTCGCTTGCTAATTAAGGATTTTTTTTGTATTAAGTTCTAAGCAAGCAAAAGTAAAATCTGTATACTTCAGTGAATAATTTTTTTTTACATTAAATATTTTGAGATCACGAAAGTTATTTATAAGAGTGTCAATTAGTAAAGTCATAAAGATACGGTTTTACACAATAAGGTAAATTTTATTTTGTTGCTAAACATAATGTAAAGTCATTTAACATTTGATGGGTTATTTGTTTTATTTATGAATGTGCACTGTCTTGGCGATTTTCGTAAAATTTTCATTCCAATAAATTTTTTGTACATTACTTTAAAATTATCGAAATATATCAGGATGAGGACTTTTTAGTTTACTTGTTTCACATTTATCCTCATTGCTCAGCCCACTTTCGGTAAAGTTTAATAATAAAGGGCATTTCTAATACTATACACTGAATGTTATAAAAAAGACAAAGTGAATTTTAATCGAATGATTATTTTTTTTATTTTCACCACAAGGCAGAAAAATCACAGAATATCATATAAACAGCGGTATCTCGAAATATTTATATTTTTTTCTAATACATTAGATTTTATATATTTACAAATCAATTCATTAATTTTCAAAATATTTACATTTAAAAGTGCAATTTTTAATATAAAACATTTCTTTTTTTTATTATAACATAATATTTTGTTAATTTTAAATAACAGAAATTTTTTATGGAAATATGTGTTAATTATAGATATAATTTATGTTAACTAGAGATATACTTATCTTGGAGGTACTAAAATTAGTACATTTTTAAATCTGTATAAGAAAAAATATTTTTTTATTTTTTTTACATATACACTATGTAAAAGTTGCATACATCTCTGCCTGTGTATATGTTATACACACAGATCAACAGGCAGAGACGTATGCAATTTTTACATAGTATATATGTAAAAAAAATAAAAAGTGGAAAATCTTTTAGTAAGCCATATTAAAGTTAATTATTTATTAAATTACCCAGCATGTAATAACTCCAATGTCAAAACTCAAGGTTAGCGATCTAGTCGTTAGTAAAGCGCGCACATGCGAGGTGTGCAATAAAGCAGTCGATCGTAATTAAATTAATATTATAAAGAAACATAATTATGTTAGTCGCAGCTAAACTTTAAACTATATGAATTTTAACCTGCTTTACGTTATTTTTTTTCTTTGCTATTGTTTGAATTCGCGTGCAACTTGGTAATTTTAGGGCAAATATTCTTACCATGTACAAGATATTACCGTGATAACTTTGAAATACTCGTAACTATAGCAGTATGAACTTTCCAAATAAACAACTTAAATCACACGATTTGAAGGTAATGAATAAGTATTTTTTTTAAATCTTTCTATTCTCTTCGTTTATTTTAATTCAAAATTATTCGCAACTCGCACATCCGGCTGGATTGTATCACCGGTCGTCGAAGTAAAACTGTTCGCTTGCTCCGATTTAAACTGTATGTTTAGGTATGTTGTATACCTTCGGTATTAAATTACCTTATGCTGCAAGTAAAACTTTAATAGAATTATAAAGTTCACGTTTTTCAAAATTAGAGAAGTGTAATCAAAAGTCGATCGTAAAGTGGTTTTATTTATTCTGGTCGATAAATGAAAACACTGAAATTAAGTTTTCGTGGGGCATCAGTGAAAAAATATGTTTTTTTTATCAGGTCTTGCTTGCAGTAAAGAATTATATTATTTTTATATATACACACACACATAAACGCACGCAAGCACACACACGCGCAAAAACAAACTTCGCGCACGAGATTCAACGTAGTTTCTAAAGATAATTATTTTCAATTTTGTAGATAAGCTTATATTTTTATTAATTCCGTTTAATCCATAGTTATCTTCTTATTTGTATAATTATGTGTATATAATTCAGATGAAGTTACATTCAACATTAATCAAGTAATCACCAATGTGTCATTAAATAATTTAATTCAGATTGTTTATGTCATAAACTGACTCCTTTTGTAACGTATCGATTCTCTTAATTCATGAAATCATTCATTTGGATATTTACATATTTTTCATTTGCTACATGGTTTTGATCTATATGAGTGTCAGGTATATTTTTAATAATATTGCTGGTCAAAAAAATTATAAAATGTCTGGGAAATGATCATATTATAGTAGATATATCTTAAATATATATATATATATATATATATATATATATATATATATATATGTATATATATATATACATATATATATATACATATATATATATATATATATATGTGTATATATATATGTATATACATATATAATAATTAATGATACACTCAATTTAAATTGCAAAACTTTTATGCAATAATTAGAAAGTGACAAAATTTATTTAATCTAAAACAGGACAAAGTTGTACATGATTACGGTAAATATTTCTAATCTAAGGGAATATTAACGAGTATTTTTTAATGAAAAACTTTAGAAAATACGAGTCAATATATAAATAGATGTTTCGTTCAAATGAGTGATGCATACTAAACTAGTTATAGTTGCATAGCTATACATGTATTTACTATAAAATCATACCCAGTATAGTAGAAGGAAAACGATATTTTATATAATTTACACGTATTCCGATATTATGAAAAACTATTCAACGAAGAATTTGACGGTCCTCCTGCATAAGTTGGGCCATTGTACAATATTTTGATACTTTCTCTACTTCCATTTTCATACGAAGTCTCATGTAAAACAATAGGAGAATGTGCTAAGTCATTGATATTTACCCCTTCTTAATTTTGTATTACGACGCGATGAAAAGATACAAGAAAACGCGCGAAAGATTACATGCATTACAGTGCAATGCAAAACGCGAAAAATGCATGCCAGTACAATGCAAATCCTGGTGCTGTCGGATATTTTATTCGAGTAACTCAGCATAATTTTTACGGTTCCGTCATATCCCGTGCCTCCAACAACACGTCACATGCAAACATCGCGTGATTGATTCTCTAGGTCAACTAAAAGTTAAATTTAATTACAAAAATGAATTTTACTGTAAGAGTGCACTTCTAAAAAAATTACTTTCAAAAATTACAGGGCACATCTACCATTTTCTTCTTTTTTTTAAGTTTAAGGGTCGATATTAGTTGGCAAAAAAGACATTGTAACTATGTTTAATAAGGATAGATACTTACTTGATTTTTTATACCAATTATTGTCATTTTATCAAAACAAATTTTTCCCCGGTCTATATTTTTTAAACTTACTGTAAATCTCTGCTAATTTTTGTTATTTTTGATCATGGGAAAAAATCAAGTAAAACAGGTATAGGAAACCATGCAGCTATTTTTTTATTTCACAACTAAATTCTCTTTAATTGCCCATTTGAAGTTATTGTCATACAAAGAAAGCAAGGACGTGGTTAATAATCAAAATAAAGTAGATTTAATTTATTTGAAAATTATATATTGGAAAATTATTTTATCTAATGTCTTCGTTGTATTGGTCCAGGTTAATGAATTACTGTAGCATAAACGATTTAAAAAAAAATATGATGGCTATCCCAAAAAAAGATACGCTGTATTTAGTACCACCAGTAAATATAATACAGGTGTGAACTCGAGAATTGTAATGCAAAAACTTTTTATTATCGCTAAACAAAATATGGCATTTAATAATGAAAGTAGTAACAATTATAGTTTACACACAAATAAATAATTGTGTCTTAGATAATTATAAAATAGTGCTATGAAATAATGGATACTAACATGTTAGTCCCAGTCATCATTTCAAAAAGATGACAAAATAAAAAATAATAGCAAAAAAAATTAATATCTAAACCTATAAAGCGAAAAGAGTATTTCAGAGAGCATAATGTTAAAAGAAAACACAAGTTATGGCCCTTACCTGAAAAAATAAAAATGTTTGAAAGGGTGTCGAATTAAGAGTTTAAGGATTAAAACTTACGCACTCAGTATTTGAAAAACCTATTTTATTGTTACGAATTAAATAGAAGTTAGTAGAGATAAATAATGCCCAACAATATTTATCATCATGTGATAAACACCCTGTCAATATTTTTTAAACTATTTTCATTTTAGAAAATAGTCTTCGGTTTCTCCTATTATATCACTTCGACGAAAATATAAATTTCTATATTAGTGTATTTTCATTATGTGTCACGCCTATCTGCAGGTGTCTAGTACTTTCGAAAAGAGCGCCTGTATGGAGGCAGTACCTGACGTGCTTACAAGCTACACGGGCATTGCGAAAACGGAAAATGAAATTAATTGAACTCATTGATTCGTGTAGGGTGCACTATTACTATTATATCGGTAGTTATCCCAATCTGAATTTTCATTTATGTTTCCCTCGCTGTAAAAGCGCAATACTCGATAATGCAGTGTAGCTGCAACTGACTGCAAGTTTAGTTAAAGGTTGCATTTTGTGTGGTTACCATATTGTACAAAATAAGTCCTTTTTTTACAATTAGAGTGTAGTTGAAAATTACATTTATTTCCATGTTGCATTATGTAATGCATGTGTAATAGAAAAACTATTTTTTGTGTCAATAGATTTCTTGCTATGGCTATTTAGTGCTTAGTTATCACGGCTATGTCCTACAGTCAAAAATATATGATGCAGTAACCAAAGTAGTAAAAATAAGGCCGTGAAATTGCTCTCCATATAGTTAACATATAATAAGAGTAATACAAATCCTAAAAGTTCAATGAGGTTAGTGCGTTGTAAAATGATTAAGAAATTAGACAAACGTATTTGAAAATACAGTGATTTTGGTATAATTTGATTCCAAGTAGTGGGTTTACTGTGTTACAGTCTGAAATATGATGTAAATCTTTCACTCTTGAGAACATATTGAATTTTTAGGTTTAAAATATGTAATTAAATAATTTTTGATCTTACTATTTCAATTAACGGCGATAAAGAGAAATTATAAATATTTTATTATTTCAATTTACTGTTTTGAGTTGAATCACTCACATAGTAAGCGTACAGTACGTCTCATAAGGCGAAGATTCGATATTGAGTTTGATAGAAAGTTTATTTCTAGTTTTCGATATTGGTTTTCACAATGTACCTGTATGGCATGGGAACCACCTACACGTCTAAATTTTTAATGGTAATGTCGATGTGATATATATTGTTAAATTTTCGTTACGATAATACAAATAAAATCTTATCGAAATTTATTATATTTTTTGTCAATACAGAAATTCGAAGCAATTATAAAAGAAAGAATTTTTCGCTTATTACCAATGTACTTACCATTTATTTTCATGAAATAAAATGATGTGAAATTATTTTGTTTTCTATTTATATTAATGCTATTAAAATTATTTGACAACTAATCATTTTTAAAGCTCAAAATTGCTGTCATTTAAATGTAAATACATATTTTTAAATATGTTTGGTTAATTGCTTGAATGCAAAACCTTCATGCTAACATTAATGTTGAAACGCAATGGTGCGGTGGCGTTTCCAATGTAAAAACTTCCTTAAATGTGACAGTTAACAGTTTTATATTTTTAAACAACGTTATAGGCCTTAAGTTAAAATACTTAACGTGTTTTTAACACTTTCATTTGAGCGTTTTGTCAGTGCATAATATTTTTACCATTAAATTAGTGAACTTCCTGATATAGAACTCGACACTTTTTTTATACCTTTTATAATAAAGGGGACCATAAATTCTTTAAAATATCACCTACATTCAAAACACATCATAATCATATATGTACGTATCTTTTCTTGAAAGAAACATTTGAAGAAATTGAGCAAGATTAGCTTATTTCGTTAGCAACGAAAATTGTACTGTCATCCAAAACTTTGTCTTATTAATTGAATTTAGCATTATCTGCCAGATTTCATCGTTAGCAAGGGCAGCTCCCTGACTGGATTAAAAAGCTGAAATGTTATCCAACATATATTAGAAAAATTCCGTTTAGTTATTCCTGTACACGAGCTGGAATGTGTCAAGGAAGTTTTTCTCTTTGACTTTCGATGTAATGCGATTATAGCTATGCTAGGCTCTAAATGTAGCTGCCAAGAATGGACGATATATATTATAGGCAAAGAAAAAGTATTTAATGTATGAAGATAGCGTTTATATTTTCAGTAATTGGTAATTATGTCAAATATTCATAATTATATCATCAGTTTTTCTTAAATATCCCCACTATTATTCCCATGCACATTTTACGTATTTATTCCTTGTAGACTTTAACACGTACTTGCATAAGTTAGAATTAAAATTGGAAGTGTTATTTCTTTAAAATAGTCAATTACAACACTATATAATTAGAACCTAGTAATGTAAAGGACTAGAAAAGTCGGTGAAAATTGTAAATGTAACATATTCTTACAACATATTTAAATTAGAAGAGAATTTAAATATTGTCATGGATAGGAGAGAGGAGTGCGATATTGCAAGAAATCAGATGAAGGATTAGAATAATGATAAGCCATCAAGATAACAATTAGTCTTTCAGAAAACTTTTGGAAACATGAAAACCGACGATGCTTTTCGAAGGTTGGAATTATTTGAATTTGTGCCCGTAGTTTATTAGCATACATAGAGAAGAGTATTTGCAGACGTTGGTTTTATATTTAACTATTGTGTAACAGGAGTGTGCCGTATGAGTATGAATTTCAGGATCATGTACATCAATTGAAAAATATGATTGGTATAATACGTGGTGAACAAGACACTTTATTATTTAATGGCGAATAATACATTAATATGAAAACAGTCACGAACGAGCAGAACTCTCACTATTCAGTACTTGTTCTCAGGATTCAGTACTTGTCTAAGATACAATACATTTATGAACATTTACAAGTACATAATATTTCTATTCACCTATTTCAAATATCAACTTTCACAACGGAAAAATTGTCTATGTAAATTTGTAGAAAAATTATGTTTTATTAATTATAAAACATAATTTAATTAAATAATGATGTTTTATTAATTTTTCTGAATGTATAGTATTAAAATCTTCTTATACGAATTTCGTGCAACATACATACACTATGTACATTTTATTTATATATATATCAACGTATTTATCGTGTTCTTAAGCACGTTTTTAAATTTGAACTGCTGGACATATTACAGCAGTGAGTAATATTTAATATTAATTAGAATTTATTTGTCTTCTTCTTTTTGCTCTTTTACCCTTACTATAAATTTACCCCCTACTATTAGATCGCCAAAGTAGTTTCACTTCTATAACGTTCATTAAGTTGCATGCGAATTTTTTTTAAAGAATTGTTGTACTTTTTTAATGATTGAATTATTCTAAATAATTCAGTTGTCCACATTTATTTCGATAACCATAATGACACTTTAAATTAAAATGTACAAGACTTGAATATTTATCAGTAATAAAACTTGAATATTTTACAATGTAAGCATTCGAGTAGTAAATAAGTGGATGCTAGTTTGAATTATTTCTAGAATTTTAAAAATTGCCTCGCGACATATATGATATTTTAATAGTCTAGAAACCCAAATGGGGTTATTTTAATATATACGCTTTCAGACCGTAATTGTTGGTCAATATTTTGATCTGACGTAATAGTAAAATACTAGGACAAGAGTAGAACGAGGTAAAAAAATGTACGTTCGACCTTTCCCATTTGCCATTAACTTGCGAGTGTCTTGTTAATAGTTACAGACGAGAAAGAATCAGTAATCAAGGCTGTTAAGTCTTTGCGCTACTGGTTCAAGAAAATATTAAAACCTCGGTAACCATTGCCTATTACTTATTTTCGTTAATGATTATTTTTGGAACGTAATAACATATGGAATTAATAAAGATTTCTCAAGATAAAGCCAACGTTATACATACTAAGAAATAAACTTTCAATGCCCTTGTACTATATTTGATACTAATAACATTCTTTTCTCTGAATATTCCTACGTCCTTAAATCGACGCTAGTGTTTACTTTATGAAAAAAACTTGTAGAACGTGGGCATAAAGTTTTAGTATATGACTTTGTGTTGGACATTGGTATTACAGTACTAGTGAGTAGTAAACTTTTTTATTGATATCTTTGTTTTAAATTTCATTTCAGTAGAAGAGTATATATATGAAAAAAGTGGTAACATAGTGGGCTATTGTATGTTTTTTGAAAAGTTTACAATGAGATGGGCTTGAAAGATTAAAGAAACTGAGATTTTCTCATTATACTTGGTTTTAAATGCAGGTTAAGTATGCAAGATTTACTGTTATTCAACAATTGTTGCTATTTCAAATTATTGTATTATTTTTATGTAAATTATTAATCTATTTAGTGCTATTGTTCAATTATCATTATTATTTTGAATAGAATTATTATAACCTTAGTTTTTATCAATCTTTAAATGTATCAAAATTCTAGGAAGATGAGTGTCTGGATTTCATATATTGTTATAATGTCATGACTTGAATTTGTTTTCCCCGTATGAAATAAATAAATTAATAGACAAATTGCAAATGTCCTTATTTCCTTCAGATTTTGTGAAATATCGACCTGATATTTACAGAGTCTAAATTAAGAAGCCGGTATACGCCAGGTGAAATATCAAAGAAGGCGTGGCTACCTCAAAAGTGGAAGGAGATTGCGGAGCATTCGTATAACTTTTTGAAACACTTGGGTACAGTCTGTTTCAAAAAGATATATAGCACTGTAATTCGTAATTACCAAATATATATCGCACGATGTTTATGAAAGTATGTTACGAAAATGAGTTTTCAAACAAAAATATCACCGTATAAACTAATTTAAAAGCTATCCAGGAAGGGGTACGTGTATATTTCGTTTTTTCTTTACATGTTTGATTCATAATGTTGTTTGTTTACAATTATATATAGAATAAAACGTCTTTATTGTATCATCAATACGTTGTGAAAAAAAATATAGGAATAATAATATGTTACTAATAGAAACATAAACAACTATACGTATACGAAAAACCTTATGAAGTCGTGTTTGCATATCAAATCTAATGAAATGGCACTGAGTGATGTTAATAAACAAACATATGTATATTTATACGTATGAGACAATCATAATGAAGTCGTGTTTATACATGTAGGTATGGGTAAATCAGTATGCTTGGTTTAAAAAAATCGTTTATGTCCAAGTTCGGCCTTTGTATTTTTTATTATATTCATGAAAGTGGTTAGTGAATATGTTAGTGAGTAGGTTACCTGTCAATAAATAGATAAATGCATCACCCCTGAGGTGCTGTGTAAAGGATGCGTCCCCATTATATAACACGGCAGGTCCCCAAGGACCCTAAACCATGAACCTTCCGCCTCTTCCAGTGTAAAAAACATCGTTTCAAAAATGTTCGCGCCTTATGGAGCATCTGATCATACTACTTTTATTTTAACAAAAAAACATCAAAAGAGCTTTTATCAAAGCCTACTACTTTCATTTTCACAATTAAACTTTGAAGTAAACGTCATTGAATCAATAAAGAATTTCGCGTACCAGTCATGTAACTTGTGAATATTAACTAACTTCAAAAGATTGGTTTGCAGAGAGTTAGATTGGATATTGATTGGAAGAAAGATGGATATTGAATATTGATTGCGCAAGTTTGATCTTATACTCTTGTTTTTATTTATTATCTTCTTTATTATTTCGCAAAACTTATCTAAAAAATGTTTTATTAACTAATGATGTGCCCAATTCAAATTTAAGAATTTTTATGCCAAAAACAGAGACTAGTAAAATTGATTAAAACTAGAATAAGATGAAATTGTAGATAGTTAGAGTGAATATTTCTAATCTAAGAGAAGAGTATGAAATATCTCTCTAAAGAAGAGCTCCTTAAAGACGCAAGTCACTGTACTTAGGCGATTATTGGACTTACAGTTACATGTCGAAATGGGATGTCAGGTATGGAAGTTCAGATAACTGAATGAATTTGGTACTGCAATATGCACTTTTATGCAAAGCAACACGACACCAAGACAGAGACTGTGACGTATTGATATGGAGACAGAGCGTTGTGAAAGATGACTGATGATGAGCAAAAGAGTGTGTACCGCAAACAACCGTGCCTCAAGTGTATAAATAATCGATGCCAAGCCAAGTTCTCTCTTGCCTTTTTTTCCTTGTTTGACGTAGGATATTGATGAGATGGAGCTTCCTCGCGCATCGCACTGGCTGATGGCATGCCATGCCTCTGCCACTTCCGCTTTATGATTAACCGATGACGGTATTATGAGAAGCTCATTACTTTGAAATTACCTATTTAATGGAATAAATGATGTCGTATATTTGTTTCATTTTTAGAAAACAGCGTCAAAAAAAATACGACAAAAGTTACATTAAATTTGGATTTACTTCTTTCGAAAGCAACGTCGAAATACAAAAGCAGTTTGTTATATGTGCCACCATTCTAGGAAAAGTACTTTGAAATTAGCAAGATTGAAACGCCATTTAGAAACAGTCTATTATAATTTATCTGACAAGCCATTTAAACTCTTTGAAGATAAATTAGAGAACTTGAAAAAGAAGATTATTGGGACTAGTGATACGAGATTTTCTTCCTTGTAAAACACATATACCCAATAGGAGAAACACTCATCAACCTTTGTTTGACATACAAAAACAGATTATTTTGAATAAAATCAGTCTTGCAGTGTAATAAATCGACCAATGTAATTAATTGCTTTTAGACGACGACAACCCTATTAAAAAGGAATTGTTCATATCGCAGAAACTGCAAATGACTACTAATGATCATGAACATAATAGCGGAATATTTTGAGAATAATAACATTATATGGAAAAAACTAGCCAGATTTTTAAATTATGGCACTCCAGCCATATTAAGATCAGGCTCCAGCTTAACAACATTAACAAAATAGAAGAACCCTTCAGAAATAATTACTCAATGTGTTATACATCGATAGGGGTTAATTTCATAGACTCTTTTCATGCCTTGTTTATACAATGAAAATGACCACAAAAGTGGTAAATTTTACCAGAAGTGGCATTTTAAGTACGCGCCTTTTTAAAAAGGAATTGTTCACCGAATATACCCTGATCGTAGGATTCTTCTTTTTCATACGTAAAATTATTGAGTATCGAAAGACAATATGGTAAGAAAGTGATGTGACAAAAAAAGTGGTTGAATTTATCTAACCGAAAAAAAATTTAAAATTTTCTAGCCTAGTTTTCTGAAGCGGAAATTCAGATGCAGTTGGCTCATCTTGTGGGTATATTCACATATTTAAATAAACTAAACTTCTTTTTTTCTCCATTTAAAATTAGAAACAAAGTTATAATAAGATTGGAAACAAATAGCGATATTTACGTAGCCCCGAGAAAAAAACAGCTCTAGTTATAAAAATAATGCAAGTTATAAAAATAATGCAAGCTAAAAACACGTTTCTATTAAGAGTTTTCCATAAGATTTACGTAAATATTTTTCTACATTAACACTCAACTAAAATTTTTATTTCAAGTTTATTTTTCAATAAACATATTTATTCCTTTATCCTTTGGGTCTCTACTACAACGAAAACGTTCCAGGTATCGCTGGACAAAAAAGGTTGGGAATGACTGCTTTAGGTCGATTAAATCTTAAATTGAATTAGATAAATTAATTAGTTTTAATGACAACGCTTCTCTACAAATTGATATTAAAAAAAATATTCCTTTTATGGATGGCTACAACTATGCAAAATTTTGAAAATTTAGTCTGTACTGCGATTGGCAAGGATCCTTCTTAATATGTAAGGAAATAATATTTCTTACCAATTATTACCATCTTGGCAATACAAATTTTTCCCGTTCTATTATTTCTAAGTTTATTAAAATCATCTGTTATTTGTCATGTTACCTAGGTTATGACAACGCTTCATCAACTAGAACTGAAATATATGTATTTGGTTTGTAGGCTAAATGTTGCCAAATTTTAATCTCCAAGTTTATCTAAAATTTAAGGGTAAGACATTTAATCTAAAATTTAAGGGTAAGACATTTATAACATATAGTATGAATTCCAACTCTTGTGATATATTGGCTGTCTGGAAAAAGCTAGAATATAAATTAGATGGAACAAATGTGACGTAAGGAAAATGGCATAATATTTTAGAGAGCTCGAGACACAAGGGCACTTGTTCGACTTGACACTTGCTCGTAGAATACAACAAATTAATCACCGTACCAACTCAATCCACTTTTACTTACTGAATAATATAGGCAGAAATATCAGCTTATTAAAATGTCAACCAATGGGTTCTAATTTTGTAATTAAGTTTATAATGGAAATTGAGATATTTCAAATATTTATGAGTAATCAATTTATATACAAACTGTGAAATTTTTTTTTTTAATCTCAGTCAGTGGTAAGTATAAACACGTTCTAGCATGTTCAAGAAATATTTGAATAGTTCTTTAGATAAGAGAAACAAATAAGCTAGTGTCCTAACCAGTTGGAAACAATTATCTCATGTAAGAAAATCCTATTCAGTGTTTAATATTATTGTATGGTAGTGTTTTACAGTTATTTTGTACTTTAGTATAAGTTTGCATGTTTTACGGACCAGGGAAAGAAAATAATATTTTGTATCTTTTGCAAATATATTTTAATTTCAATTTCCGTAAATTGTATCAAAAACAAATTTACTCTCATATAATTTTTATAATATGATTTATTTGGGATACTTTGACAAAGAAGATACTCTTGAGTGAATTTTTTCAAAAATATTTATTAAAATATCAATAAAATTTTGAAACATCAATAAAAATTCTTTATTTTCCTTACATTGCATGAATTGACTTCAAGTTACATGAACAAATGTAAAATAAAGTCAAGTAAAAACAGTCCTTTTATATTTATTCTAGTTGAAATATAAATGCATTCCTTTGGCGGTGTTAACTTCTTAACTAAAACGGTTATATTAGCATATGATCGTTACTCACTTTCAAGTAACCTTGTTTTCTTGTTTTTATATAAGTTGTTTTACAATATCGTGTTATTTTGGTTTACTCTTTACGGGAATTGTATTATCCGCCATTAACTAATATTACATACTTTATACATCTACATTTCACTAGTAAAACTTTAAATGACTCATTGAAAGAAACTACATTGAAAGAAATCGCTCTAAAAGATGTGTTTTTATAGTTATTGTTGTTGGAAGTTTTTAACTTTATCGGCTAAAGCAATAACTTTTAAATTTATTAAAATGATTTATGACGACAAATTATTTGCGATAACAAATAATAAACGTTCATAAAGTCTGGTTTAAGATGTACTTAGATACTGAATTTTGTACACAAATTACTTTTTCTAAAGTAGTATGAATAACGGACTGGAGATAGTTATAAAATAATGATAGGTAATTAATTTTAAAGACATAAGGGATTTAATAAAATAAGGGTTTGGAGAATAATCAAGTTAACATGAATTTAATTGTCATTATAATCTTAACACGAAGTAAAATAGTTTGTTTCTTGTTTTCTCCTTGATCTAAAATGTTTTCAGCTTTATTATGTTTATTATGGTCAGCTTTACCATGTGTATTATTGGCTTAACTATGTTATTATTTAAAGTATTGCTTTTGTAAAGTTAAAGAAAAAAATATATTTTTTTGTGCAAACCCGGACGGGGTGACTGAGTATCCTATAGTTCTAAGTAGATTTTCAGATGCCGGTGTTCCATCACATTCGATCGAAAACTTAAAAAATTTAATAGATTATTATGCGGAAGAAAATTTTGTTAAATGGTAAATAGATATGAAATTGTTCAGTTCCTCCCAGAGCAGCGATTTTTCCTTTAGAAAAAAACAGACGTATTTATGACACCTACTGAGGTTAATTGTTTATTTTTACTACTCGATTCTTTTATGTACTTGCAGACATAACAACCCGGACATTATTTGATTAATAAAAGTAAAAAAATTGTTGTTTCTTAAAACCTATTGATATTCCTAATCATATTTTATAGTTTTTTGTTTTGATACTTTTAGTTCTTTCGCCTCTTCATATCCAAAAAATTCCAAAAAATCCATACTTACACATTCAAGAGCAACGCCTTTACATCGAAATATGTGGGTACACTTAATAGTACCGACAAATATCTAGGTTAATGTTAACAACAAATCCTTAGTAAATGCACATTTATTTTATTTCTTTTACAGAATCTAGCTGAGTTTTCATTAACCAAATCTTTATTGAACAGTATGTAACCCTACTTCATTTTTTTTGAGTGAATAAAATTAATTCTAACGCACCTAATTTGCTATATCTTCCAAATAAATTCAAAAGGAATGACTAAAATTCTAATTATATATAGATAATTGCACAAAGTACCTATAAAAATGAACATTCAATTAAAGTTTTAGAAATTTCATCAAATTAGGAAATGACTTAATTTGTTCTGTGTATTTGTTTTTAAGTTATTCCATTATGATATAGAAAAATTTGAAAAATCTGGTTTAATTCATTCTAAATACGATTATAAAATTAGACTAAGTGTGCATAAAAGTTTATGAATACAAAACATGAAGATATGAGATCCGACAATTTTGTACTCTGTACAAAATGCTTGAAAGAAAATAATTAATGTGTAAAAAAAGAAAGAGGATAAATATATATAAGTAAATATAAAATAAAGGCAAAAATCTGTTAAAATTAAATTTATTGCTCTATTAATTATTCAAATCATCGTTTGTTGTATTGTTATAAAGAATTTTTGAATTCAAAATGAATGATAAGTTCGAAGAATATGACCTAAATGTAGATATGATTGATAAGATCCAATTATTCAAAGTATTTTACAAAATGCGTCACATGATATTATTTTCACCCGATCAAAGGAAAAATTGGTGAAGAGCTATAATTATTTTCTAGCTTTTAGTGGAATTTGAATTTTGAAAAATTGAGAAATGAAATCGTTTAATTTAAAAAGTTTTTGCCTTTAGTTTCTAAGTTTTCAGTGTATTTTATTGCCTAGACTGAATTTATTATATTTTTTTTCCATGGCTGTATTCGTTTCTTATAGCCTATGCTTCCAATTTAAAACCAACAAATCATCTCGTGGTTTTGTTAAGTAATATCACTGTAGCCTAAGAACAGAAGTTAAATCCCGGAATTAAATATTAAAGTCTCGGCTTAAGATCCAAAATAAATTAAAATCAGCATATCTCGCGATTAAGATAGATTTACCATCAGAGCTAAGAAGTTGCAACTCAGAATTCGATTACAAAGTTTCTATTTGAGACTCATAAATACCAATTTAAAACGAATAGATTTTCAAGTCTCACAGTTTAGATAATATCTATCAGTATACCTACATTAGAATTTGAAGTTTAAAGGTTGAATTTATCATAACATTTTAATGGAGACTAAATACGTATGCGAAATTTCATGAAAATCAGTTAAGTAGATGTGGCTAAAAAATCGGTCGAAAAATTTCAATCAAAGTGCAGCTAAATAAAAACGTTGAAAAGCCTTTTGATGAGTAAATCAATGCGTGAAAAAAATTAAACCAGGAAAGTCTCCTCCAGATGATTCTTAAATACGTAGCCCAATACAGGTCTAATTTATTTCTTAATATTTCTGTCAAAAGAATTTTAATTTTAATAAGAATTTTAAATTTAAATCATAAATATTGAATGTGTAAAAGTTGTTACAGTGGAATCTTAGATCACGCGTATTTTAGGCTAAAAATCTGGATTAAAATAATTGGATTAGAAGTATACTCCAGTACGCGTAAGAAAATATTATAAACATTTAAGAAACGTAGTCATACGTCTTGAAGTAGAAAATATAAGTTGTACAAATTTTAAAAGCATTTCAATTAACTTGAACAATCTCGAATAAGATTTAAAAGTAAAATTAACATTTTCGCTTTTAAGCAGATAAACTAAAAGTACATGAAAATGCAGGATTTAGTTTTAATTTATACAAATTTCCGAAGATATTTTAGATGGTATATCCTTTCGGAAATTAAATAATAAATATTGTCTTACTTAAGCGCCTACTAAGATTTTGGTTGATTAACAGTGCCGGTTCTTGAAAGCTGATACTGATTCGATTCTGAAAAAAATGCCAAAAATATTTGCAGAGCTGATTAGCAAAACCAATTTCTTTGCTTGCTGGTAGATTAAAAAACTCCCATCAATCAATTTAAAATAATTTCTTATGTCAAACGATTGCAGAATAATACGATTAACTTTATGGTTCCTTTTCAGAGCTAACCAATTTAATGAACTAACTTGTTAGCAAACAAAAAGCAGTAAAACGCTTCATGGAATTCGCGCATTCATTACATTCCAGTTTGAGATATTATCAAAATCGCCCATTCAAACTTGTTCTATATATCGCATTATATTATTTATTACATGCTCGTACCTTTATTTCTAATATTGGCAAGCGATGGAGTTGTATGGTTAAAACTTTAATTACTGTACCGGACACCATTTTTTTCATTAAATATTATAATTAATATTTAATTAAAAAATATTATATGTACAGAAACCAGAATATATACTACCAAACCACCATTAAAAAACATAACCGATTACTAACAGAAACAAGCATTTGTAGAAAACTATTATAAAAACCGAGTACTTCACTTTAGGTTATTGAATAAAAAATTATATCTTTAGAAAACAATATACTTTGAGTACGGCCTCACAAAATCCAGACGTGAATTTATTTATTTTCTCTTCGAACTGAGCACTTACCAAAACCGACGCGTCTAGGAACTTCTCTTTCACACGACTTATCAAATATTCATCGCGTTTCAATGCATTAGCATTATGGAAATGTGTCAAATGAAAAGTCGGTGCGTTGACCAAGAAATGGGATAATTATATATTAGTACTTGTAGGTCTCTGGAGCATCGAGTTAGGTGAGATCAAAAGCGCAGGCCCTTCAAGACCCAGAGGTAATTAATGGGTCACTAATGAAAGGACCAACACAACTTGAGATTTTTATCAAATTGGGCGACTTTTGATTCAGCAGTTTTAGCCGCACACGGATAAATAACATTTAATTAATTTCCGGCCGTCGGTTGCGGCACGCACCCACCATGCAGCTTTTGTGTCTTTAGTGAGCCTTCCTTATGCCAGAGCTTGATATGTTTGCTCTATAATTAGAAGGGTTGAGTCAATGAAGATAGTTTTTCCATATTCTATTTGTGACTGTGAGATGTGATTATTCCATTGAATATAATGAATACACATATGAATTGTAGAAACCGTGAAAATATTTGGAGATCTGAGTTAAATGAAATAATATTTTTAGAATCTTATCAATACAAATATATTACTTAACACATTTTTCTGCCCTCTCATCGATCAATTTATTTAGAAACTATTTCCAAACCAACCGATATCCTTAAGCTAATATTTTGTCTATGAGGGTTTATAAAAAAATGAAAAAAATTATTTATTAAAATAAAAATTGGGTATGTAAAGAGAACTCCTTATTGACAATGAATTTAATTTATTTATATTATATTTTGATCTCGTAATAGGAAAAAAAGACCAAAGTTTCTTTCATAATATAATATTGTTTCATATTTTGTGTATTTTTACAGATCCCTCCAGAATTCGACAAAGGGCCTAACCTCTAACAAAAATAATGCGTAATTACAAGAACGGTAAAGTATCTAGTAATAGCTACTCAAAAAACTCAAGTATTGTGAAATATACCAATATGCATATTGACAACTTTAGACGTTACACAATACTCTCAAATACACTTAAATATATGTGAAGAGTAATGGTCAACAAATTTACAAACTTTCGAACCTTTCTAGATTTATTCTCAGACGGCTGGAGCTATTTGAGTTACACTTAGTATGAAATGGAAACTTGATTTTTGTTACTTATTGAACACAACTGTACAACAGACGGTCAATTTCTCTGAGAAACGTTAGCTTATATTTTTAAAAATATTAACTGATACTTCTAAGTTTAATAAGGATATCAGAAGTTATTATATAAAATTAATTTCTGAGCACATCAAAATGTAATTCCGGTAAATCACGTTTTTTCACATCGTAAACCGAAACCTGAAAGTTTACGTTGAACTTTCCATAAATTCTCGCAACGCCAACTAAGCTTTCAGAAGACTTATGCAAAATTCAGTAGCAGCATATTATAATGCGGATTAAATTTATGTACTTGGATTATTTACTTAAGTCTGGTGAAATGGAAGTCCACAGAACATTTTTAGGATATTTTAAGCTCGCATCTTTTTTGGAGTATAAATACATGTTATTGTGAACGATGTCTGTGTGACATCGAAACCGATATCTCATATAAATTTATAAAACTTTATAAATTTATTAAAATTTTTGAATTAACATATGTACATGTAATTTTCAAACTTTTATGTGATTATTAATCTGACTTTCCACTGCGTCTGCCTTTCTTTATGGTTCATTTGTTATCAGATAAATAGTCATAGGGTATTCTTAGAATTGTCTTAGACTATATATTAAATAACATTCTCCCGTGCAAGTGGGATGCTTTGGAAAATCAAACGGGTTACAGATAAGTAATTTTTAAAAAGAAAAATATTAAACCCAGCGACTGGTTTGGGATAACGAGATTTTCTTTCACTCATTCGTGTTAGTATCGAGTTCAATCGAGTGACGTCTCGACTTATCATGAATAATTTTAAAATAGTTTAATTTTCCATTCGTGCGCACAATGCATAACGACGTTCCATTTCAAAAGCGTGAGTTATATCTCAAAGTAGAATATTACTTAAAACTGATGACAACAATATTACATAGTTGTTTTCAACTTTCGTGAGTCATGAAGAATTTTTGCTTTGTTCCCATTCATGGCCGGGAAATAAAATTTTCTCCCCAAATAACGATTGTTTTGTTTTTCTTTTCAACTATTATACTTTTACCAGGGTTGTTATTTAATTGCGCCGAATTTGTTTGTTGACGTTAAAAAATTCAAAATTTATTTCCCTGGCATAAGTATATCTATTTATGTAAATTTTATTTCTGACTTATAAAATATGGCAAAATAAAATTCGTCTTTTTAATATTTATTGTTTTCACATAATTACAAAAGGATACACCTGAGACTAAATTATCAGCGAGAGTTTTCATATCTCAGCCAATTAAGGAAATACGTGGAATGAAAATGTATTATTGTAATTCTATTCCCAATTACATTTATTTAAATTTATCAAAGAATTTCAAAACTTCTGTCTTCGATTACTGCTCCGCGAATAATATTTAAGAGTATTTATAAAACTTTAAGTAATATTTAGATTGACAGAAACGTACTTCTCACCGCGACGACCGTCGCGCTCATGATCTTGCCTGTATTTTTCGTAATGTACTCAATAATAGCAATATGTATAAGAAGTTTAAATATTCTTAAAGATAAGTTCTTATTCCAAAAGGTAAATTCACTTTTTGGGAGTACTTCTTCGCTATACATACTGACAAACATTTAAATGAATTTAATTGGGGCATTTAGTGCGTCTCTTTGATCTATGTTTTCATAAGTTGTCAAAAAATTTATTCCTGTCTAGATTCCTTATAACTGCTCTTCTTTAGTACTATTTATACTTTTATTACTTGTGAAGCTAATAGTATTGTAAGAATTTCTCACTTACATACTATTTTGACTAACTTTCTGGTGCAGTCCAATTCAATGGTAAATTTGAAGTGTTTTTATTAACTCGCAGAGATTATAATTTTTGCAGCTGTAAGTTCATCTAACCTATGAACTACATTGATTGCAAAGATATTTTATAAATTTTTCTAAATGTATAGAATTAACATGTTCTTATGTCGTTTTACCTCTTACTATATACTTACAAATCGAGGTTTACATAGTGGTAGAAGTTTCACTTAACAAAAAGATTTACATAGTCAAGTACGATAAGAACACTAAAATAAATTTTTGATTTTTGTTTGAATGATCTAGAGTAGAACATTATATTATTCGTGAGAAGAGAAAGAGCAAATTGTATACATATATATGCTTTTGTCAGAAGGAAAATATAGACATCGCAATATTAATATAATAAGAATAAAATATTGGATTGTGCCATTGCCATTGTTCTTGATTTTAGTAGAAATGAAAATATCTCCGTCGATTTTATGCTTTTTTTCGGCGCTTCATTCCACTATTTCAAAATAGTTTAGTTTTATAACCGTTACTCTCGTAATAAATCTGCATCTTGTTTTACATCATTTCATTAAAATGTTAGCAAATGCACTTTAATATATTGATATTGATGACTTTACGAAAAATTATGAATGTATAATATAATATAAATTAGTTCCAGGAATTAACGTTACGTCATTTTCTTTTAGTTCACTGGGCTCATTCTCCACAAAAGCGAAACAATAATTTAATAGTTTTATAAATTTAAGAGTGGAGTGTTTAATCAAGAGTGCATTTACTCTAACGGATTGAATGTAGATAAAAAACACAAATATGCACGTACCAGTAAATGATAAATTTTATATTTAAATACGAAGTGGCAAACCAACGTTAAAATATTTCTTTAAAAGGCAGCATTTTATGCTAATGTGTCTTAGTCGGTTGAATTAACTACAAAAAATGTGTCTTACTTAGATTTATAAGCAATGAGTTTGAGGGATGAAAACATTTCGAGTATATATAATACACCGAAACACATAAACCGCTCTCACGACCGCTATTGATGGATTAGTCTTACAAATAAGATGAATAAAAAAATTCTAGCTCGTACTCGGCAGTAAGGAAGTAGCCTAGACGAGGAGATATGGAGAGAATAATCACAACTAATAGGAAGCGGACACAACTATTTAGGTGCATAGTCAAGAGCTACAGCGAGCATGTGCGGGACAGTCGTTGCGGTGAAAAACTTTGCTTTTTCGTCGTTGCTTTCGTGATTTTTTTTAACAACCATTTGTTTCTTAAGAAATAATCTATACTCGAAACGAACACGAAAAAACGGAAATGAATAATTTAAATGTATAAAAACGTTATTCAAATATTAGGTAGTATTTTTGGGCAGGTTGAAATTAAAAAAAAACAAAAGAAGAAAACCATTGTAACACATTACTCTCGAGCAGTCGCCCATCCAAATATTGAATATTTTGCACGTCGCTCTTTCTTCATGTCAAGGTAACAAAAACTAAAAACAAAAACTATTATCAAAAGTATTTTATATAATTTTAATTTTTATTTCATGTTTAAGATAAAGAAAATTTCGATTTAATTCAGTTTTCCATTTGAAAAGTTATTACGCAACGATTTACTATTTATTTAAATTATGTAGTACATCCAAGATTATTACGCATTGGATGTAGCACGTAATTTTAATTTTTCTATATTTCTTCATTGATTAGGTTATTTATAGTGCTATTTTGTTCAAATGTATTTAAATTGTGACAGTAAAGTTATAACTTATAATAAAAATCCATTAGCTATGTTTTCTCGTCCATCTGACAACAGATGGCGTTATCGTAGTGTGATGCTGCATTAAAAACTTTTCAAGCACAAGCGAAATTCGCACTACGAGGATTCCGCACACATTTAAGTATTTATAAACATTTAAATGTACATAGTATTTACAGTTAAAATATTTACAAATATTAATCTTTCGTTAGGTACATATATTGTCTACTATATATTCCACACCTTTGAGTAAAATACGAAAATGTGTAATTCAACATAGAATTAGAAATCACTGATTTTTGGATTTTTCCCTTTACTTGTGCTATTATGAGACTTTCCATGAGGGTGGCCTTCAAGATTTTAGATCAACCAGAAGAACGATATAAGTTTTGACGATCAGAAAACCATAATATAAATAAGGAAATACATAAACAAGAATTTAAAGAGCCATATCTTTATGTTACGTGAACCAACTTTTAATATTATTATAAAAATAGTTATTTAAAAATCCTTGGAGAAATGTCAAAGTTCTTTTTTTTCAGAAACGGCTTGATATATCAAGTTTAATTTAATATCATATACTGAGGCCTATAGTTTTTTATAGTCAAAGGGAAAAAAGTTCTTTTTTAAAGAGCTTTCATGTCTTTCTGTGTGTACGGATAAACGGACGGACAAACAAAAAAGATTTCTTTTTTTTTAGTTTTGAGTGACGAGACCCTAAAAAGCATTTAACTGTCCACTTTGTTTATTTAACGTTACCAAAGAGTTACATTTCAAAAACTACATAAGGTTTTAACCGTTTATCGTCTTCTGTCACAGTTAAATTTTAAGTGTTTTATTTTTTTTCTTAAAGTCTTATATTTAATAACCTATAAATTTGGTTTTGATATTATACTCAGCGTTGACATATTTCTATTATCCGACTAAGTCAAACTTCGGATACCCACGAAAGAATGATCAAATGAAATTATTATCAGAAGTTTTGAGATCTAGCATTCTCGAACCTTAGGTTTGATTGAAAAATACCGTCACAAATAATACTCATTACGGTAATTACTACTATATTCCCATAAAATATTGCTCTTAAATATTATTCGCGGACTTAAACCCCGCGAATAATATTTAAGAGCATTATTTTAGAGGAATATATACATTCACAGAAGACAACCAACAGATGACGAAGAGTAAGCTACTTACATAAAAGAAATCTAAGCGACAGAAAGATGTTGAACTATTAAGGTTTAGTTGCATTCACGACTCCCTAACAGCAGGTCACTGAAAAACACGTCGATGCCGTTTTTTATTAGTATCACATTCTTATCCCCTGGTCACACTCAATTCGTCTACATATATCCGGGTAGAGAATTTCATTATGCGATTTAAAATACACTTGGCAACATTTATTTTATGTTAATGCAATATAAGCGAATTTTTAAAAATTTCAAATTCGTATGAGTTTTCATTAAATGGACAAATTGTCATGAAATAAAAACTCGATATTACTGTAATTTAATCTTAAAATACCTAAATACCTCTTCTGAATAGTCTGCTTAAATTGGATCAGTAGTTTTCATGTTATATGTGCAAAAATAATTACAAACGAAGAAACAGTTAAAATTATAAAAATGCCATTAATTCATTTTATCACTTATACTTCATCTCTCCAGTTACTTTATGTGGAAATATTTTTGATGTAAAAATATGCAAAGTTTACAATTTTATTATATGTATAGACGACTTCAGGTTTATTTATCGTATTATACTCAAATACTTTGGAAATAAATACGTAGCTATTAATTTATTAAATAGTCTATTCTAAGTGTTATTTTCAACAACTGACAAGTTTATTTAAATTTTTTTGGTAATCACTTCGATAATTTGGGGAACACTAGAAAAATTTACCAAATTGGCCAATAAATTGGGAAAAGACAGCCCACCTATCCCATTTACACTTCTTTTATACATTTATACAACGATGCTATTTGAAGGTCACGTACATATTTCACATACTTATACTTGTATGAGATTCCGCGTCACATAGAGCGGTGGGAGGTGGGGGAAGGCACTCGATGTGTAATCCGCGCAAGGGTTTATTTCGAAAAGAAACTTATTAAATAACTCCCTGGCACCGTCAGTTTCGAGCGGGTTAATATTAGCTTGTACTTTGGAGGACGTGGAAATTCAAGGTGGAATCGCTGATGAATTATTTAAGCTAAATTTTACAGGTTCTGTAGTAGGTGTAGACTAGAATGATGTATGAGAATACTACAAGTGTTTTATGAGTGTATTTGAAGCGTTTTATAATAAACATTAGATAATATAAGATGGTAGCTCGTGCCAATTACGTGGAAAATTCGTCTAATAAGAATTAACTAGGATTAAAAATTAGCTATAAAAAGTAAATTTAGATATTTTTTACTAGGGAGTAATAAATTAATAAAGTAGGACTTCTACAAATTTTAATTACCCCGACGTATATCAGGTATTTATAGATTTATTATTTTTCACATATAAATTTTTTACTTATAAAAATGACACAAAACACTAATTGCCACAAGATATCTTACGGTTCACAAAAACACGAGTAATGTGGCAAATTCTAAAAAAATTTTAAAAAACTTTTTTAACCAAGTTTTGAGTTATGATTTGATTAAAAAATTCTGAATAATTTCCTTCTCGAAGTCGACATTAGTAATAAATTAAAAAGTAAATTCGTAAAACGTCTCACTTCAGAACGAATGAGTGCAGAGCGTCGCTTGCCTCAATATATTGGCAGTCGGCTTGCGTATGCAATTTAATCGACAATGGTGAAATCTCGAGCGGTGTCCACAATAGAGGAATTATTGGAATCTCAAATGCGCTCCTGCATTGCGACAAGTGTGCTTGGGATGGAGACCACTGAAGATAAGATTCATTGGGGATGCTGATTGGTTTGTTTGTGCAAAGTCGGCGGTAGAAATTTTGACTGAGTTTTAAGTCAGGTAGGTTGGTTCGAGAATTGGTAGGTCGATTGTGAGTGTTCGGTAATGCAATAAAATGATTTTTTAAAACTAATTATTTTGTTTTTTTTCGGTGTTTGCTTCTGGGAATTTTTAATTTTGAAAGAAAGAAAGCAATGATAATGGAATAAAAGATTTCCTGATAATTTTTTTTAAAATTTTTTTTGAAGCAATTAATTTAATTAAACTATCATAATAAGATACTGCGGGCAGAGGATTGTAGAAACTAATTATAATGGGTGTGACGTGAAGGAACAAACGAAGGGAAACATAAAAACAGAAAAAAAATTATTTACATTACTTGGTGCTGAATATCGTTGAATAATTTCTATTGTGAAGCTGTAATATTTCTGATGAGATGGTGTAATATTATATAGATAATACTAAATACACAATTAAATGAAAATAAGTGATGTAGCATTATTTCTACTTTCTTTAAGTTCTTTACCACGACCTGGGTTTCGTTGTATTATATCTTCAGGTGGGCTATTAGCAAAGATTCAGGTGGGCTATTAGCAATCTTTGCTAATAGCCCACCTGAAGATGTTGTAATACCACGAAACGTAGGTCGTGGTAAAGAACTTAAGGGAAGTAGAAATTATACTACATCACGTAGTTTCATTTAATTGTGAATAATGAATTTCTACAAAATTGACGCCAAATATATTCAAAATCCTAAATACGTTAGACTAAATCAGTGTTAACCTTGGATTGTTAGACGAATACAGGTTGAAATTTATAAACATTAAGTTAATTAAAATACAGTTCAAAAATATTTCTCTAAAAACATATAGATCAAAAAATTTTTCAGCTGGTGAATAAAATCTTTGTTTGAATATGTATTTTTTTTATAATCATGAAAGAGTTTCATTTGAAATTTTATATTTTTAAATAACTTATTCAACGTTATGTTTTTTGAAAAAAAAATAATATAACTTACTTTAAGTAATACTAATATTTTTTAAGGAATATTTATTTGGACTACAAACATTTGAAATACTTGAAGTATTATTAAATATGGAAAAGGGTAAGGTATGTCATTTTGTATGTGGAAACACATTATCTTAGACTATACTGGCCTTGCCCTCGAAAGATATGATATGATTGGAAATAGTATGTTCTTGCTAGGATCAGTAATTTCCCACCTATGTGCCACATGTTATATTATGGTGGAGATTGTTATATAAATGGCACTTGAATCCGCACTCATATGTTTGTAACGGCATTTGTTCAGTTATTAGGCTCTAGTTATTTTGTCGTTGAGAAAAAGTTACTTTAATTTCTAACATTTCGAACGAAAATGTATGTTGTTCAACTCGAGCTCGATTTATTATTTTGGATTCACTTTCATTAAAGTGGTGATTTTAATAAGTCATTATTTTTAGAACGATACATATAAAAACTGTTATCAAACTGCATGTTTACAATAACGTTTCTCTTTACATAAAATAAAAATTTAACAAAAAATTAAATAGGTTACACTTTTATAAAAAACTGAACAGATCATACTTTTGAGAACTTTCTCAATGAAAATGGTAACCATGAACTTATTGGAATTTTGATTTAATGCTATTTTTCGGAAATATTTTTCCACAATAACAATTGTAATGTATAACATTTTGAGTGTTGTTATAAAGATCTCTACTCAGGAAGGGATTTTAAGACCACAAAATTTTGACATGCAAAATTTTGGCATGCAACATAATTTTTAATTGCAAATTTTCTTTTTCAAATTACTTTGATGTGTTACACGATACAATATATATCTCTGGTTGAATGTTACAAACATCTCACTATGTATATATGTGTACTGTCTAAAAATATGCTCTTGGCATTTATTTATATTTTTGCTTGTGCACAATTTTTTATAATTCAGTTTAAAAATTTTGAGACGAGAAACTTAAACTTGTATTCAAGTAAACATTACTTCAAATAAAATATCCAGATATGGGTCAAAAATTGCGATTGCGAATTTCTCTGTTGAAAATGATTTATTTGCAAGTATGTGTTCATTACAATTTTTACACACACGTCTTTGTAAATGAAAAATGGCAATAAATAGATAAATTAATGAATAATATTTACTGTTATTTTTACGTGTTATTGAGTTGTTTATAATCTGTGATAATTACCGACAAACATTCACACACCGTGTATTTATTAAAATGAAGCAAGATCTGTTAAGTACTGGAATAATATTTTACGTATGGAAGGAAGTAATGGAACTTAATTAAAATTATAGTCAACGATGAAATTAAAAAGAACGAAATTAGAAAGAACAGGTACAAACGGATAAATGTTATAAAATTGAACGAGAGATAATTTAACTTAACTCAAATTATGATGACAATAAAAAACAATTACAATTTCTAAATGTAGCGAAATTAAACGTGTTATATTCAAAATAATCCAAATTATAGTCAACCGTGAGAACAGAAAAGTAAATCTTAGTTATAGTCAACGGTGTGAATGAAAAGTATCATATACGAATGGTTAAATGTAGTGAAATTAAACGAGTGATACTTAAGTGTATGGAATAAAGAGGAAGAAAAAAAGTAAAAAAGGGATTAATGTATAGAACTGTGAGTGGTAAAGAGACTTGAGATCTTTAAACAAAGAAGTTGATTTGACATTTACGAAATGTTACTATAATTAATATTAAAACGTGTAAGTAAATTTTTCAGTTCTAAAACATTTTAATTATTACCACCACGTACGCTATATATTGTATGCAAATTTTGAGATAATTTAAGTCCTTAAAATCAGTATAGGCTTGCTCAATGTATAGTCATGCAATCGTAAATATGAACGAAAAATATTAGTGACAAAATAATAATTGAAAATTCCAAATTCAAATAGAAAGCAATCCACTAATTTAAAATGTGTTTTGCCTATTGACGAATTTTGAAACTAACGAAGGGATTTAATACTAACCACCTCGTTCGTTTTATATCTATTCGTAAAAAACACAAAATATACATGTTTGCATTGTAAATGTTCGACGCCTCCCTTTGTTCCAAATGTCTTTTATTTCCTTACAAAGGTCAGCGCTCGGCTCTTGAGCACACATTTATTTTAATTTGCCCGACCTATAGTTTTATATTACAGCGAGGCGATTAAAAAAAAATCTTTCAAATAACATAGCTTTAATTCAAATACCATCTATCAATGTAGCTCCGATATTCACTCGTACTAAGGTTTTTAATTAAAGTTAGAAAACGCCTGAAATAAATTTATCGATGAATTGGCCAAGTGGCAAAATTATGTAGATGTTTCAATAAAAGGCCAAAGTTTCAAGACGTTCGTGTCGTCGTACAAATATTTGGTATCTAACGAACTGAATTTTTAGAAATATAAGCTAAATATATTTAAATAATTCAGTTAGTAGTGCAGGCTTTAAAAATGTTTTTTTTGGAAAATAAGGGTAATTAAATCACCACTTTTTGGGCAAACGCGGACAGGAATATCAGATATGGAACAAACACGGAAAAATAGTTGCATATTTCGGTCCACCATGAATGTTTCCACATCGAATAAAAAGTCACATTTAGATTGGTTGTAGGGCAGTTTAAATCAGGGATTTACTTCAGTGTATCAAGTTTTATATAAACTAGATTAATAGCTAAATCTTGGGACATATATATATATATATATATATATATATATATACATATATATATGTATACATATACATAAATATATATATATATATATATATATATATATATATATGTATATATTGTTATTGTGTATACTGTAATAAAATAGTCTTTTCATTTAGTTAAGTTTTTGGCAACATTTATTGACCTCGAAATTAATATGACCATAAATTTAAGATACTTTTGTTCCTAAATCTGGCGTTGGCTAGTTTTTATTACGAGTATGCTGTTTCTTTCTTTCTGCATACTGATAATTTATCTTCTAAAAATACGCTAATTAATTTTTCTCTTTCATTTTACTGTAATATTACGATTACTGTAAAATTTAATAAGGCCATTTTCATACATTACCCTGTAGTTCTGAGAAAAAAAATTATAATAAATTTATTTCAAATTTATTTTATTTCCCTACGGTCTTGTGTATATATATATATATATATATATATATATATATATATATATATATATATATATATATATATATATATATACGGCGCTTTCTAACATTAATTTTTGCATTTATTTTAATATGAGAATTATACTTTATAATTCTATTTGAGGCATTTAAGTTAAACGACCAGAGCACAGATATTTCATTTGTTTATTTGTTACCAAAATAAGCTAGAATTATGGTCATATTTGTAATTTTTATGTTTAGTTTGCTACTTAGAATGTCACATACATTTACTGTATTTATATTATTCGTAGTTTAAAATACTAAAATCTACATAAAATTCACAATAGTTAAAGATAAAAACATTTTTTCTGTTCCACATTTTAAAACAGAAGCAATTTTTTTCACAAAAATAATAAGAATATACAACAAACTCTTCATTCAGGAAAGTAATGTCAAAAGTGAGGCCGTAATAAAATATAATTAGGTGCGCCAGACAACCAGGCTGTACCCTAAAAATACTAATGGCACTTCATCATCGACTTTTCGACAGCATAATATTGTTTGGTTCGATGCATTGCAAGGTAGAAAAATTAAATACTCCATGATATAGGGAAATTTATATTGTTTAAGATAAAATCACCTGAATCTTTAGGACCGCAAATGGTATGCGAAGGATTAGGATAAATATTTACGAAGTCGCAAAATGCGATGAACCAAGTTAATGTTTCGATTGCTGGTTGTTTTGTAAACGCCGATATTACATTTGTAGCATAGCGCTTAAACATTGCTATTTAATAACACTTGTTCTTGAAAATAGAACGTGTACCGGATATGTGATTACAATTATTTCAAGTTATATAAATAATCTAACAAATAAACCATTAAATCAAACAACGAAATTATAAAAATGTATTATTTAAAGAAAGTAGTGAAAATTATAACTATATTAGTAAATTTACAAAAAAAAAATATTACACATCTATAGATTTGTACATTAGCATAACAGTAAATTTAAATAAAATTCCATATTTTCAAAATTAATTCGGCTATAAAATTCGATATTTGAAATAGCTAATAAAAATTATTACATACGTTTAGTTTTTCATAAAATATTTACATAAAAATCATGGTTTATTTTTTTAGTAGTTTGAGTCACAAAAATAAATACGAATAGAAAATTTAATTACCATAGAAATTTGTATTCACAGACTTTTTGCTACGTGTTAGTGTACTTTAAAACAATGCAAAAATTTCAAGTTCAACCTGAAAACTTTTTTGCGAAAAATGGCTGTGACTGATAAAGGGATTTACTTTTTGAGATACAAAACCTTAATAATGACGAAAGCGTGTTTTAACTTCTCTGATCGATATAATGAAAAGATAATATTTCCTTAAATAAACCATCGCCTTTTTAATACTAAATTCAAATAAATGGGCAGAGAATAGATTGTATTAAGTAGATGTCATTGCGCAACGCATCAGTCTTCATTAAATTAAACTGTTGGGTAAATATCAAACTTAATTTCTAGAAATTAAATACATACGTAATGTAAGTCAGCAGAAAGTGTTTCCTCTTTCTAAAACAATTTCATAAATTGTAAAAAAAAATTGAGAGTAAAAGGTAATTTTCCATCAAATCGATCAATTATAGGGCGTAGTTTGCATGAAATATAAAATGTATTTGCTCAATAGTGGAAAAGTGAGAAGAACAGAAAAATGGTTAAAAATAAACTCGTATTTGATTTGGTCAAATACTTGGTTAGTCGACGTAATAAGTAATTCTTCAGTCGCCATAATAAGGTATTTAGAATAAGTTACCTGTTGTGCGTTTACATTGCCATTTAAAATATTGGGTATTGGATTTTATAAAAATTATTCTATTTTATTTCGTATGAACTATGATTCATTTTACATAAATCAAAAATAACTTTCATTTTAAAAACTTCGGTTACTTGAATTTATTTCCTATAGTTTTGTTTTAATAAGTTATGTATATATATAAATTATATATACATATATATATATATATATATATATATATATATATATATATATAAATATATGTATATATGTACATATTTAGCCACATAATTGTCACTACGATTTTATTTTAGATCTAGGTGCCAAATCCTCAACAATTTATTTTCGACCTTATCGTAATAGAAAAGTAAATCCTTATGAAACATTAATAAGGAATTTAATGAGCTTTTAATTTCTTAAAATTTTTTTTGATAATTAATTTTTGCCTTCAATTTTAGAAACCGACTCAAATTTCGCCATACGTTTCTTAAAAATTTGAATAGTCTTGATCGATTGTCGTCGACCTTGTATTAATAAACTCATAATTCGAACAGTGTCAGAAATATTCCTTGATGTGAATGAGTTCTTGCAAATATATTTCAAGTAATTTTCAAATTAATTTATTTCACCTGTAAAATTCGCCTTAAATTTTTTATTTAATTTTTGTTTAACTTTGGTATTTAATTTTTCTTTCTTAACGTTTTATTAATTTCAGTATTTATTACTTGTCTTTGTTTTTGTTTGTTATTTTCAGTGTTTTACTAAGTTCATAAGTTATGGACTTCTCGATGGTAGCTGCATAGATGTTGTCAACTCCACGCCCATGCAATGACTTGGAATACCTTTTTCGTTAGTTTAATAAAGACGACATGGTTTGATGGATGGAAAGAATAATTGTTACGGGTTTCAATAAACAAGAAAAATGACAACATAATTATTGTAGGAATAGATTCTTTTTATGCGCATGATATGAATTCAAATATAAAAAATCAGTACTCACATAAAAATATCGTTATTTCAATCTAGATAATGTTTTAAAGGGTGACAGACAGTGTATAATATTGTATGAATACACATATGTGGTCTTATATTTACGTATAATCTTGTATTAATGGTGTCAAAAATATGTTAGATTTATAAAATGAGACAAAAGTAAAAGCAGAGGTTGTTTGTAACGATTTCCTTCCATTAAACTACATATGGTAATAAAATATGGAGAAGTGGAATATAATTACATTATTATTTTGATGAGTAAAAAGTTAAGTAAAATAAGCAGTTTACTGTTTATTGATTTACTTACTTCTGTATTTTAATGTGTCTAATTAGTACATATTATTTATCGCTAAGAGAACAATTTCTTCAGCCAACCAGAATACCAGTCCAATCAAATATTGGGTTTCACGGTGCGTCGTACCGTCAAAGGTCGTATGCCTTGAGTTCAACCCAACACACCAAGGTAGGATAACGAAGAACATTTAAAACAATCCTAAATTTAAAATTTGCATAAAAGTTTTAGTGGTTAATAAATATTTGTTTGTTAATCGATGGAATGTGTTCTCATTTCAGGGATATTAAACTTAGAGTTTCAGGTAAGGTAAAAGATATATGTTATTATATTTTATTAGTAAACTGTTTTAAAGGTGGATTTCCAATTTTACATACATCGGTTAAGAATTATAGGGAATGACTGATGCATGTCGGATTTCTATTAAGTTATGTTGATAAAATCTGTACGCTATTCATTATTAGCTGACAATATGAAATTCTTTTCTTTCGCTAGAAATAGACAAAATTTTGAATGTGACATACAAACCCTTGCCGAAGTGAGTATGGTGAGCATCTTAGAGTTTAATTTATTGATTAATATTTACATCTATGCGCCCATTCCTAGTGAGTATAAAGAAATGATCTAGGAAAACTCAAGGCTTCGGTTTAACAAGTTCAATGAATCGGAGCAAAAAATTTGCTTTTGGCATGTTTACGTGTTCATGAGACGTTACTGTTATTTTAAAAGTTCGAAAATTCAACCAATATTATCCTAAGTAGTTTAAATTTTCATTGTAAGGAAATGGGGAAAAAATTTGTTCTAATAAGTAAGTAATCAGCGAGTAATCAATTTATCTTGTTTGTGAACAAGATAAATTGATTGCTACACATGGCGCACGTTACTTTATAAATACTGCACCAGATTAAACTTTGATTATATTTAATGAAAAATATTATGAGGAACTACCGCGTAATGTATTTTCAAATATTACGCGGTAGTTTTGGGGGTTGTGCAGTATCGCCTTATACACAGACTTCACTTAAAATATTTCGTTACTCTATTATATATATATATATATATATATATATATAAATATATATATATATATATATATATATATATATATATATATATATATGTATATATATTGCCATTAATATTATCGAAATCTGTAGACTTTTAAATATAATTGTTGATCTTTGTATCTTATGAAGAGCCAATAAAATGCTTTCAAAAAATTCATCTCCTTTTTCTTAAGTGTGGTGAGAAATTTATTGCGTTTACGGCGTTTTCTGATGTTAATTTTTCTGTATATTCTAATATGAGAGTTTTACTATATAATTATATTTCAGTTAAACGATCGAAATTCGAATTGTAATTTATAATTCTATTTGAGTTTTAGTCAAAGGACCAAAACTATTTAATTTGTTTATTTGTTACCAAAATAAGCAAGAAATATGGTCATATATCTAATTTTTATAGTTTACAATTAAATGAAACTACGTAATGTAGTATTGTTTCTACTTTCTTTAAGTTCTTTACCACGACCTAGGTTTCTTGTGGTAATTTTAGGTGTTAGGATAATATCACTTATTCTCGACAATATAACGTGTATATGATATGTAATTGCGCTAAATTCATTTGAAGTTACGTAAATAATCTAACAGATAAACGATTCGATCAACCAACGAAAAAAAAAGAAAAAGTTAGTTAAAATATACTAAATTATAACTTAATCAGTAGATTTAAAAAAATATTACAAATCTATAGATTATCACATTAGCAAAACAGAAAGTTTACATTTAAATTCATATTTTCAATATTAATACAGCTATAAAATTCGACATTTTAAAATATTGATGCTTACAATCTTTGGCAGTTCTCCCATAAATCACAATATTTAACAAGAAACTATTGTAAGTTTGCTTCGGAAAACGAATTGACTTTTCTAACTTACTTTTCAGTGTGACAAATGTCAAATTACGTTTTAATCATTTGTTATTTCTCAGTGCACATTTTTTTGAGGCTTAAACCTTTAAGGGCGTACACAGAATAACTTACCTGTTTATATATGGATAATCATCACCAGAGAAACCTCACTGCCTCTTATATCAAAAGTAAAGCTGTGTTTTTATAAAAATCTCTCTAAAAAAATCAATAAAATTAATTTTAATTAATTTTTGTTTGGAAAGTAAATAAGATTGAAGGTTTACAGCTTTTTAGCCAGGGTTCTAACTAGTTATGTTTTTATTTTACAAATCAATTCAGTTTGGTCTCTTACACTTGTCATTTCCGCTAATTATTCTTCTGCGGTCATATTTAATCGCTGTGTATATACCGTTTGAGAGTTTTGTGTGCGATGACCAATATTTTCCCCTCGTCCACGACCACGGCAACATGGCATTGTACCCTAATTTGTGATATATACTTACACGTTGTTAAACTATTTAACAATTCATAACTCATTTATCACAATTATGTAATAAATATATCCACTCAATTTATTATAAAAATGGCAATGAAGCAAGTGAATTTTGCATGTGTTATCGCGTACCGTACGTCAAATGCCAAATAATTTAACGGCTTGTAAAAATTAAAAATTTTTCTTTTTTATATTTCTCGAAAGTGGACTAAAATGGTTAAGCCGCAAATGAATTCACTAACCTGGAGCATTATAAACATAGGTATTCCTTGCTTAATTGCTTGCCGGTTGTTAGTGACTAATGCCCTTATCATAATACTATTTTAAGGTTTTGTCACTTTCCAACAAACACAAATGTCAAAGTTATAGAAAATGACAAACGAACGTTAGCAGCTTAACAGTTTATTCGACTTACCTTAGTAACACAATATTGGCTGAATGACTTCATTTTGTACGTGTAAGCGCTAATCTTTTTATTTAGTAAACAATTTACAGGTATTTATTGCACGGAAAGTGTAGTATTTCATGAAAATTTAAAAAATACGGGTAACTTATAATTTTCTATTCCCTCTAGCTAGGCAATAAAAATTACCGCCCAAAATTGATTAATGTTGTCAGTTGTTCAGCAAACCAAATTTGGTGACACACCGACTGCAGCACCACCTACCGGGCCCATTTGATTTCAAACCTTGCAGGGACCCACTTGAAAATCACAAAAAATTCCATTAAAATCGACCTTGCCGTTTAGGAGAAGATCAGTAACATACCGACTGCAGCGCCACTTAGCATGCCCACTTGTGAATTCAAACCTTGTAGCAACGCCTGGAACGTACACAAAAATATCATTAAAATCGTCCTTACTATTTAGGAGAAGATCAGTGACATACCGACAAAAGCGCCACCTACCGAATCCAATTGTGAATTCATACCTTGCAGGGACCCACTCGAACGTACACCAAAATATCATTAAAATCGTCCCTACCGTTTAGAAGAAGATCAGTGACACACCAACAGCAGCTCCACCTATCGGATTCAATTGTATTTTCAAACTATCCAGTGACACATTGAAATATACAACCAAATTTTTAACCGAATCGGTCCAGCAGTTTACGAGGAGTCAGATGACAAACACACCTACACGAGTTTAAATAAAAAATGAAGCTTCATAATTATGAGCAATGAAACTGCTTCCTTTATCAAAGTTTAAGCCGTTCATAATAGCAATTTCAACTTAAACGCTACTTGCCATAGAAAGTAATATAGATGACGATAACAAGAGCTCTCTCAGGCGATATTGTAATTCATGATTAGATTCGTGCCCTATCGTCGTAGTTCATTATGTTAAACAACGAGCTGGGAGGACGAGGAGGTAGGAGGATCATGATGGGATTAATGGGGAAAGGATAAAATAGAGTTATGAGAAAATTCACAGAGTTATTTATCGGATGTGTTTTTGTGTGTAATTTTCAGTGTTTTACTAATAAGTAATGGATTTCTCGATGGTTACTACTCTATGGTTGTTCCTAAGTTATGAACTTCTCGATGATTGCTGCATAGATGTGGTCAACTCCACGCCTATGCAATGACTTGAAATATCTTTTTCGTCAGTTTAATAAAGACGAGATGGTATGATGGACGGAAAGAATAATTATTACGGGTTTTAATAAACAAGAAAAATGACACCATAATTATTCTAAGAATCTATTTTTTTGGTCATGTGTATACATGATATAAATAAAAATATCGTTATTTGAATCAAGATAATGTTTTAAAGTGTGACAGATAAGTGTATAAAATTGTATGGAATATATATATGTGATTTTATATTTATTTATAATCTTTTTTAATTCCATCAAAAATATGTTAAAACACTTATAAAATGAGACAAAGCTAAAAGTAGAGGTTGTTCGTAATGCTTTCCTTCAATTAAATTATAATTTGTCGTTACATTGAACTTAAGTGAATGTGAAACCATGTCGTGGATATGATAATCCAATTGTAGCGATGTGGAATACAATTACATTATTATTTTGTTGTATAAAAATTTAAGTAAAATTAGCAGTTTACTTTTTATTGATTTAATTATTTACGTATTTTAATGTGTCTAATTGATACATATTACTTATCGCTACGAGAAAAATTTCTTCAGCCAACCAGAATACCAGTTCAATCAAACTTTGGTCTCCACGGTGCGTCGTACCGTCAAAGGACGTACGCCTTGTGTGTTGGGTTGACCCCAATACACCAAGGTAGGATGACGAAGAACAGTTAAAACAATCCTAAATTTACAGTTTATATTAAAGTTTTAGTGGTTGTGTTTTAGTAAAATATGGCGTTATTTCAGGAATATTAAACTTAGGGTTTCAGGTAAAGTAAAAGATATATGCCATTATGTATTATTAGGTAAACTTCTACATCAGTTGAGCATTATAGAGAACGATTGATGGATGTCGGATTTCTAGTAAATGATGTTGATGAAATCTGTACGCTGTTCATTATTTGCTGACAACATGAAATTATTTTTTATCTCCAAAAATAGACAAAATTTTGTGTGCGACATAGAAACCTTCGCTTAGAGGAGTGTAGCGAGCGCCTTACAGTTTAATTTGTGCATTGACATTAACAGATGTGTGCCCATTCCTAGTGAGTATAAATAAGTGATCCATGAAAACTTAGGTGTCGGATTGATGAAGTCAATGAACCTGGACAAAAAATTCCCTTTTGACATCTTTGTGTGTACACGAGACGTTATCGTCATTTTAAATGTTCAAAAATCTAACTAGTACTTTCGTAAGTATTTAAAATTTTGATTGACAAGGAATAAGGAGAAAATGTGTTTTCCCGAAATGAGTAATAAATTTACCTTGTAGGTTAAAAAAGTACACGTGGCTTGTACATTGAACACTTAGTACACTTGTTACTTTATAACGACTGCACCGGATTAAGCTTTGGTTACAATGAATCAAAAAACATTATTTGGAGATGTTTTGAAAATCCTAAGTTTTTCTTATAATATTAGTTTTATATTTCAGATTGGGAAATATTTAAAACCGAAAATAATTAGAAGCTTCAAAGTTTATCTAAAGTGGGTATTGGCTGAATAAGATATCATAGATGAATAGACAGCGAATAAACTGAAAACCCGTTATACAAGGAACTCTCTGGCGCATATCTATTAAAATCATTGCCTTTTATCTCATCTGAGCTAAAATTCAATTGTCCCATTTTCTCGAATCTAGCTTTAGAGAAAGTTCTAAAACGCATAAAAGGATTGCGATGGATGAGAGATAAAAAGTAAACGGATAGCAGAACGATGCGCTGTTCGAGTACTCGGCTCTTCCAAAGAGGTTAATTGATAAGAACGAAGTAAGAAGCTCGATGAGGTAATTAAGTTCTATTTTACTGGAAATTAATAACCCATTGAAGATATCCAATATTTTTTTAGTTGAGTGCTAAAGACGGAGAAAGGCTGGAATTTATTCAGTAAATATTCACTGCTGTTGGCAATAAAATTATATTTGCATTCGATTAATTAATTTTAATTAATCTAATCAAAGACAATTTAGTGATGTTTAATGAAATAATCTCATTAAAAAGTTAATTCGATGAAATACGAACTGTATTTGCGCCTTAGTAATAATGTGTCTAATATTTATAACGTGATTAATGATAGTTTTTGTAGCCGTAAATGGAAGTAATGTTAGATAAACTTCAAACTGAGTTAATTAAAATTATTTCCTGCTAGCCACTTAATTAGCGTGAATTATTAATATGCGGACAGATTTAATAGGCAAGATAATTTAACTGTAACACCAGCATTTTTATCTATGCAGAAATATAATTATATTATTTTTTTTTAACGATGTTTCAACATACCTGTGTTAATTTTTTCTCCTTTTAGTTTCTTGTTTGTTAAACGTTTATCGAATACCTAAAATTATAGGTTGATATTTGTATATATCAATCTCTTATTTTAGGGCAATTTTCATGTTTCCATTAATTATCCTGGGCTAGAAAAGATCAAAAGTATTTTTACGTATTATGAATATTTTGCAGTAAATTTTATTTTAAACAATAATATAAGCATAGATTGCTGAAGGTTTGTTTTAAACAAAACTGAATATTAGACAATAAAATGGATCGAAAATTCATTTATTTTATTAATCCAATAAGGAACATGTATGTCTAAAATTGCATGTCTAGTTAAAATGATATCGTTGTATCAAATTTATAACATTTATTTCAAAAATATAAAAAATCTGACGTATGCAACGACGTATGGATGACGTATGTATATATAGGAATTTTATAGGAATATTTAAAAGCAATTCGATTGTCTATTTGCTTAAAGAAATGTAACTGTTTCGACACAGAATATAGATTTTAAATTAGGAGTGAAATAGAGCATGAACCAATTCAAATTTTAATCTCGTAAACTCAGGACAGCTTGAATTGATTTGAAATGCCGCAAAATTGTGTCTTAATGATTACCAGTTAGTTATTGGTAAAACGTATCAAGGTACTCTCCTGTGAAAGTACTCATTTGTAATATACAAACAACACGCGTTTATTTCATTGTTCGCTCAGAACTTACTACTGGTGTATTTGTAATTATTATACATTCGTAAGTTCATGTTTGCTAACTTGTATTAATAGGTAGACATAAATAAGAAACCTATATATATATATATATATATATATATATATATATATATATATATGTAGCAATACTATAAGAGGGTGAAACATAGGAACATGGGAAATATTCAATCAACTAAACTACTGGACAGATTTTGACAAAATTTACAGTAATATTTTGTTACCATGAGCAACATATAGGACACTTTTATCTGGATATTACAGATTAACAAGAAAACCCTGGCTTGGTAGATAATTCGATATTAATAACGACAACTCCATCTATAAGCGTCTTCAGTAAACTTCATGCTTAGAGATATATTATGATATGATACTGTCAATGCCATCTACATTATCTATTGTCAACCTTTTAACCGTTATTCTGAACAGTAGGATAAAAGTGGAATAGAGTCCAAATTTTGGAAAAATAATTATATTTTTAAAACATTAAAAGTTATACAAATAATTTTTGATACATTACTTGAATTTTTGAAATAGTCTTGCCTACAACGTAGATTATCGGTGAATATAGTGCGGAGAATATGTGATTTTTAAGCGGCGGTTAAGTACAGTGGCACTAAGTTGTTTTTCTTACAGAATGTTTCCTTCCATAACTCCCTTTTAATTATCTTGCTGTATTCTCTACCAACGGTCTACTTTGTTTAAAGCAAGTCCGCCCTTTGTCATTGTGTGCACGGTTTTTGTCAAAGCTTCTCAGCAGGCGATGGATTATCTTTTTTTCATTATTTTAAACAAAATAAAAAATAATATTAAATACACTTTACTCACCAAGTAAAATAAAAAGTTGCCAGCTGGATATAATAACAATTATACGCAATACGCGATCGACTTTCTAAATACATGTTTTGAACACCGTCTAGCGAACGGTGCTCAAAACATGTACGGAACGGTCTTCGGAACGTAGTCGGGGGCACAGTTAGTACTCCTTAATAATAAAAGCAGCATCCTACGTGTGAATTCACTGGAAAATACGAGTATATAAAAATTTACATATTTATACACGAGCAAGGTAACCACGAGATTAAATGTTATAAAATAAACTATAAATAATAAAGACCGAAGAAGAAAATTCTCGTTGAAGGCAACGATAGTAAAGTGATAATAAAATAACATTTCTATAGCCCAGCGAGCGTTCAAAGAATGTGAGTCTCTTCGATCCATACATCTTATTAAGAAGTACATATACCGATTTCATATTTAGATTTTCTTGCATCATATCTCCGGGCGTCTCAACGGCAGCGTGTATGCAATCTCCTTTATTATAAGCCAAATAAACTGTTTTACCCGAGGCTCTGTGCGGTATATAATTATTTAAAAGTTCGCGCAAGATCGGTCGGATCGCGTTACGTTCGTAGGTAGCGGGGAGCCCGGGCGGCGTTTCTTCCCTTCGTGAGTTATATTTCAGCTTCGACATTGACGTAATTTGTAACGGAAACTTTTCTGATGGAGGTGGACAGAGGAAAAGTTTGGATTGTTGCTGCGAGTATGGAAACGAAGTCAGATAGGCTGGTAACTAAAAGTTTCGCCTTGTAGAAAGTAATTGATGCGTCTTGGCAGTAGACGGAAGTAGGACTGTGTTAATAACAAATTCGTAATTTAACTAAATTTAAGAACTTTACCTAATAATCTTTATTCTTCTGCTTACGGAAAAATTTTGATAAAATCATTAGCATTTAAAAAAATCAATAATTTCCAAATTTAAAAAAATAAGAATTTCGAAGTGTAAATTACAGAAATTTTTGTTGCATTTATAACTACTTTATAACTTTTTCAAATTCATAGACAACTTTTCGGCTTCCATAGATAAATGGCAAATACTGAACTCTAGTAATTTCGTTGTGTCTTCAGTTTTCTTCGTGTCACAGTGTCGTAGCTCTTTCAACTGCAGACCTACTGTGATGTTGTTTTAAAAACAGACGCAATATGTAAATAAATAGAAATAAAAAACCAATACATTTTCTAGGCATGTCGAAATGGGAATAATTTATTTTTTCACAAGAACACAATCCTCACTAGAAACAGCAAAAGTATTTTTTTTAAATATAATCGAATGTAGCAAGTAATATAATCTTCTACGAGTTTTATTTCGCAAGACATATATCTTCCAAATATTAAGTGGCGTGAACCTCTCCTTTACTTTTTAGTAATGTTGGAAATTTAGAAAAAAAATCCTCTAACCGTTTTTAACAAATACCGTAATACAAAATTATTTCGGTAAATTTGTTTCAATATATTAGAAATCTATATGCTATCAAGCCATTTGTCTTAGATCTGTGAAATATATGTCATAATGAAAATTAATATAAATAAATTTAAGTTTTTTAGCAGAAATACTGCATACTTTTATATATTCCAAGTTCAATATATACCTAACTGTAATTGAAAACCTCGGCCCGTATAACTTACCAAGTTTTGGAACTTTGCAAAAGAGTCTAAGTTATATTGTAATGTGGAATGTGAAATTGAAATTTGCACCGTTGTCGGGATCGCATCTCAGTCTTTTTTAATACGCCTACAAAATTTTGAGTCTGATATTCATGATTGTAGTTGTGGGTCTACCCAGCCCTAGAAGTAATTTCGATATTCTTACAGAATTTGAATGTGTTTGGAAATTTATAACTTTGGACATAAAACTATTCTGGGTTCTTTCTAAGATTAAAGTATCGTGTAATTAGAGCAATGGATATTTTGTTTTGCTGTAGGTTTCTGATGATAATAATTTAAATCGCAAAATTATCTACTACAGATTTCACTTGGTATTCGTAATATAACCTACGAAAAACAAGTGAAATCTGTAGAATATTTGTAGATTCCCTTACTTAGGTGAAATATACTACAAGTTGGACTTTTCAAGTAAAGTGTATCTAAAATAAATACTGAAGAGATTTAAATGTAACTATTTAATTAATTGATGCAAAAATGCATTAACAAACATTTTTCCTGTCGTAACTTAAAGGAATTACGTTCGACCATGCCCATTGTAAAATCCGAAATGAAAGGTATCATCGTCAGTTAATGGCGTAGGTTAACCTAATAACTAATAGACACGTATGTAACCTAAGTATATTTATTACTCGCGTGTCGTCTATAAAATACAGTTAGCTAATATCATAGGGTTTATATTTAGCATCAAAATGAGCATTATGGCACTTTAGTAGCTTTCATGAGAAAATAAAAGTATGAATCTGGTTGGAATACAAAAATAAATGTTTTTGAACCGCAACCGGTTTTAAAAAATATTAGGCATAATAAATTATCCTTGAGGAACTTCCATTAAATATATAGCAAGATTTGATTATCTCGTACTAGATTTTCTATTTTATAAAAATTTTACCATCAAGATGGAGATAAACTAATTTTCCCACATATGAAAATTTTAGTACCGACGATCACGTAAAATGGTTTGACGATATGTACAGGTGATTTAAAATTAATCACGGCAACGTTTAATATTGAATATATTTGGCGTTAATATATTTGGCGTTGTAGAAATTCATTATTCACAATTAAATGAAACTACGTGATATAGTATTAATTCTATTTTCTTTAATTTCTTTACCACGACCTAGGTTTCGTTGTATGACAATATATCCAGGTGGGATATGAGCATATCCCACCTGAAGAAGTTGTAATACGAAACCTAGGTCGTGGTAAAGAAAAACGAGAACGTTTAAAATGTTAGATGAGATATATCGATATCGATTTATTTTATATTTACTCCCCTCCCTTTAAAATTGCTCTTATACTCCATTACTACTATTACGTAAATATTGTTTGTATTTGAAAAAATTTAGGAACTTTTAACTTTGGAATCAACATTCTACTTTTTCAATTCTACTTTCATACGAAAGAAGCGTATAATTTATGATGAATCTATATATATATATATATATATATATATATATATATGTATGTGTTTTAAGTTATAAAATAATGTATTGGAAATAGTTGAACGTTAATAACGATAAATAAATGAATTTTATTGGCGTATAAGTGTTACACGGTATTTTTGCATCGAATCAACGCCTTATTTTTTAACAGTTTTTCTTTTTGTAAACTGTACATGCCAGTATGAAATACAGATATATCAATCTATCATGGATGAACAAAATTCATAAAATACTAGTCATCGAGATTAATCAATTGCGTAGTAATATCGATAATATTAATGCGATGTAAATAAATTAGCTGGTAGTGAATATAAAAGCAAAAATTAATTTGAAATATGTGTATTAGTTTTTGTGGTCCTCAATTAATATAGACATATAAATATAAATCCCAACTGGATTAGTTAAACCAGCCTTATTCAATATAATGGCTGATACTAAAAATTGATATGAGAAAATTATGATGACTCCAAATAGGAAGGCAGATACTAATTCAATGTTGCTTAAGGTTTACAGAATCAGAAATTATGTCAAAAGGAATATTGATTACGAATAAGTGTATCTTAATGGTTTTCTTCAACATATTAAGTTATGACAAGTAATTATACATTAAAGGTAGATTAAAGAAGATAAAAAATGTTTCTTTGATGAAACATTTGAAACCGCAAGCTATTGTGTATTTACACATTAGACATTTTTGTAACAGAAAAACCACATTTGAAAAATGTTTTCTTTCTGTAATTATTAATCCATTATTATAAATCGAAATGTGGACAAAAATTTAATAGATTTAATAGAATTATTTATAGAAAAAAAATTCAAATTTAATAGAATTATATAGAAAATAAGGAAATAATTTTAACGTCAGATATAAAAAGAAAAAGTTTTCTAATCATATTTTGGTAAAAAGCAATAAGATTGAAACTAATTGAGAACTGCAAGTCAAACCACTAAGTCAACAGGACAACGAGCGTAAAGAGCTGGAAGTGAAACCCCAAAGCAACAGGGCAACAAGCACAGTTAGTTATCATTATACAATCGCTAAGTCTATGAACGTACTGAATCTGTGACAAAAAAATTGTGTACACAATTGAAAACTCGAAGATTATTGTAATGAAAGTATCAAAGAATGTATAGACATTTGAGAAATTTTCATTAATAAAACCAATAAATATTATGGGTCAGTTTAATTTTGATAGTATATTCATCAAGTTTTTCCAAAATTAAAGTACGGTTTACTCTTCAATCCCCCACCTTTAATATTCCAACTGTACACGAAATCGAAATGACGTAGCACCATGACTATCACAATAATTAAGCATTGTAATCCCATATTCAAACGAGCTGTTACGCAATCCAGACAAAGCGTTAAAATGTACAATGAAGGTGATGAAAAGATAAAATAACCATTTTAATGCCACCAAATTTAGTATTTAAATGTAAATAATCATCATAAACCGAGGGATCCAGCGAACCGGCGCCGGCAGAAGACGTTGGAAATATTTAATGATGTTTATGGGGTTGCTTATTGTCATAAAAAGTGCCAATTACCAGTGTTGGAAGAAGGGTTGCCTGTATTACGACTAGGGTTGCACTCAAAATATATTATTTTCGAAACGGATGAGGAATGTTCTTCGTATAGTTTAAAGGTTTTTTTCGAGGGGGTTGAATAATTAATATTATTTACGTTTACGTTAAGGCTATGGTTTACAAATGTATACATATTTTATTTACAAAAAAAAATTTAAAAAATATAAAGGATAATAAACTTAACTTTACTTTCAAACATTTACACCAACTTTCACGACCAAATGTCGTATTAAACATATTTTGGTTTAGGCAGGTTTCAAAAATTCATCAACGCGATTAAATTAACTTGCACATTAAGCTTCAGTTACAACATAAGAAAAATTCGGTCCTTATTTGAAATTAAGGAGTAATTATAGCAAATTTGTAATTTACTAGTCTCAACTCGCGGCTATTCAAATAAAATTAAACATAACTATTAAATTGTGAAATTAAAAACACCTTGCTGTGTTCTCTTTAGACAGAAGAGCAGTAGATTATATTAAATTATTTGTTAAAACTGCATGAAATTTCTTCCTACAGGAAATATGCTAATTTTATGTTAAAAAGTAGCCTACATGGGCTAGTTTGTAGCGATATACAAAGTAGATTCTTACTAATTTAAAGGGATATAATTTGTACTTCCGTATATGCGTGGTTATACATATAAAAGAACATCTACATAGTGGTTGAGTATCAAACATAAAAACAAGTTTTACATTGACAACACAACGAATGAAAGAAGTTTTATTTAACCATTAATTGCGCGGTAAAATAAAATGCAGGGAAATGAATATAAGATTGAACCACATTAATATTGTGTTAAATTCCCATTTTAATAAAAGTTCATGATGACAGAATTTTTCAAACGCATTGACATGTTAATACTATATTTCAGACATGAATTAATACATAGACTGATTTCACTTTATTAAGTAGATATTATAAAGACAAAGGTAAAATACATTTCTTATGTTAAAATATTATTAATAATGCAATCAATTTTTTTTCGGTGGAGATTTTTGGTGTTAGGTTGCTTCCTTAAAGTAAAATTAAATTAAATTTAAATCGAGTTACAACCGTGGGTCTTCTGGAAAAAGCTAGGCCGAGGGATGAAGAAACTCAATTATTGCCTTTGAGACTCATAAAAGTGATATTTGAATTACTATTTGGGTCGGCTTAAATTTAACGAAGTTTCCGTGCGGTTTTTTTGTGAGTATCGAAGGGACATCTTTGTTCACAAATGTAAAATAATTTTTTTTTGAGAAAGCAAAGTTGTTTTGTAAGTCTTGTGTTAGAGTTTTAAGAGTTGGTTAAAATAACTTCGGTAGTTTTTCGGGTTCGGTTTAAAATTAAAACTGTATTAGTAAAACAATTTAATCTATCACATAATTTCTAAATTGTTTAATAAATTGAGGTGGTTTCGAAATACAAAAAAATATTTTTTTGTTTGTTAGGGAGAATGGGAACATTGTTGTTCCTAGAGTTCTGACTCCAAAAATTAAAAAAATAAATGGAACCTTTCTAAGATATTTTGTCTGTTAAAAGTCTTTTTTTAGAAACGACTTGAGATATCAAGTTGAAATTTATATATTGTAATGAGGTTTGTGAGCGTTGCTGTAAAAATTATTTTGATTAAGTTGATAAAGAGCAATGACCATTTAAAGTGCATTTTTTTCATACAGTAGTATTACTCGCTGATTAAATTGTAATTAAAAACTTACATGGTACTTTTAGGCGATCGACGATATTGAAAATCGGCGTGATTAGAGATTTAATAGCTTAATTAAAGGAAAAAATATGAAAGTCGATTATTTCTAATTCTGTTTGTATAACCACACCTTTTGTAATTAGTTTGTTTTTATTTCAGTGAAAGATAAAGCACGTAATATATTTCATATAGGTTTTAGAAAATTAATATATTTTAAATAGTTTAATTAGAAATGGTATGTACCATTAAATGTTTATAAGTGCCTAAACGTGCACAAAATCCTGGTAGTGCGAGTACTATTCCTGCATAGTAGGTTTTTATCTTAGACCAAGTCATCATCTATGAATACTGTTAAAATTAAGCCATGTTAACCAACATGTTACGCAATATGAGAAATAGAGACGCAAATCGAAGGAAGTGAGGAAAGAGGGTGTGCTGTAATCTTTTAAGAGAAATTTATCTGACCAAAATAGAAGTTTTAAAAAAAATGTTTATTTGAAAAAAAATAAATTCTAAAATCGACTATTTTAGATGATATAAGATGAGAACTATAGGCGCTCTTAATGTATATTACTATATCCGGAATACTGAAAAAAGCCTCATCAAAAATTATTATTTTTTTTTCCATTAGCAGCTATTTTGTTAAAAGGTTGAGTTAATTCATTGCTAACTGCATACAAAATAAATGTGCGAAATCACAATATGACATTTATATAAAATAAATTGGGAATTCACAATGGTTCGTTTTTTACAAAAGTGTGGAATATACGTCAGTCGCTCAATCATGTTATCCAGAAACACTCCCCTTATGTACACGAGTGTAAACCTTGAACTATGTTACTTAGATCGCTCTGTAATGTAATCAGATAAACTTAAAATCAGTCAAGCTTGACTGGGACATAACATGGACAAGAAAGTTAGTGAAGTCTTGCAGTGTCGTATATTGTTTATTATGCTATAATATTATTATTTATTACATTTTGAGTATAATATACGAATTCATGCGTACAGTACCAAAGTGGACTGAATTGATTATGAATACAAAACAAATAGAAAAGTTCTCAAATTAAAAATAATTATACTAATTCATAATATGATAAATTTAGACATATTAGATAAATAAAAAGACGAAGTATGAAGAAAACCGGATACGGACGCAAGGATAGTCAATGGCGTCAGAGCGGATATAGTATGTTAAGATGAATATTGAAAGTGTACTGAAATGATTGACTATCCATTTTATTCCATAATTTGACTGACGATATTGTTTATATGAGAACAAACAACGTACAGGAAAGAGTAACGTGTTGAGATTTTTCAAATTCAGATTCAGACTGTGAGTGGAAAAATCCGTGAAGTTGGCACCGACGTATTTTACCTCGGTGTGCTCTGTGTTTATAAAATTACATAATCGTCATTATGAATCATCACAAAATTGAGCCGTAATCTAAACATAAATACTATACCCACAATAAAATTTTGATGGTAATGTATATGCCATATTCATACACGAAATATGTAGTGAGTATACAAATTTTAAAAGAATAATGCTTTTTAATTAGTTTTAAATTGTTCGATAAGACATAGATAAAAATCACCATAGTCAAATAAATGGAAAAAGTTGACCGAGGTGAACTTTAGTTTTGCAGGAAAAAAATCCTTGAGAATAATTTAATGTCTCTTATTTTATTTAAAAACGGTTACCAACTATGATATCGATCACGATGCCCGTATAATTGCGGTTTGATATAAGTTAAAGTTTTCGTTAAATTGCGTGGATATGCACTTACATTCCTTTCTTTGCATTTGATATTTTATAAAATGTATTTATAATCAACATAAATAAACTTATTATTTAAAAAATGTCGCAGTAGGTTAAATAATTGTACTGGTCATATCAATTACTGATCGATTTGCTACTGAGATTATATAAACGCTAAAATCCTTAATTCCAATTTAATTACTCAATGAATCGAATTGATCATGAATCGAGTTTTTATAAAGTAAATGAAAACGTTAAAATGAGACTATAATTAAAATTACTATTATCACTCTATCATCACGTTAGCAGAGCATGTATTGAAGATGGAATTCTGTATCTGCTTTCGCACTAGTAAACACGATGGGAGCATCTTGATGTCACCATGACAGCATGTGAAATGAATAACCTACACGTGAAATTAATAACTGCAATAATAATTACTAATTATTTCTTAAGTTCAAGAATCATAATTAACCATGGTAAATTATCAGTGGGACTTTTGCTATTTTATGTAGATGTAAAATATTTGTCACTCTTAACTTCCTATGCTGCATTCTAGGTTTCTCTTTAACCCAATGGTTTCTTTTCCCCTTATATTGTGTAATTATACCAGACGTAACTGAATCACAGTCACAACTTCTTTCCTTACTCGTTACGGAGTACCATTGTTAAAGAAGTGGTATAAAATATAATTAGCAAGTTTAAAAAATAATATTTACAATGGGGATAAACAAAAGTAAAATTTCAAGTCTAAAAGAGCGTCGCTCTATGACGGGTATAAAACAAGTACGAGAGAAAGTATTGACGACCTTCTTTTTCGAAACTCACAAATAATTCTAAGTAGGTTAATGTCAAAAAAAATAGATTGGATCCAGTAAGATTTCCGTAGTGCATTTATAAAGTTTTCAATAATTAACTTTATATGCACTGAATGGAGCAATTGTTTTAAATATTGAAATAAACGCATTGACTACATTGAATACATGCAAAATTATTTTCAACGTTTTTTCCCAACAAAAAAAGGTTGAACTAATAAGTAATGTAAGACAAAACTACCGACCGCAAAAATTTTACTTAACAGTATACTATTTATCAATCGTCAACTATCAAGCCACTCCACAATTGCATCCCTAAACTGGTTAATGAAACACAAAACAATGTTGGAAATGGACGAGTCAGTCAACGTATAGATCAATGTTAATGCAGTTACGAGACACTTAGGTACAGTAGAAATTTATATTACGCAAATGTCTGAAATTCCCGCAATTTTGCAGGTATGTATTTTGAAATATTGTAGAGAAATTTTCAGGAAATCGTTGATATATATATACATATATGAAATACCATACATATATATATACATACATATATATATATATATATATATATATATATATATATATATATATATATATATATATAATGTATTAAAACCATGCATTAAATTGTCATGAATTTCTTTTCCAAAATATCGATATATTTTAATTATTAAAACCTTGCAGCGCCTAAAATTTTATACCCCACTAAAGTCCAATGTGGACGTATGATATTGTAGCCATTTTACCCAGAGGGAACTTTCTATAAATATTTATGTGCTGAAAGTACTTTTACGATTATACATCGTTTTTTAAGCATAAACACAACTATATTACTTCTGATTGTTACTAATGATGTTATATTATATATAGGAATTAAATTAAATATAGGAAAAATAATAATGAACTGTGGTTCATTACTAGAAATTTCAATTCATTTAAACGATTTCCTTATCAGTTTATATTTATTTAACAACTAAATATAAGCAATAAAAATATTATAAATAAATTGGCAGTTTAAAATTTCTCATCTTCTGTTTAATATAAATCTTGCTTATGAATAAAAAGATATTGAGTCAACGAAATTTCGATTCTCTATAATAATGTAGCATTCAATGTCAAACAAATCCACTAACGCTCCGCTTTGGTTACACACTGTCATTATAATATGTTCTACAAAGGGACTGAACACAGCCAAGGCGCTCAATCATATCTGGTATTAGTAACGCGCCCGGAGCGCCAAATCTGTCACCATTGAGAGAGTTACGTGTACCTCGGCTACGCTACCACAGTTAATATATTCACGTAGCTGTTCAGGCTATAAAGCATATTTGGTGCGAAGTATGAGAATGGAAGTGAATAGCGCGGCATTCGGTTATTGGTTATTGTTTATTTTTCAGTAAGAGTATTTTCAGTTTATTTGAAGTACTCCAAAGAAGAGCTACGAGACTAAAGAGAGAGCTTTCTTGCTCGGAATAATTATGTAGATAATCTATATAAATTAATAATGCTCACGTATTAGATTTATAATACTTTAGTTAAAATAAGTTAATTCAAGAATTTTTCAATACAAATAAATAACTTTGTCAATGATAAAGATGATCCTATCATTACATATTAATTAATTTTTACATATATTCGCTATTAAAATAAACATACATTTTTGAAGTGAAAAGTATTTCAAAATTTATTAATAAAAAGATCAATTTTTATTATTCCGTTTCATAATTGGTAAAACTGTACATTTGTGTGACCTGTGAATTGCAGCGTGGATACACGTGTGCTTAGTGACTGTGGATATCTGTTTACATCATATGCAGGTCTTTGTGGGCATGGAGTATTGTTATTTGTCAAATCATATTTTCATCTGCGCTTCAATCCACAATATATATATATATATATATATATATATATATATATATATATATACATATATATATATATATATTTATATATATATATATATATATATATATATATATATATATATATATATATATATATTTATATATATATATATATTTGATTGAATGGTTTTACATTTGATCATCATTATAAATGTTACTTTTTTTCATTTTGGGTATTCGTTCTTAAGAACATTATAGTCTGTAATTGTTGTTTATCTCTACATATATAAAAATCTGTGCTATATTTTTAAAAATAAACTATACTTTTAATTGAGTTGTGCATTACACAACCGTTTTTCTGATTTATTCAAATGAAATTTCGTTAAAATCAAATCGTAATAAGTCAATTCTCAGATAGTCAAGTATTCTACATTTTGTAGATATGTTACTTCCGTATCTGTTTTTTCCACTCGTTTCTTTTTATAATTTCTAGTATTTACTTTATGACTGGATGACTAAATAATTAGGTTGTTAATATTCGGTTTGATAACTGCGACGGTAGTTCATTACTTTGTTACTAAATTACAATTTACAATGACTTCCAACAATGAAATTTTATTATCCCATATAAGCACTCGAATGTTTGATGGAAGTAGCATCCTCCTCTCAGAATATTCTTGTGTCCATCAACCGACGCAAGTGCCCACTGTCTGAAATAAAGGTGTAAAACATTGACACACAGTTAGCATTTACTAAATATGACTTAGTGTTGGACATTATAATTATGATACAAGTGTATAAAGATAAAACTTTTCACCTGGAAACACAATTTTTACGATATTTTCGTTCTAAGATTATTTGTATGCAAGAACAAATGTACGAGTATGGGGTCAGTAATAATAAATTAGGCGTATTTGTGTTTCAGTTTGGTATTCAAAATGAGTTGGATTATGGCTTGGTAGATTTACAGAGTTCAAACTAACTTAAGTACGATTGGTTTGAAATATGACAAGAATAAAAGCAATATTTGAAAATTTCCAAATATTCTGAAAATTGGACGAAATAAATTTTACTTAAAATTGAAATAAAGGTTTTAGGTTTGCCAAGTCCGTAATTCAAATGAAAGAAATTAGCTGCTCAGTAACTAATCATGTTCTGGTAGAAAATGATTTTTTACTGTTGAATTTTTTGTTTTTTGTAGATATTTATTTTCTTCAAAATGTTTTATGAATACAAATTTGTAACTGTTGAATTCAATATACATATGCATATATACATATATATATATATGTATATATATATATATATATATATATATATATATATATATGAATTAGTATACTTATAGAATAAATAAAAAATAAAATGTATCGCAGCTTAACAAAAAAAAATCTGAACAAAAAAAATACGGGGGTACCATTACGCGCGCGCTTGCTAATTAAGGATTTTTTTTTATATTAAATTCTAAGCAAGCTAAAGAAAAATCTGTATACTTCAGTGAATAATTTTTTTTAACATTAAATATTTTGAGATGACGAAAGTAATTTACAAGAGTGTCAGTTAGTAAAGTTATAAAGATACGGTTTTATAAAATAAGGGAAATTTTATTTTGTTGCTAAACATAATGTAAAGTAATTTAACTTTTGGTACCCACCACCAACCCCTATTTGTTTTATTTATTAATGTACTGCCTTGGCGACTTCCGTAAAATTTACATTCCAATAAATTTTTTGTACATTACTTTAAAATTATCGAAATATATCAGGGTGGGGTCTTTTTAGTTTACTTGTTTCACAATTATCCTCATTGCTCAGCCCACTTTGGGTAAAGTGTAATAATAAAGGGCATTTCTTATATTATACACTGAACATTATAAAAAAGATGAAGTGAATTTTAATTGAATGATTATTTTTTTTAATTTTCAAATTTCTCAAAAATTTACATTTAAAAGTGCCATTTTTAATATGAAATATTTCTTTATTTTTATTATAACATAATACTTTGTTAATTTTAAATAACTGCAATTTTTATGGAAATATGGGTTAATTCCAGATATAATTTATACTAGAGATACTATAGATATACATAACTTGCAGGTATTAAAATTTGCATATTTTGAATTCTATGAAAGAAAAAATCTTTTTTTTTAATTTTAAATATACAGTTGTAAGAAAAAATTAAACTCAATTAAAATTTAAAACAGCACATAGTGGGAAGAAGAAGATTTACACAAAACGGAGACCGAGAGCAGTTCATCGCTTTGACTAAACCGTGAACCTTCCGCCTCTTCCAGTGTAAAAAACATCGTTTTAAAAATTTTCGCGTTTAATCAGTGTCTGATCATACTACTTTTATTTTAACAAAAAAACATCAAAAGAGCTTTTATCAAAGCCCACTACTTTCATTTTAACTATTAAACTTTGAAGTAAACGTCATTGAATCAATAAAGAATTTCGCGTACCAGTCATGTAACTTGTGAATATTAACTAACTTCAAAAGATTGGTTTGCAGAGAGTTAGATTGGATATTGATTGCATATTGATTGGAAGAAAGATGGATATTGGATATTGATTGCGTAAGTTTGATCTTATACTCTTGTTTTTATTTATTATCTTCTTTATTATTTCGCAAAACTTATCTAAAAATTTTTTTATTAACTAATGATGTGCCCAATTCAAATTTAAGATTATTATTTTTATGCAAAAACCAGAGACTAGTAAAATTGATTAAAACCAAAATAAGATGAAATTGTAGATAGTTAGAGTGAATATACTAAGAGAAGAGTATGAAATATCTCTCTAAAGAAGAGCTCCTTAAAGACGCAAGTCACTGTACTTAGGCGATTATTGGATTTACAGATACATGTCGAAATGGAATGTCAGGTATGGAAGTTCAGATAACTGAATGAATTTGGTACTGCAACATGCACTTTTATGCAAAGCATCACGACACCAAGACAGAGACTGCGACATATTGATATGGAGACAGAGCGTTGTGACAGAGGACTGACGATGAGCAAAAGAGTGTGTACCGCAAACAACCGTGCCTCAAGTGTATAAATAGTCGATGCCAAGCCAAGTTCTCTCTTGCCTTTTTTCCTTGTTTACCGTAGGATATTTATGAGATGGAGCTTCCTCGCGCATCGCACTGGCTGATGGCATGCCATGCCTCTGCCACTTCCGCTTCATGATCAACCGATGACGGTATTATGTGAAGCTCATTACTTTGAAATGACCTAGTTAATGGAATAAAGTATATCGTATATTTGTTTCATTTTTAGAAAACAGCGTCAAAAAAATACGACAAAAGTTACATTAAATTTGGATTTACTTCTGTCGAAAGTAACGTCGAAATACAAAAGCAGTGTGTTATATGTGCCACCATTCTAGGAAAAGTTACTTTGAAATTAGCAAGATTGAAACGCCATTTAGAAACAGTCTATCATAATTTATCTGACAAGCCATTTGAACTCTTTGAAGATAAATTAGAGAACTTGAAAAAGAAGATTCTTGGGACTAGTGATACGAGATTTTCTTCCTTAAAAAACACACATACCCAATAGGAGACACACTTATCAACCTGTGTTTGACACACAAAAACAGATTATTTTGAATCAAATCAGTCTTGCAGTGTAATAAATCGACCAATGTAATTAATTGCTTTTAGACGACGACAACCCTATTAAAAAGGAATTGTTCATATCGCAGAAACTGGAAATGACTACTAATGATCATGTACATAATAGCGGAATATTTTGAGGATAATAACATTATATGGAAAAAACTAGCCAGATTTTAAATTATGGCACTCCAGCCATATTAAGATCAGGCTCCAGCTTAACAACATTAACAAAATAGAAGAACCCTTCAGAAATAATTACTCATTGCTAAATACATCGATAGGGGTTAATTTCTTAGACTCTTTTCATGCCTTGTTTATACGATGAAAATGGCCACAAAAGTGGTAAATTTTACCAGAAGTGGCATCTTAAGTACGCGCCTTTTTAAAAAGGAATTGTTCACCAAATATACCCTGATGAAGGGATTCTTCTTTTTCATACGTAAAATTATTGAGTATCGAAAGACAATATGGTAAGAAAGTGATGTGACAAAAAAAGTGGTTGAATTTATCTAACCGAAAAAAAATTTAAGATTTTCTAGCCTAGTTTTCTGACGCGGAAATTCAGATGCAGTTGGCTCATCTTGTGGGTATATTCACATATTTAAATAAACTAAACTTCTTTTTTTCTCCACTTAAAATTAGAAACAAAGTTATAATAAGATTGGAAACAAATAGCGATATTTACGTAGCCCCGAGAAAAAAACATCAGCTCTAGTTATAAAAATAATGCAAGCTAAAACACGTTTTAATTAAGAGTTTTTTATAAGATTTACGTAAATATTTTTCTATATTAACACTCAACTAAAATTTTTATTTCAAGTTTATTTTTCAATAAACATATTTATTCCTTTATCCTTTGGGTCTCTACTACAACGAAAACGTTCCAGGTATCGCTGGACAAAAAAGGTTGGGAATGACTGCTTAAGGTCGATTAAATCTTAAATTGAATTAGATAAATTAATTACTTTTAATAACAACGTTTCTCTACAAATTGATATTAAAAAAATATTCCTTTTACGGATGGCTACAACTTTGCAAAATTTTGAAAATTTAGTCTGTACTGCTATTGGCAAGGATCATTCTTAATATGTAAGGAAATAATATTTCTTACCAATTATTACCATCTTGGCAATACAAATTTTTCCCGTTCTATTATTTCTAAATTTATTAAAATCATCTGTTATTTGTCATGTTACCTAGGTTATGACAACGCTTCATCAACTAGAACTGAAATATATGTATTTGGTTTGTAGGCTAAATGTTGCCAAATTTTAATCTCCAAGTTTATCTAAAATTTATGGGTAAGACATTTAATCTAAAATTTAAGGGTAAGACATTTATAACAGATAGTATGAATTCCAACTCTTGTGATATATTGGCTGTCTGGAAAAAGCTAGAATGTAAATTAGATGGAACAAATGTGACGTAAGGAAAATGGCATAATATTTTAGAGAGCTCGAGACACAAGGGCACTTGTTCGACTTGACACTTGCTCGTAGAATAAAACAAATTAATCACCATACCAACTCAACCCACTTTTACTTACTGAATAATATAGGCAGAAATATCAGCTTATTAAAATGTCAACCAATGGGTATTTTGTATCTTTTTGCAAATATATTTTAGTTTCAATTTCCATAAATTGTATCAAAAACAAATTTACTCTCATGTAATTTTTATAATATGTTTTATTTGGGATAATTTGATAAAGAAGATACTCTTGAATTAATTTTTTAAAAAATGTTTATTAAAATATCAATAAAATTTTGAAATATCAATAAAAATTCTTTATTTTCCTTATATTGCATGAATTTACGTCAAGTTACGTGAACAAATGCAAAATAAAGTCATGTAAAAACAGTCCTTTTATATTATTCTAGTTGAAATATAAATGCATTCCTTTGGCGGTGTTAACTTGTTAACTAAAACGGTTATATATGCATATAATCGTTACTCACTTTCAAGTAACCTTGTTTTCTTGTTTTTATATAAGTTGTTTTACAATATCGTCTTATTTTGGTTTACTCTTTATGGGAATTGTATTATCCGCCATTAACTTATATTACATACTTTATACATCTACATTTCACTAGTAAAACTTTAAATGACTCATTGAAAGAAACTACATTGAAAGAAATCGCTCTAAAAGATGTGTTTTTATAGTTATTGTTGTTGGAAGTTTTTTACTTTATCGGCTAAAGCAATAACTTTTAAATTTATTAAAATGATTTGTGACGACAAATTATTTGCGATAACAAATAATAAACGTTCATAAAGTCTGGTTTAAGAGGTACTTAGATACTGAATTTTGTACACAAATTACTTTTTCTAAAGTAGTATGAATAACGGACTGGAGATAGTTATAAAATAATGATAGGTAATTAATTTTAAAGACATAAGGGATTTAATAAAATAAGGGTTTGGAGAATAATCAAGTTAACATGAATTTAATTGTCATTATAATCTTAACACGAAGTAAAATAGTTTGTTTCTTGTTTTCTCCTTGATCTAAAATGTTTTCAGCTTTATTATGTTTATTATGGTCAGCTTTACCATGTTTATTATTGGCTTAACTATGTTATTATTTAAAGTATTGCTTTTGTAAAGTTAAAGAAAAAAATATATTTTTTTGTGCAAACCCGGACGGGATGACTGAGTATCCTATAGTTCTAAGTAGATTTTCAGATGCCGGTGTTCCATCACATTCGATCGAAAACTTAAAAAATTGTAATAGATTAGAATAATTATGCGGAAGAAAATTTTGTTAAACTGTAAATAGATATGAAATTGTTCAGTTCCTCCCAGAGTAACGATTTTTCCTTTAGAAAAAAACAGACGTATTTATGACACCTACTGAGGTTAATTGTTTATTTTTTCAACTCGATTCCTTTATGTACTTGCAGACGTGACAACCCGGACATTATTTGATTAATAAAAGTTAAAAAATTGTCGTTTCTTAAAACCTATTAATATTCCTAATCATATTTTATAGTTTTTTGTTTTGATACTTTTAGTTCTTTCGCCGCTTCATATCCAAAAAATTCCAAAAAATGCATACTTGCACATTCAAGAGCAACGCCTTTACATCGAAATATGTGGGTACACTTAATAGTACCGACAAATATCTAGGTTAATGTTAATAACAAATCCTTAGTGAATGCATATTTATTTTATTTCTTTTACAGAAACTAGCTTAAAATGTCATATCGGCCTTGAGTTTTCATTAACCACATCTTTATTGAACAGTATGTAACTCTACTTTATTTTTTTTGAGTGAATAAAATTAATTCTAACGCACCTAATTTGCTATATCTTCCAAATAAATTCAAAAGGAATGACTAAAATTCCGTAAAAATACTAAAAATTTTCCTATTTTCGGCTTTTTATATATATAGCCTCTTTAAAAATAAAATTTGGTATTACTTGTAACATTGTCTATTATTTGATACATCAAAAATTGGCTCTTTCAAAATTGCATCTTAATTAATATATGAAAATTAATACATTTATGAACATCAATCCTTTCAGCAATATAAAAATAATATAAAATCAAGACAAAGAGAGGTAAGAAAATAAATTAAACATAATGTGCAATGCCTCGCAACATCCGAGCATGTCTTTATTTCTCATCCGAGCGTGTGTTTATTTTAAATCGGATGCTAGTATTTCGACGTAGTTCCGACAAACGGGAAAAGGATGTTCTCTCTTTTTTACTCTTCAAGAGACATTGATTTTAATGCTTTGTTTATATGCGACAATAACACATTTACGGCTAATATTTATTTGGTGGTTAATACTGAATATACTTGATTACTTTTTTATTGACATAATTGTAAATATTTAAGTAAATTACAGAAATAATTAATTAAATATGATAATTGCACAAAGTACCTATAAAAATGAACATTCAATTAAAGTTTTAGAAATTTCATTAAATTAGGAAATGACTTAATTTGTTCTGTGTATTTGTTTTTAAGTTGTTTCAGTATGATATAGAAAAATTTGAAAAATCCGGTTTAATTCATTCTAAACACGATTATAAAATTAGACTAAGTGTGCATAAAAGTTTATGAATACAAAACATGATGATATAAGATCCGACTATTTTGTACTTTGTATAAAATGCTTGAAAGAAAATAATTTGTAAAAAAAAAAGAGGATAAATATATAAAAGTAAATATAAATTAAAGGAAAAAATCTGTTATAATTAAATTTATTTCTCTATTAATTATTCAAATCATCGTTTGTTGTATTGTTATAAAGAATTTTTGAATTGAAAATGAATGATAAGTTCGAAGAATATGACCTAAATGTAGATATGATTGATAAGATCCAATTATTCAAAGTATTCTACAAAATGCGTCACACGATATTATTTTCACCCGATCAAAGGAGAAATAGGTGAGCAATAATTATTTTCTAGCTTTTAGTAGAATTTGAATTTTGAAAAATTGAGAAAAGAAATCGTTTAATTTAAAAAGTTTTTGCCTTTAGTTTCTAACTTTTCAGTGTACTTTATTGCCTAGACTGATTTTATTATATTTTTGTTCCATGGCTGTATTCGTTTCTTATAGCCTATGCTTCCAATTTAAAACCAACAAATCATCTCGTGGTTTTGTTAAGTAATATCACTGTAGCCTAAGAACAGAAGTTAAATCCTAGAATTAAATGTTAAATGTTCGGCTTAAGATCCAAAATAATTTAAAATCAGCATATCCTCAAGTCCAGCGATTAAGACAGATTTACCATCAGAGCTAAGAAGTTGCAACTCAGAATTCGATTACAAAGTTTCTATTTGAGACTCATAAATACCAATTTAAAACGAATAGATTTTCAAGTCTCACAGTTTAGATAATATCTATCAGTATACCTACATTAGAATTTGAAGTTTAAAGGTTGAATTTATCATAACATTGTAATGGAGACTAAATATGTATGCGAAATTTCATGAAAATCGGTTAAGTAGATGTGGCTAAAAAATCGGTCGATATATTTCAATCAAAGTGCAGCTAAATAAAAACTTTGAAAAGCCTTTTGATGAGTAAATCAATGCGTGAAAAAAATTAAACCAGGAAAGTCTCCTCCAGATGATTCTTAAATACGTAGCCCAATCCAGGTCTAATTTATTTCTTAATATTTCTGTCAAAAGAATTTTAATTTTAATAAGAATTTTAAATTTAAATCATAAATATTGAATGTGTAAAAGTCGTTACAGTGGAATCTTAGATCACGCGTATTTTAGGCTAAAAATCTGGATTAAAATAATTGGATTAGAAGTATACTCCAGTACGCGTAAGAAAATATTATAAACATTTAAGAAACGTAGTCATACGTCTTGAAGTAGAAAATATAAGTTGTACAAATTTTAAAAGCATTTCAATTAACTTGAACAATCTCGAATAAGATTTAAAAGTAAAATTAACATTTTCGCTTTTAAGCAGATAAAATAAAAGTACATGAAAATGCAGGATTTAGTTTTAATTTATACAAATTTCCGAAGATATTTTAGATGGTATATCCTTTCGGAAATGAAATAATAATATTGTCTTACTTAAGCGCCTACTAAGATTTTGGTTGATTAACAGTGCCGGTTCTTGAAAGCTGATACTGATTCGATTCTGAAAAAAATGCCAAAAATATTTGCAGAGCTGATTAGCAAAACCAATTTCTTTGCTTGCTGGTAGATTAGAAAACTCCCATCAATCAATTTAAAATAATTTCTTATGTCAATCGATTGCAGAATAATACGATTAACTTTATGGTTCCTTTTCAGAGCTAACCAATTTAATGAACTAACTTGTTAGCAAACAAAAAGCAGTAAAACGCTTCATGGAATTCGCGCATTCATTACATTCCAGTTTGAGATATTATCGAAATCGCCCATTCAAACTTGTTCTATATATCGCATTATATTATTTATTACATGCTCGTACCTTTATTTCTAATATTGGCAAGCGATGGAGTTGTATGGTTAAAACTTTAATTACTGTACCGGACACCATTTTTTTTATTAAATATTTTAATTAATATTTAATTAAAAAATATTATATGTACAGAAACCAGAATATATACTACCAAACCACCATTAAAAAATATAACCGATTACTAACAGAAACAAGCATTTGTAGAAAACTATTATAAAAACCGAGTACTTCACTTTAGGTTATTGAATAAAAAATTATACCTTTAGAAAACAATATACTTTGAGTACGGCCTCACAAAATCTAGACGTGAATTTATTTATTTTCTCTTCGAACTGAGCACTTACCAAAACCGACGCGTCTAGGAACTTCTCTTTCACACGACTTATCAGATATTCATCGCGTTTCAATGCATTAGCATTATGGAAATGTGTCAAATGAAAAGCCGGTGCGTTGACCAAGAAATGGGATAATTATATATTAGTACTTGTAGGTCTCTGGAGCATCGAGTTAGGTGAGATCAAAAGCGCAGGCCTCTTCAAGCCCCAGAGGCAATTAATGGGTCACTAATGAAAGGACCAACACAACTTGAGATTGTTATCAAATTGGGCGACTTTTGATTCAGCAGTTTTAGCCGCACACGGATAAATAACATTTAATTAATTTTCGGCCGTCGGTTGCGGCACGCACCCACCATGCAGCTTTTGTGTCTTTAGTGAGCCTTCCTTATGCCAGAGCTTGATATGTTTGCTCTATAATTAGAAGGGTTGAGTCAATGAAGATAGTTTTTCCATATTCTATTTGTGACTGTGAGATGTGATTATTCCATTGAATATAATGAATACACATATGAATTGTAGAAACCGTGAAAATATTTGGAGATCTGAGGTAAATGAAATAATATTTTTAGAATCTTATCAATGCAAATATATTACGTAACACATTTTTCCGCCCGCTCGTCGATCAATTTATTTAGAAACTATTTCGAAACCAACGGATATCCTTAAGCTAATATTTTGTCTATGAGGGTTTATAAAAAAATGAAAAAAATTAGTTATTAAAATAAAAATTGGGTATGTAAAGGGAACTCCTTATTGACAATGAATTTAATTTATTTATATTATATTTTGATCTCGTAATAGGAAAAAAAGACCAAAGTTTCTTTCATAATATAATATTGTTTCATATTTTGTGTATTTTTACAGATCCCTCCAGAATTCGACAAGGGGCCTAACCTCTAACAAAAATAATGCGTAATTACAAGAACGGTAAAGTATCTAGTAATAGCTACTCAAAAAAGTAAGTATTGTGAAATATACCAATATGCATATTGACAACTTTAGACGTTACACAATACTCTCAAATACACTTAAATATATGTGAAGAGTAATGGTCAACAAATTTACAAACTTTCGAACCTTTCTAGATTTATTCTCAAACGGCTGGAGCTATTTGAGTTAAACTTAGTATGAAATGGAAAGTAGATTTTTGTTACTTATTGAACACAACTGTACAACAGACGGTCAATTTCTCTGAGAAACGTTAGCTTATATTTTTAAAAATATTAACTGATACTTCTAAGTTTAATAAGGATATCAGAAGTTATTATATAAAATTAATTTCTGAGCACATCAAAATGTAATTCCGGTAAATCACGTATTTTCACATCGTAAACCGAAACCTGAAAGTTTACGTTGAACTTTCCATAAATTCTCGCAACGCCAACTAAGCTTTCAGAAGACTTATGCAAAATTCAGTAGCAGCATATTATAATGCGGATTAAATTTATGTACTTGGATTATTTACTTAAGTCTGGTGAAATGGAAGTCCACAGAACATTTTTAGGATATTTTAAGCTCGCATCTTTTTTGGAGTATAAATACATGTTATTGTGAACGATGTCTGTGTGACATCGAAACCGATATCTCATATAAATTTATAAAACTTTATAGATTTATTAAAATTTTCGAATTAACATATGTACATGTAATTTTCAAACTTTTATGTGATTATTAATCTGACTTTCCACTGCGTCTGCCTTTCTTTATGGTTCATTTGTTATCAGATAAATAGTCATAGGGTATTCTTAGAATTGTCTTAGACTATATATTAAATAACATTCTCCCGTGCAAGTGGGATGCTTTGGAAAATCAAACGGGTTATAGATAAGTAATTTTTAAAAAGAAAAATATTAAACCCAGCGACTGGTTTGGGATAACGAGATTTTCTTTCACTCATTCGTGTTAGTATCGAGTTCAATCGAGTGACGTCTTGACTTATCATGAATAATTTTAAAATAGTTTAATTTTCCATTCGTGCGCACAATGCATAACGACGTTCCATTTCAAAAGCGTGAGTTATATCTCAAAGTAGAATATTACTTAAAACTGATGACAACAATATTACATAGTTGTTTTCAGCTTTCTTCAGCTTTCGTGAGTCATGAAGAATTTTTGTTTTGTTCCCATTCATGGCCGGGAAATAAAATTTTCTCCCCAAATAACGATTGTTTTGTTTTTCTTTTCAACTATTATACTTTTACCAGGGTTGTTATTTAATTGCGCCGAATTTGTTTGTTGACGTTAAAAAATTCAAAATTTATTTCCCTGGCATAAGTATATCTATTTATGTAAATTTTATTTCTGACTTATAAAATATGGCAAAATAAAATTCGTCTTTTTAATATTTATTGTTTTCACATAATTACAAAAGGATACACCTGAGACTAAATTATCATTGAGAGTTTTCATATCTCAGCCAATTAAGGAAATACGTGGAATGAAAATGTATTATTGTAATTCTATTCCCAATTACATTTATTTAAATTTATCAAAGAATTTCAAAACTTCTGTCTTCGATTACTGCTCCGCGAATAATATTTAAGAGTATTTATAAAACTTTAAGTAATATTTAGATTGACAGAAACGTACTTCTCACCGCGACGACCGTCGCGCTCATGATCTTGCCTGTATTTTTCGTAATGTAATCAATAACAACAATATATATAAGAAGTTTAAATATTCTTAAAGATAAGTTCTTATTCCAAAAGGTAAATTCACTTTTTGGGAGTACTTCTTCGCTATACATACTGACAAACATTTAAATGAATTTAATTGGGGCATTTAGTGCGTCTCTTTGATCTATGTTTTCATAAGTTGTCTAAAAAATTTATTCCTGTCTAGATTCCTTATAACTGCTCTTCTTTAGTTCTATTTATACTTTTATTACTTGTGAAGCTAATAGTATTGTAAGAATTTCTCACTTACATACTATTTTGACTAACTTTCTGGTGCAATCCAATTCAATGGTAAATTCGAAGTGTTTTTATTGACTCGCAGAGATTATAATTTTTGCAGCTGTAAGTTCATCTAACCTATGAACTACATTGATTGCAAAGATATTTTATAAATTTTTCTAAATGTATAGTATTAACATGTCCTTATGTTGTGTTATCTATTACTATATACTTACAAATCGAGGTTTACATAGTGGTAGAAGTTTCACTTAACAAAAAGATTTACATAGTCAAGTACGATAAGAACACTAAAATAAATTTTTGATTTTTGTTTGAATGATCTATCAGCAAAGTAGAACATTATATTACTTCGTGAGAAGAGAAAGAGCAAATTGTATACATATATATGCTTTTGTCAGAAGGAAAATATAGACATCGCAATATTAATGTAATAAGAATAAAATATTGGATTGTATCATTGCCATTGTTCTTGATTTTAGTAGAAATTAAAATATCTCCGTCGATTTTATGCTTTTTTTCGGCGCTTCATTCCACTATTTCAAAATAGTATAGTTTTATAACCGTTACTCTCGTAATAAATCTCCATCTTGTTTTTCATCATTTCATTAAAATTTTAGCAAATACACTTGAGTATATTGATATTGATGACTTTACGAAAAATTATGAATGTATAATGTAATATAAATTAGTTCCAGGAATTAACGTTACGTCATTTTCTTTTAGTTCACTGGGCTCATTCTCCAAAAAAGCGAAAAAATAATTTAATAGTTTTATAAATTTAAGAGTGGAGTGTTTAATCAAGAGTGTATTTACTTTAACGGATTTGATGTAGATCAAAAACACAAATATGCACGTACCAGTAAATGATAAATTTTATATTTAAATGCGAAGTGGCTAACCAGCGTTAAATAAGCGTTAAAATATTTCTTTAAAAGGCAGCATTTTATGCTAATGTGTCTTAGTCGGTTGAATTAACTACAAAAAATGTATCTTACTAAGATTTCTAAGCAATGAGTTTGAGGATGAAAACATTTCGAGTATATATAAAATACCGAAACACATAAACCGCTCTCACGACCACTATTGATGGATTAGTCTTACAACTAAGATGAATAAAAAAATTCTAGCTCGCACTCGGTAGTAAAGAAGTAGCCGAGACGAGGAGGTATGGAGAGAATAATCACAACTACTAGGAAGCGGACACAACTATTTAGGTGCATAGTAAAGAGCTACAGCGAGCATGTGCGGGACAGTTGCGGTGAAAAACTTTGCTTTTTCGTTGTTGCTTTCGTGATTTTTTTTAAAAACCATTTGTTTCTTAAGAAATAATCTATACTCGAAACGAACACGAAAAAACGGAAATGGATAATTTAAATGTATAAAAACGTTATTCAAATATTAGGTAGTATTTTTGGCAGGTTGAAATTAAAAAAAAAAACAAAAGAAGAAAACCATTGTAACACATTACTCTCGAGCAGTCGCCCATCCAAATATTGAATATTTTGCACGTCGCTCTTTCTTCATGTCAAGGTAACAAAAACTAAAAACAAAAATTATTATCAAAAGTATTTCATAAAATTTTAATTTTTATTTCATGTTTAAGATAAAGAAAATTTCGATTTAATATCGTATTCAGTTTTCCATTTGAAAAGTTATTACGCAACGATTTACTATTTATTTAAATTATGTAGTACATCCAATATTATTACGCATTGGATGTAGCACGTAATTTTAATTTTTCTATATTTCTTCATTGATTAGGTTATTTATAGTGCTATTTTGTTCAAATGTATTTAAATTGTGACAGTAAAGTTATAACTTATAATAAAAATCCATTAGCTATGTTTTCTCGTCCATCTGACAACAGATGGCGTTATCGTAGTGTGATGCTGCATTAAAAACTTTTCAAGCACAAGCAAAATTCGCACTACGAGGATTCCGCACACATTTAAGTACTTATAAACATTTAAATGTACATAGTATTTACAGTTAAAATATTTACAAATATTAATCTTTCGTTAGGTACATATATTGTCTACTATATATTCCACACCTTTGAGTAAAATACGAAAATGTGTAATTCAACATAGAATTAGAAATCACTGATTTTTGGATTTTTCCCTTTACTTGTGCTATTATGAGACTTTCCATGACGGTGGCCTTCAAGATTTTAGATCGTCCAGAAGAACTATATAAGTTTTGATGATCAGAAAACCATAATATCAATAAAGAAATACACAAACAAGAATTTAAATAGACATGAATAAAAATAAATCTTTATGTTACATGAACCAACTTTTAATATTATTATAAAAAATTTTATTTAAAAGTCCTTTGAGAAATGTCAAAGTCCTTTTTTTTCAGAAACCGCTTGATATATAAAATTTAATTTAATATCGTATACTGAGGCCTATAATTTTTTTATAGTCAAAGGAAAAAGAATACTTTTTTAAAGAGCTTTCATGTCTTTCTGTCTGTACGGATGAACGGACGGACAAACAAAAAAGATTTCTTTTCTTTTAGTTTTGAACGACGAGAACCGAAAAAGCATTTAACTGTCCACTTTGTTTATTTAGCGTTACCAAAGAGTTACATTTCAATAACTACATAAGGTTTTAACCTTTTATTGTTTTCTGTCAAAGTTAAATTTTAAGTATTTTATTTTTTTCTTAAAGTCTTATATTTAATAACCTATAAATTTGGTTTTGATAATATACTCAGCGTTGACATATTTCTATTATCCGACTAAGTCAAACTTCGGATACCTACGAAAGAATGATCAAATGAAATTATTATCAGAATTTTTAAGGTCTAGCATTTTCAAATATTAGGTTTGATTGAAAAATACCGTCACAAATAATACTCATTACTGTAATTACTACTATATTCCTCTAAAATAATGCTCTTAAATATTATTCGCGGAGTTTAAGTGCGCATTATTTTAGAGGAATATATACATTCACAGAAGACAACCAACAGATGACGAAGAGTAAGCTACTTACATAAAATAAATCTAAGCGACAGAAAGATGCTGAACTATTAAGGTTTTTGTTGCATTCATGACTCCGTAACAGCAGGTCACTGAAAAACACGTCGATGCCGTTTTTTATTAGTATCATCTTTCAACCCCTGGCCACACTCAATTTGTCTACATATATCCAGGTAGAAAATTTCATTATGCGATTTAAAATACACTTGGCGACATCTATTTTATGTTAATGCAATATAAGCGAATTTTTAAAAATTTCAAATTCGTATGACTTCTCATTAAATAGACCAATTTTCATGAAACAAAAACTCAATATTACTGTAATTTAATCTTAAAATATCTCTTCTAAATAGTTTGCTTAAATTGAATCAGTAGTTTTTATGTTATATGTGCACAAATAATTACAAACAAAGAAACAGTTAAAATTATAAAAATACTTCATCTCTCTAGTTACTTTATGTGGAAATATTTTTGATGGAAAAACGCCCAAAGTTTACAATTGTTTTATATGTACAGACGACTTCGGGTTTATTTATCGTATTATACTCAAACACTTTGGAAATAAATACGTAGATATTAATTTATTAAATAGTATTCGAAGTGTTATTTTCAACAATTGACAAGTTTATTTAAATTTTTTTTGGTAATCACTTCGATAATTTGGGGAACACTAGAAAAATTTACCAAATTGGCCAATCAATTGGGAAGAGACAGCCCACCTATCCCATTTACACTTCTTTTATACATTTATACAACGATGCTATTTGAAGGTCACGTACATATTTCACATACTTATACTTGTATGAGATTCCCCGTCGCATAGAGTGGCGGGGAGGTGGGAGAAGGCACTCGATGTGTAATCCGTGTAAGGGTTTATTTCGAAGAGAAGCTTATTGAACAACTCCCTGGCGCCGTCGGTTGCAAGCGGTTTAATATTCACTTGTACTTTTGAGGGCGTGGAAATTCAAGGTGGGACCGCTGATGAATTATTTAAGATAAATTTTACAGGTTCTGTAGTAGGTGTGGACTAGAATGATGTATGAGAATACTACAAGTGTTTTATGAGTGTATTTGAAGCATCTTATAATAAACATTACATAATAAAAGATGGTAGCTCGTGCCAATTACGTGGAAAATTCGTCTAATAAGAATTAACTAGGATTAAAAATTAGCTATAAAAAGTAAATTTAGATATTTTTTACTAGGGAGTAATAAATTAATAAAGTAGGACTTCTACAAATTTTAATTACCCCGACGTATATCAGGTATTTATAGATTTATTATTTTTCAAATATAAAATTTTTGCGTATAAAAAATGACACAAATCACTAATTGCCACAAAATATCTCACCGTTCACAAAAACACGAGTAATGTTGTCGCAAATTGTAAAAAAATTAAAAAAAACTTTTTTAACCAAGATTTGAATTATGATTTGATTAAAAAATTCTGAATAATTTCCTTCTCGAAGTCGCCATGAGTAAAAAATTAAAAAGGAAATTCGTAAAACGTCTCACTTCAGAACGAATGAATGCAGAACGTCGCTTGCCTCAATATATTTGCAGTCGGCTTGCGTATGCAATTTAATCGAGAATGGTGAAATCTTGAGGGGTGCCCACAATAGAGGAATTATTGGAATCTCAAATGCGCTCCTGCATTGCGACCAGTGCGCTTGGGGTAGAGACTACTGAAGATAAGATTCTTTGGGGATGCTGATTGGTTTGTTTGTGCGAAGTCGGCGGTAGAAATTTTGACTGAGTTTTAAGTCAGGTAGGTTGGTTCAAGAATTGGTAGCTCGATTGTGAGTGTTCGGTAATGCAATAAAATGAGTTCTTCAGATATTTTTGAAAACTAATTATTTTATTTCCGGTGTTTGCTACAGGGAATTTTTAATTTTGAAAGAAAGAAAGCAGTGATAATGGAATAAAAGATTTTCTGATAATATTTTTTTTTTTTTGAAAGCAATTAATTTAATTAAACTATCATAATAAGATACCGCCGGCAGAGGATTGTAGAAACTAATTATAATGAGTGTGAGGTGAAGGAACTAACGAAGGGAAACATAAAAAAAGAAACAAAATTTTTTAGATTACTTGGTGCTGAACATCGTTGAATAATTTATATTGTGAAGCTGTAATATTTCTGATGAGATGGTGTAATATTATATAGGTAATACTAAATACACAATGAAATGAAAATAAGTGATGTAGCATTATTTCCACTTTCTTTAAGTTCTTTATCACGACCTGGGTTTCGTTGTATTACGTCTTCAGGTGAGCTAGTAGCAAACATTCAGGTGGGCTATTAGCAATCTTTGTTAATAGCCCACCTGAAGATGTTGTAATACCACGAAACGTAGGTCGTGGTAAAGAACTAAAGGAAAGAAAAAACTAGAAATAATGCTACATCACGTAGTTTCATTTAATTGTGAATAATGAATTTCTACAAAATTAACGCCAAATATATTCAAAATCCTAGATACGTTAGACTAAATCAGTGTTAACCTTGGATTGTTAGATGAACACAGGTTGAAATTTATAAACATTAAGTTAATTAAAATACAGTTCAAAAATATTTCTCTAAAAACATATAGCTCAAAAATTTTTTCAGCTGGTAAATAAAATGGCGATCTTTGCTTGAATATATATTTTTTTTACAATCATGAAAGAGTTTCATTTGAAATTTTATATTTTTAAATAACTTATTCAACGTTAAGTTTTTAAAAAAAAAATTAATATAACTTACTTTAAGTAATACTAATATTTTTAAGTAATATTTATTTGGACTACAAACATTTGAAATACTTGAATTATTATTAAATATGGAAAAGGGTAATGGAAAGGGCAAGGTATGTCATTTTGTATGTGGAAACACATTATCTTAGACTATACTGGCCTTGCCCTCGAACGATATGATATGATCGGAAATAGTATGTTCTTGGTAGGATCAGTACTTTCCCACCTATGTGCCACATTTTATATTATGGTGGTTATTATTTAAATGGCACTTGAATCCGCACTCATATGTTTGTAACGGCATTTGTTCAGTTATTAGGCTCTAGTTATTTTGTCGTTGTGAAAAAGTTACTGTAATTTCCAACATTTCGAACGAAAATGCATGTTGTTCAACTCGAGCTCGATTTATTAGTTTGGATACACTTTAATTAAAGTGGTGATTTTAATAAGTCATTATTTTTAGAACGATACATATAAAAACTGTTATCAAACTGCATGTTTGCAATAACGTTTCTCTTTACATAAAATAAAAATTTAACAAAAAATTAAATAGGTTACACTTTTATAAAAAACTGAACAGATCATGCTTTTGAGAACTTTCTCAATGAAAATGGTAACCATGAACTTATTGGAATTTTGATTTAATGTTATTTTTAGGAAATATTTTTCCACAATAACGATTGTAATATATGACATTTTGAGTGTTGTTATAAAGATCCCTACTCAGGAAGGGATTTTAAGACCACTAAATTTTGACATGCAAAATTTTGGCATGCAACATAATTTTCAATTGCAAATTTTCTTTTTAAAATTACTTTGATGTGTTACACGATACAATATATATCTCTGGTTGAATGTTACAAACATCTCACTATGTATATATGTGAAATATGCTCGCGGCATTTATTTATATTTTTGCTTGTGTACAATTTTTTATAATTCCGTTTGAAAATTTTGAGACGAGAAGCTTCAAATTATTGTATTCAAGTCAACATTACTTCAAATAAAATATCCAGACATGTATTTATTAAAATAAAGCATTATCTATTAAGTGCAAGAATAATATTTTACGTATGTAAGGAAGTAACGGAACTGGAAAAATTTTCATTTCGGCAATATTAGGTTTTACTTGATTTAAGAAATCAAGGCGTTCGAATATAAAAGTTATGATAAATATTTAAGTGTTTCGGCTTATCTTTTAAATTTCAATTCTAATTTCAAATTTCACTTCTAATTGCACTATTTTTTCAGCTTAAATGATAACCTAAAGAAACCTTACCCAATGTTCCATATTTATATTTTTGATGGAATTTGTATTAACTAAAGAGTGGGAAAAATATGTAGGTAAAAAAACGATATTTATTTTTCATTTAGTAAACAAGGAGTTTCTCATTAATATTGACACGTGAAAACTGTGCATTCAGCGTTACTTATATATTTTTTTGATAAACTTTTATGATGAAACAGAATAAACATCCTGATTTGGATAATTAGCACAAATAAAATTGAAAAGTATACTTATGATATTTACAGTGCACGATAGCTCAAAATTGTTACAATACAATATTAATAATAGAGCAGTGCATTAGGACTTTATTTTTGTAATAAATTATGAAAATTCAGAAAAGAAATTATTTTTGGTGAACTTATTAAAAATGAGTAATTTGATACATATAAATAAGTAAGTAATGTAATTACTTCTCTTTTAGCCCATAGCGAGTCAAAGTGAATTATAATATTTGATATTAATATTGGCTATAAATTACAAATAACCTAAAGTTATGAAATAACATTCCGTTTTTATAATGTCATGTGCAATATGACTTCGAGGTCGAATGTAATAAGGAAACATGGAGCTAATAACCTTCATCGAAGAAAAACCACTGTTGAGATCGGTCTTTTCAAAGACTTGTGTGATAACAGAGCACGTTCCGCGAGTCTTGATTTAAGTTCAACTAAATTATAATTAACGATAAGAATAAGAAAGAAACAAATAGCTAAATGTAATGCAAATAAACGAGTGATACTATCAATTAAGTCAAAATTATAGTCAAAGCGAGACTAAAAAGAAACACATGCAAATGGCTAAATGTAGCAAAATTAGACGAGTGACACTTTAAATTAATTAAACTATAGTCAACCATAACATTAAACAAGAAACACAAGTAAATGGATAAATATAATGACATCTAACGAGGGATACTTTAAGATAATCCAATTTGTCGTCAAAAATGTCGATAAAATAAGTGAAACAAAATTAAATGAGTAATATTTTAAATTAACTCAAATTATAGTCAACGATGAAATTAAAAAAAAACAGGTACAAACGGATAAATGTTACAAAATTAAACGAGCGATAATTTAACATAATTCAAATTATAGCCAAGGATGACAATAAAAAAAAAATTACAATTGCTAAATGTAACGAAATTAAACGTGTCATATTTAAACTAATGCAAATTATAGTCAACGGTGAGAAGAGAAAAGTCAATCTTAGTTATAGTCTACGGCGTGAATGAAAAGTATCATATGCGAATGGCTAAATGTAGTGAAATTAAACGAGTGATACTTAAGTGTACGGAATAAAGTGTGAGTGGTGGTAAACCGTGAGTGGTAAAGAGACTTGAGATCTTTAAACAAAGAAGTTGATTTAATATTTCGCATAAATAAATTTTGTAATATGGTTATATTCCAAAATTTATCTATATGAAATGTTACATGTTTGTATATGGTGCCTATAAATAAAACGTTACCTTATAATTTAAACAGGTAAGTATATTGTTTTAAAGAATGCAATGCAACACAATATTTAAAATCGAATGTTTCGTGTTACAAATGATATTTCGTGAAAAATGTTTTTTGAGAAACTAAAAATAAATATTTCATAATCGCTTATACATAAATATTTTCAAAATAAAATATAACAGTTTTTAAAACTGACAGAACCAAATCTGAACAGAAGAATTAAAAAGAAATTGGAAAGATAATATAATATCAAAAAAACAGCAGTGAAAAACATAAAAGAAATACGTATCATATATTTGCCATACAAAATATATCTACTTCAGCTTAAAAGGGAAATATTAATGGAAAAGTTTTAAATTATACCTGGGTATTTTAATTTAGTAGTCTGTTTATGCTTTTTAACCTGAATAGATGAAAAGTAACAAAAATATTAGTATAGAGACGTAAATTTCGCATACTGGATTCGAATCTATAAAACATTATCTCTTTACGAGCAATTAAAAAAAAAATTAATCCATCAAACGCTTCTTTTTAGAGCCGGTGATTACACAATATGGATGATTTCGTATTTTGCTAGCTGGCTTGTTTATGCGGCGTCCACTATAGAGGAATTATTAAAATCTCAAATAAGCTTCTTCATCACGAGGAGAGGCGATGATTAACTTGGTTATGGGATGTCGACGGTAGGAAATTTTGGATGAGATTTGAGTTAGGTGAATTTTAATCGAAAACTGGCAAGTGAAACAGACATTTTTACTTTCGTATAGTGAGCATAGTTCTATCCTAATTAGGACTAGTAGGCACAGAAAGAAGTCAGCGGGTATGTATTTATCCGATTAAACTTAAGTTCTATTTATCACCCTCAAAATTGATCAAATGTTAAAATAATAACCGTGGTTCCCCTCAAGTAAATTTATCCAGCAAAATGGTTATCCTAGTATTATGAAAAAACTAGAAACGTATAAATTATGAATAAACCTATAATTAGAAGTTCTACATATGAAATACGAGGAATTTTAAAGACATCATTTTGGTTGATCAAGGTTTTGATCGTAGTTCTAAATTCACGTGTGCGAAGTTGCGAGCGATGGGCATTATAAAACATTTTTTAATAGTAACTTGCAACGGCCAGAAGCTAAGAACATAGTTCCTTCTTAACTCACCGAAAACTGACAAACTCCCATTTCATCCTAACTAGTATTATGAATTTTGTATGGATAGACGTTAGTTATTTTCTAAATCCGTAACTTCTAAATGGATTTGGCATACAAATAGACAATTTGGATTGAAACACAATCTTTTATCTCAATATCTAAGTAAAGCTAGAGAGATATCATCCATATATTATTATGTTTATTAAGTTCTTACTTGATCATAAAGTGCTGTCTGCAAGAAAAATTCTGTAAGTTTCATTTTAATACGTCCTAACTTATAATGTATTTCCCGAATTCCCCAGTCGGAGGGTGGTTCCTGGGAGATAGCAAAAAATATTTTCCTTTTTTTTGACCTGTCCACCATGTTAATAGGGGACATGTTACCCATTTAGTTACGACTGTATTTGTGCCGAGATACAGGAAAAAATGGTGCCACGATAAATGTTTATCTCGATTTTTAACTTATTGTGGTTCATTTTCATTGAGCAAAAGCTGGTTAAAAATATTTTTATCATTTAAAATAACATATTTTAAATGAAGTGACATTACAAGAATTGACAGTAAAAGAAATTTTTAATATCTGTAAATTTTACTTGAATATATTTCTAGGTATTGTAAAGACGGCATTTAGCAAGTAATCTATTAATGGTTAAAATTCTAGTTTGCAAGCAAATTCTATCCACGTTAACTGATTTCCTAATAACTAGTTTTTTTTGTGCACAATAAAAATCCTGATTGCAATGTGGTAAATTATATTCTATTCAATGCGCTACGACAATGCTTAGCGCGCAGCACCTCGTGTAAATCAACTGTCATAATCATAACTCCCTCCCACGATTGATGGATGGGATTCAACATCCTCCGCGACAGTCGCATGTCCGTTTCTAAACTCCTGTCACTTCCAGCACCTGGAATACATTTGTATTTTGTGTTGTAGCAGAGTGGTTTCTGTTGAGTTTGCAATGGTTAGAACTATTTGTGTAACGGAAGATACTCGCATTAGTATATTTGCAGAGTTTATTGCTGGCCTTTCGAAATTCCTTCAGTGTTTATTAATTTGCATTGTGCAGGGTATTTAATTTTTTTTCGCTATCTGAAGACACCTTTAAAAAAGTTACTTTTAAAAAAATTATTTACACGGTCCGCCAGATATAAATTTATAAAGTAAGGCTAAATGTATTCATTAAAACAGTATTATAAGAATAAAAATGTGACCAATAAAAATTAAATATATCGGAGGAAACCAAATATATATTTGGTTATTGAAGATGCATTTGAAAAATATATAACCTAAAACTGTAAATATGTGAGACAATAACTTTTTAATATATTCTCAATTGTAATATTATAAGTAATTACGTACTACTTCCCTTCTTTACTGATTAAATGGAATGGACTCCTTTTTTAATGTTGTTATTTAATTTAAAATATGCTATTAAACTAATGATAATTACAGAGAAAGAAAATGACTGCACTTGCAGGATTATTGCGTTTAAGAGAACTACAAAAATTTATTTAACTATTTTATTTGAAATTTCATCACATATTTTCTATTTGGTTTCTATAAACCACTTTGTTGTTAGTAAGGTCCTTTGGATGACAATACTCTGGTTTTTAGAGTTCACATAACAGTAAAACATATTTTGATGCCACCTTTAAATTCAAATAAATTACTGGAACAAAAAAGTGCAACACTGGCTCTGTCACATTAATATAATGTTATATACATTATATATATATATGTATATATATATATATATATATATATATATAGTAACGAGTATTTACCTCTAAAAGTGAGTACCTCCAAAGTATTAGCACCTATACACAAATCTGTGTGTAAATTTTCAGCCTGAACTTAATGATGGAGCTAGACTATTTGAATAAATTTTATTTTTAATCGTATCTAATGCTTCTTTTTGACAAATATTTTTTTCAGGTTAACAGAAATTAAACCAAAAAAAATACTTCGCAGCTTTTGTCAGTCAAAATTTTGTAAATCTGTAATATTTTCATATTTTCAAGAAAAGTAACCTAGTAACACTGATTGAAGGTATAGCTTTTGCTAATATCGAAGTAGTAAAATTTATAAGGTCAAATACAGACTGAGGGACGAGAAGAAAGTTTTCAGTTTCAGAGGGCATTGGAAGTTGCTAACTTTGGAAATACACAGATACAAGGAAACTATGCTACGTTAGGTAACATCGTGCTCGGCATATCAAATTCAGGGTCGCGACTTTTATATAATTTCCTATAATCCCATTCGGATTTGGGACGTCTGGATTTAAGGCGTACGTTGTCGGTGTGACATAATTAGTCTACGAATAGGCCTTGAAATTTATTCAAACTGTTTTTGTAACCAGAATTAAAATGAAACCATTGGAAAAGTCGAAAAGTTAAACACTCTTTAAATTGTTTCATTATTATAGATAACCTTCATTTCATTAATATACGTACATGTTCTTTCCCCAGATAGGCAGGATAAGTTGCATATCAAAAGTTCGTTTGCAAGCATATCTTAGGTTGAACTTTGATTTGAATCGCTCTAACTACGTTGGTACTTATGTCTAGAATGATTTCACATGTGACTTCTCACTTCTCCGATAATATTTATATATGAGTATTGAAGCGTATATATATATATATATATATATATATATATATATATATATATATATATATATATATATATATGTGTGTGTGTGTATTGTTATTGTGTATATACAATAGTCTTTTCATTTAGTTAATGTTTTGGTCAACATTTATTGACTTCGAAATTAATATGATCAATGATTAAATTTAACATGCTAAGACTTCTGTTACTAAATCTGGCGTTGACTAGTTTTTTTACAAGTATGCTGTTTCTCTCTTTCTACATAATTATAACTTCTCTTCTAAAAATGCGCTAGTGAATTTTTCTCTTTCGTTTTACTGTAATATTACGATTACTGTAAAATTTAATAAGGCCATTTTCATACATTACGCGGTAGTTCTGGAGGTTATGCAGTATCGCCTTACACAGACTTCAAATAAAATGAAAATTTTTAGCAACTTAATTTATGTTATTTTCCTACGGACTTATATATATATATACATATATATATATATATATATATATATATATATATATATATATATATATGTATATATTTACATATATACATATATATATATATATATATATATATATATATATATATACGATGCTTTCTAACGTTAATTTTTGCACAATTAAATGAAACTAGGTGATGTAGTATTATTTCTACTTTTTTAATTTCTTTACCACGAGCTAGGTTTCGTTGTATTACAACATCTTCACGTGGGATATTAGCAAAGATTCTTAAATATTTATAAAGAAGAATCTTTGCTAATATCCCACCTGAAGATGTTGTAATTCAACGAAACCTAGGTCGTGGTAAAGAAATTAAAGAAAGTAGTAATAATACTACATCACGTAGTTTCATTTAATTGTGCATAATGAATTTCTACAAAATTGACGTCAAATATATTCAACAGTTAATTTTTGCATTTATTTTAATATGAGAATTATACTTTATAATTCTATTTGAGGCATTTAAGTTAAACGACCAGACCAAAGATATTTCATTTGTTTATTTGTTACCAAAATAAGCTAGAAATATGGTCATATTGGTAATTTTTATATTTTCTTTGCTACCTAGAATGTCGAATGCATATACTCTATTTCTATTATTCGTAGTTTGAAATAATAAAATCTACATAAAATTCACAATAGTTAAAGATAAGAACATTTTTTCCATTCCACATTTTAAAACAGAAACACTTTTTTCACAAGAATAATAAGAATATCCAATAAACTTTTCATTCAGGAAAATAATGTCAGTAATAAAAGTGAGGCCGTGATAAAATATAATTAGGTGCGCCAGACACCCTAAAAAATACTAATGGCACTTCATCATCGACTTTTCGACAGCGTAATATTTTTTGGTTCGATGCATTGTTAGGAAGAAAAATGAAATACTCTTTGATATAGGGGAATTTATATTTTTTAAGATAAAATCACCTGAATCTTTAGGACCGGAAATGGAATGCGAAGAATTAGGATAAATATTTACGAAGTCACAAAATTATTGCAATGCACCAAGTTAATGTTTCGATTGCTGGTTGTTTTGTAAAAGCCGATATTCTATTTGTAACATAGCGCTTAAACATTGCTATTTAATAACACTTATTCTTAAAAATAGAACATGTACTGGGTATGTAATTACAGTTAATTTTATTTCAAGTTACTATATTAGTAGATTTACAAAAAAAATATTACACATTTATTGACTGATACATTAGCATAACAGTAAATTGAAATTATTTTCATAGTTTCAAAATTATTTCGGCTTTAAAATTCGAAATAGTTAATAAAAATTATTACATATTTTTGGTTTTTCATAAAATATTTCCATAAACACCATGGTTTATTTTGTTAGTAGTTTGCGTCACAAAAATAAATACGAATGAAAAATATAATTATTATAGAAATATGTATTCACAGACTTTTTGCTACGTGTTAGTGTACTTTAAAACAATGCCAAATTTCAAGTTCGACGTGAAAACTTTTTTGAAAAGTGGCTGTGACTGATAGAGGGACGGACCCCTAAACTTAATGTTTCGTTTTTACTTTTTGAGATACAAAACTTTAAAAATGACGAAAGAATGTTTTAACCTCTCTGATCGATATAATGAAAAGATAACTTATCCTTAGATAAACCGTAGCCTTTTTAATACTAAATTCAAATAAATGGGTGGAGAATAGTTTTTTTTAAGTAGATGTCATTGCGCAACACATCAGTCTACATTAAATTAAACTGTTGGGTAAATATCAAACTTAATTTCTAGAAATTAAATACATACTTAACGCAAGTCAGCAGAATGTTTTATCTCTTTCTAAAATAATTTCATAAATTGTAAAAAAAATTGATAATAAAAGGTAATCTTCCATTAAATCGATCATTTATTGGGCATAGTTTAGATGAAATATAAAATTTATTTGCTCAATAGTAGAAAAGTGAGATGAACAGAAAAATAGTTAAAAATAAACTCGCATTTTTATTTGGTCAAATACTTGGTTAGTCGACGTAATAAGTCAGTCTTCAGTCGCCATATGCATGCGGTATTTAGTATAAGTTAACTGATGCGCGTTTATATTGCCATTTAAAATATCTGGTGTTGGATTTTATAAAAAATATTCTATTTTCATTCGTATGAACTATGTTTCATTATTGTATAAATCAAAAATTAATTTCATTTTGAAAATCTTCAGTTACTTGAATTTATTTCCTATTGTTTTGTTTTAATAATTGATATATATATATATATATATATATATATATATATATATATATATATATGTATATATTTAACCACATGAATGTCACTTCGATTTTATTTTAGATCTAGGTGCCAAATCCTCTACAATTTATTTTGGATCTTATCGTAATTGAAAAGTCAATCCTTATGAAATATTATTAGGGATTGAATTTGCTTTTAATTTATTAATATTTTTTTTGATAATTAATTTTTGCCTTCAACTTTAGAAACCGACTCAAATTTCGCCATACGTTTCTTAAAAAATTGAATTGTCTTGATCGATTGTAATCGACCTTGTGTTAATAAACACATAATTCGAACAGTGTCAGAAATATTCCTTTATGTGAAAGAGTTCTTGCAAATATATTTAAGTAATTTTCAAATTAATTTATTTCACTTGTAAAATTTGCCTTAAATTGTTTATTTAACTTTTGTTTACCTTTCGTATTTAATTTTTGTTTCTTAACGTTTTATTAATTTCAGTATCTTTAATATATGTTTTTATATAATGTCTTTGTTTTTGTGTGTAATTTTCAGTGTTTTACTAAGTTTATAAGTTATGGACTTCTCGATGGTTGCTGCATAGATGTTATCACTTCCACCCCCATGCAATGACTTGGAATATCTTTTTCGTTAGTTTAATAAAGATGAAATGGTTTGATGGATGGAACGAATATTTTTTACGGCTTTCAATAAAGGAAAGAAATGACAACATATTTATTGTAGGAATAGATTCTTTTTATGCGCATGATATGAATTCAAATATAAAAAATCAGTAATCACATAAAAATATCGTTATTTCAATCTAGATAATGTTTTAAAGGGTGACAGACAGTGTATAATATTGTATGAATACACATATGTGGTTTTATATTTACGTATAATCTTGTATTAATGGTGTCAAAAATATGTTAGATTTATAAAATGAAACAAAAGTAAAGGCAGAGGTTGTTTGTAACGATTTCCTTCCATTAAACTACATATGGTAATAAAATATGGAGAAGTGGAATATAATTACATTATTATTTTGATGAGTAAAAAGTTAAGTAAAATAAGCAGTTTACTGTTTATTGATTTACTTACTTCTGTATTTTAATGTGTCTAACATATTATTTATCGCTACGAGAACAATTTCTTCAGCCAACCAGAATACCAGTCCAATCAAATCTTGATTTTCACGGTGCGTCGTACCGTCAAAGGTCGTATGCCTTGAGTTCAACCCAACCCACCAAGGTAGGATAACGAAGAACATTTAAAATAATCCTAAATTTAAAATTTGCAATAAAAGTTTTAGTGGTCAATAAATATTTGTTTGTTAATTGATGGAATGTGGTGTCATTTCAGGGATATTAAACTTAGAGTTTCGGATAAGGTAAAAGATATATGTTATTATATATTATTAGTAAACTGTTTTAAAAGTGGATTCTCCAATTTTAGATTTTCCAATTTTACATACATCGGTTGAGAATTATAGAATATAGAATTAAATGTTCGAAAATTCAACAAAGATTATCCTAAGTAGTTTAAATTTTCATTGTAAGGAAATGGGGGAAAAATTTGTTCTAATAAGTAAGTAATCAGCGAGTAATCAATTTATCTTGTTTGTGAACAAGATAAATTGATTACTACACATGGCGTTCGTTACTTTATAACTACTGCACCATATTAAACTTTGATTATATTGAATAAAAAAATATTATGAGGAACTACCGCGTAATGTATTTTCAAATATTACGCGGTAGTTCTGGGGTTGTGCAGTATCGCCTTATACACAGACTTCACTTAAAATATTTCGTTACTCTATTATATATATATATATATGTATATATATATATATATATATATATATATATATATATATATATATATATATTGCCATGAATATTATCGAAATCTGTAGACTTTTAAATATAATTGTTGATCTTTGTATCTTATGAATAGCCAATAAAATGCTTTCAAAAAATACATCTCCTTTTTCTTAAGTGTGGTGAGAAATTTATTGCGTTTACCGCGTTTTGTGATGTTAATTTTTCTGTTTATTATAATATGAGATTTTTACTTTATAATTATATTTCAGTGAAACGATTGAAATTTGAATTGTACTTTATAATTCTATTTGAGTTTAAGTTAAACGACCAAAACTATTTAATTTGTTTATTTGTTACCAAAATAAGCTAGAAATATGGTCATATATGTAATTTTTATGGTTTACAATTAAATGAAACTACGTGATGTAGTATTGTTTCTACTTTCTTTAAGTTCTTTACCACGACCTAGGTTTCGTTGTATTACAACATCTTCAGGTGGGCTATTAGCAAAGACAATCTTTGCTAATAAAAAGAATCTTTGCTAATAGCCCACCTGAAGAGATTGTAATACAATGAAACCTAGGTCGTGGTAAAGAACTTATCGAAATTAGAAATAATACTACATCACGTAGTTTCAACAAAAGTGCGGTCGTTATAAAATATAATTAGGTACGCCAGACAACCAGGCACACAAAAATACTAATGGCACGTCATCATGGACTTTTCGACAGCGTAACATTGTTCGGTTCGATGCATTGCAAGGTAGAAAATTGAAATACAATATGTTTTTAATAAATTATGTTTTTTATGCCAAAATCACCTGAATCATTAGGACTAAAAATGGTTTGCGAGGGTGTTAGAATGAAATCACTTATTCTCGACAATAGAACGTGTATATGATATGTAATTGCGGTAAATTCACTTGAAGTTACGTAAATAATCTAACAGATAAACGATTCGATCAACCAACGAAAAAAAAAGAAAAAGTTATTTAGTTAAAGTATACTAAATTATAACTTAATCAGTAGATTTAAAAAAATATTACAAATCTATAGATTATCACATTAGAAAAACAGAAAATTTAAATTTAAATTCATATTTTCAATATTAATACAGCTATAAAATTCGACATTTCAAAATATTGATCCTTACAATCTTCGGAAGTTCTCCCTTAAATCACAATACTTAACAAGAAACTATTGTAAGTTTGCTTCGGAAAACGAATTGACTTTTCTAACTTACTTTTCAGTGTGACAAATGTCAAATTACTTTTTAATCATTTGTAATTTGTCAGTGCACATTTTTTTGAGGCTTAAACCTTTAAGGGCGTACACAGAATAACTTACCTGTTTATATATGGATAATTACCATCAGAGAAACCTCACTGAGTCTTATACCAAAAGTAAAGCTGTGTTTTTTATAAAAATCTCTCTAAAAAAATCAATAAAATTAATTTTAATTAATTTTTGTTTGGAAAGTAACTAAGATTGAAGATTTACAGCTTTTTAGCCAGGGTTCTAACTAGTTATGTTTTTATTTTACAAATCAATTCAGTTTGGTCTCGTACACTTGCAATTTCCGCTAATTATTCTTCTGCGGTCATATTTAATCGCTGTGTATAAACCGTTTGGGAGTTTTGTGCGTGACGACCAATATTTTCCCCTTGTCCACGACAACGGCAACGTGGCATTGTACCCTAATTTGTGATATATACTTACACGTTGTTAAACTATTTAACAATTCATAACTCATTTATCACAATTATGTAATAAATATATCCACTCAATTTATTATAAAAATGTAAATGAGGCAAGCAAATTTCGCATGTTTTATTACGTACCGTACGTCAAATGCCAAAGAATTAAACGGCTTGTACAAATAAAAAAATGTTCTTCTTTATATTTCTCAAAAATGGACTAAAATGGTTAAGCCGCAAATGAATGCACTAAGCTGGAGCAGTATAAACATAGGAATTCCTTGCTAAATTGCTTGCCGGTTGTAAGTGACTAACCCCCTAACAATAAAACTATTTTAAGGTTTTGTCACTTTCCAACAAGCACAAATGTCAAAATTATAGAAAATGACAAACGAACGTTAGCAGCTTAACAGTTTATTCGACTTACCTTAGTAACACAATATTGGCTGAATGACTTCATTTTGTACGTGTAAGCGCTAATCTTTTTATTTAGTAAACAATTTACAGGTATTTATTGCACGGAAAGTGTAGTATTTCATGAAAATTTAAAAAATACGGGTAAGTTACCAGTATTTTTTAATTTTTAAATTAATTCGCGGCGGTAATTTTTATTCCCTCTAGCTAGGCAATAAAAATTACCGCCCAAAATCATTTAATGTTGTCAGTTGTTCAGCAAATCAAATTTGGTGACACACCGACTGCAGCGCCACCTACCGGGCCCATTTGTGATTTTAAACCTTGCAGGGACCCACTTGAATGATTACAAACAATTTCATTAAAATCGACCTTGCTGTTTAGGAGGAGATCAGTAACATACCGATTGTAGCGCCACTTAGTGATTTCAAACCTTGTGATTTCAAACCTTGTAGCAACCCACTCGAACGTACACAAAAATATCATTAAAATCGTCCCTACTATTTAGGAGAAGATCAGTGACATACCGACAAAAGCGCCACCTACCGCATCGAATTGTGAATTCATACCTTGCAGGGACCCACTCGGACGTACACCAAAATATCATTAAAATCGTCCCTACCGTTTAGAAGAAGATCAGTGACACACCAACAGCAGCTCCACCTATCGGATTCAATTGTATTTTCAAACTATCCAGAGACACATTGAAATATACAACCAAATTTTTAACCGAATCGGTCCAGCAGTTTACGAGGAGTCAGATGACAAACACACCTACACGAGTTTAAATCAAAAATGAAGCTTCATAATTATGTGCAATGAAACTGCTTCCTTTATCAAAGTTTAAGCCGTTCATAATCGCAATTTCAACTTAAACGCTACTTGCCATAGAAAGTAATATAGATGACGATAACAACAGCGCTCTCAGGCGATATTGTAATTCATGATTAGATTCGTGCCCTATCGTCGTAGTTCATTATGTTAAACAACGAGATGGGAGAGCGAAGAGGCAGGAGGATCGTGATGGGATTAATGGGGAAAGGATAAAATAGAGTTATGAGAAAATGCACCGAGTTATTTATCGGATGTGTTTTTATGTGTAATTTTCAGTGTTTTACTAATAACTTATGAATTTCTCGATGGTTACTACTCGATATAAAAAGTTAAGTAAAATAAGCAGTTTACTTTTTATTAATTTACTTATTTACGTATTTTAATGTGTCTAATTGATACATATTACTTATCGCTACGAGAACAAGTTTCTTCAGCCAACCAGAATACCAGTCCAATCGAACCTTGGGTTTCACGGTGCGTCGTACCGTCAAAGGTCATATTCCTTGTGGTCAACCCAACATACCGCGGTACGACAACGAAGAACATTTAAAACAATCCTAAATTTAAATTTTGCATTAAAGTTTTAATGGTCAATAAATATTTGTTTGCTTCCTTTTTGTTTATTAATTAATTGATGGAATATGGCGTTATTTCATGAATATCAAACTTATAGTTTCAGGTAAAGTAAAAGATATATGTCATTATGTATTATTAGGTAAACTTCTACATCAGTTGAGCATTATAGAGAACGATGGATGGATGTCGGATTTCTAGTAAATGATGTTGATAAAATCTGTACGCTATTCTTTATTTGCTGACAACATGAAATTATTTTTTATCGCTAAAAATAGACAAAATTTTGTGTGCGACATAGAAACTTTTGCTGACAGAAGTTTAATTTGTGGATTGACATTTACAGACATGTGCCCATTCCTTGTGAGTATAAATAAGTGATCCACGAAAACTTAGGTGTCGGATTGATGAAGTCAATGAACTGGGGCAAAAAAATCCCTTTTTACATCTTTATGTGTACACGAGACGTTATCGTCATTTTAAATGTTCAAAAATCTAACTAGTACTTTCGTAAGTATTTAAAATTTTGATTGACAAGGTATAAGGAGAAAATTTGATTTCCCGAAATGAGTAATAAATTTATCTTGTAGGTTAAAAAAGTACATGTGGCTTGTTCATTGAACACTTAGTACACTTGTTACTTTATAACGACCGCACCAGATTAAGCTTTGGTTACAATTCTATCGGTGAAAATTCTAAGTTTTTCTTATCATATTAGTTTTATATTTCAGATTGGGAAATATTTAAAACCGAAAATAATTAGAAGCTTTAAAGTTTATCTAAAGTGGGTATGGGCTGAATAAGATATCATGGATGAATAGACAGCGAATAAACTGAAAACCCGTTATACAAGGAACTCTCTGGCGCATAACTATTAAAATCATTGCCTTTTATCTCATCTGAGCTAAAATTCAATTGTCCCATTTTCTCGAATCTCGCTTTAGGGAAAGTTCTAAAACGCATAAAAGGATTCCTATGGATGAGAGATAAAAAGTAAACGGATAGCAGAACGATGCGCGGTTCGAGTACTCGGCTCTTCCAAAGAAGTTAATTGATAAGAACGAAGTAAGAAGCTCGATGAGGTAATTAAGTTCTATTTTACTGGAAATTAATAACCCATTGAAGATATCCAATATTTTTTTAGTTGAGTGCTAAAGATGGAGAAAGGCTGGAATTTATTCAGTAAATATTCACTGCTGTTGGCAATAAAATTATATTTGCATTCGATTAATTAATTTTAATTAATCTAATCAAAGACAATTTAGTGATGTTTAATGAAATAATCTCATTAAAAAGTTAATTCGATGAAATACGAACTGTACTTGGGCCTTAGTAATTGTGTGTCTAATATTTGTAACGTGATCAATGATAGTTTTTGTAGCCGTAAATGTAAGTAATGCTATGTAACTTCAAACTGAGTTAATTAAAATTATTTCCCGCTAGCGACTTAATAAGCGTGGATTATTAATATGCGGACAGATTTAATAGGCAAAATAATTTAATTGTAACATCACCATTTTTTTTTATTTAATTGAAATATAATTATATTATAATTTTTCAACGGTATTTCAACATACCTGTGTTAATTTTTTCTCTTGTTAGTTTCTTGTTTTTTTAACGTCTATCGAATACCTAAAATTGGAGGTTGATATTTGTATACATCAATCTCTAATTTTAGGGAAATTTTCATGTTTCCATTAATTATCTTTGGCTAGAAAAGATCAAAAGTATTTTTACATATTATGAATATTTTACAGTAAGATTTATTTTAAACAATAATATAAGCATAGATAGCTGAAGGTTTGTTTTAAATAAAAGTGAATATTAGACAAGACAATGGAACGAAAATTAATTTATTTTATTCGTCCAATAAAGAACACGTATATCTAAAATTGGATGTCTAATTAAAATTATATTGTCGTATCGAATTTATGACATTTATTTGAAAAATGTAAAAAAACCTGACGTATGCAACGACGTATGGATGACGTATGTATATATTGGAATTTTATAGGAATATTTAAAAGCAATTCGATTGTCTATTTGCTTAAAGAAATGTAACTGTTTCGACACAGAATATAGATTTTAAATTAGGAGTGAAATAGAGCATGAACCAATTCAAATTTTAATCTCGTAAACTCAGGACAGCTTGAATTGATTTGAAATGCCGCAAAATTGTACCATCCACTTAATGATTACCAGTTAGTTATTGGTAAAACGTATCAAGGTACTCTCCTGTGAAAGTACTCATTTGTAATATACAAACAACGCGCGTTTATTTCATTGTTCGTTCAGAACTTACTACTGGTGTATTTGTAATTATTATACATTCGTAAGTTCATGTTTGTTAACTTGTATTAATAGGTAGACATAAATAAGAAACTTATATATATATATATATATATATATATATATATATATATATATATATGTAGCAATACTATAAGAGGGTGAAACATAGGAACATGGGAAATATTCAATCAACTAAACTACTGGACAGATTTTGACAAAATTTACAGTAATATTTTATTACCATGAGCAACATATAGGACACTTTTATCTGGATATTACAGATTAACAAGAAAACCCTGGCTTGGTCGATAATTCGATATTAATACCGCCAACTCCATCTATTAGCGTCTTCAGTAAACTTCATGCTTAGAGATGTATTATGATATGACACCGTCAATTCCATCTACATCATCCATTGTCAATATTTTTACCGTTATTCTGAACAGTAGGATAAAAGTGGAATAGAGCCCAAATTTTGGAAAAACAATTATATTTTTAAAACATTAAAAGTTATGCAAATGATTTTTGATACATTACTTGGATTTTTGAAATATTTAATAAAAAGCAAGCGTTTATTCTACTTATATAAGAAAATCATCTAATTTCTTTAGCCCTCAAGAAAGAGGATTTTGCCTACAATGTGGATTATCGGTGAAGATAGTGCGGAGAATACGTGCTCTTTAAGCGGCGGTTAAGTACAGTGGCACTAAGGTGTTTTTCTTTCAGAATGTTTCCTTGCATATACTCTTGCTGTATTCTCTACAAACGGACTACTTTGTTTAAAACAAGTCCGCCGTTTGTCATTGAGTCCACGGTTTTTGTCAAAACTTCTCAGCATGCGATGGATTATCTTTATTCTTTATTTTAAGCAAAATAAAAAATAATGGTAAATTTTTATGAAAAAAAAATATACATTTAACCATTAAGTAACAAGACAACTAAAATAAAATATATTCACTTTCCTCACCAAGTAAAATAAAAAGTTGCCAGCTGGATAAAATAACAATTATCTGCAATACGCGATCGACATTCTAAATACATATTTTGAACACCGCCTAGCGACACGTCTTCGGAACGTAGTCGGGGGCACAGTTAGTACGCCTTAATAATAAAAGTAGCATTCTACATATGAATTCACTAGAAAATATATACAAATTTACATATTTATACAAGAGCAAGATAACCACAAAATTAAATACTATAAAATAGACTATAAATAATAAAGATGGAGGAAGAAAATTCTCGTAGAAGGCAATGATAATAAAGTGGCTTTATTCAAGTGATATTTCTATAGCCCAGCAAGCGGTCAAAGAATGTGAGCCTCTTCGATTCATACTTCTTATCAAGAAGTACATATACCGATTTCATATTTAGATTTTCTTGCATCATCTCTCCGGGCGTCTCAACGGCAGCATGCTATGCAATATCCTTTATTATAAACCAAATAAACTGTTTTACCCGAGGCACTTTGCGGTATATAATTATTTAAAAGTTCGCACAAGAGCGTTTCGTTCGTAGGTAGCGGGGAGCCCAGGCGGCGTTTCTTCCCTTCGTGAGTTATATTTCAGCTTCGACATTGACGTAATTTGTAACGGAAACTTTTCTGATGGAGGTGGACAGCGGAAAAGTTTGGATTGTCGCTATGGGTATGGAAACGAAGTCAGATAGGCTGGTAACTAAAAGTTTCACCTCGTATAAAGTAATTGATGCGTCTTGGCAGTAGACGGAAGTAGGACTGTGTTAATAACAAATTCATAATTTAACTAAATTTATGAACTTTATTTAATAATCTTTATTCTTTTGCTTGAGGAATAATTTTGTTAAAATCATTAGCATTTAAAAACATCTATAATTTTGAAATTTAAAAAAATAAGAATTTCGAAGTGTAAATTACACGAAATTAGAAATTTTCGTTGCATTTATAACTACTTTATAACTTTTTCAAATTCATAGACAACTTTTCGGCTTCCATAGATAAATGGCAAATACTGAACTCTATTAATTTCGTTGCGTCTTCAGTTTTCTTCGTGTCACAGTATCGTAGCTCTTTCAATTGCAGACCTACTGTGATATTGTTTTAAAAAGAGATGCAATAAAATTACGTAAATAAATAGAAATAAAAAACCTATAAAAAAGACATGTCGAAATATAGAATAATTTATTTTTTCACACGAACACAATCTTCACTAGAAACAGCATAAGTATTTTTTTTTAATATATTCGAATGTAGCAAGTAATATCATCTTCTACGGGTTTTACTTCACCAACCATATATCTTCCAAGTATTCAGTGGTGTGACCCTCTCATTCTCTTTTAGTAATGTTGGAAATTTAAAAAAAATCCTCTAACCGTTTTTAACAAATACAGTAATACAAAATTATTTCGGTAAATTTGTTTCAAGATATTAGAAATCTATATGCTATCAAGCCATTTGTCTTAGATCTGTGAAATATATGTCATAATGAAAATTAATATAAATATATTTAAGTTTTTTAGCAGAAATACTGCATACTTTTATATATTCCAAGTTCAATATATACCTAACTGTAATTGAAAACCTCGGCCCGTATAACTTAAAAAGTTTTGGAACTTTGCAAAAGAGTCGAAGTTATATTGTAATGTGGAATGAGAAATTGAAATTAGCACCGTTCTTGGGATCGCATCTCAGTCTTTTTTAATACGTTTACAAAATTTTGAGTCTGATATTCATGATTGTCAGTTGTGAGGAGACTCGAAGTAATTTCGATATTCTTACAGAATTTGAATATGTTTGGAAATTTATAAGTTTGGACATAAAACTATTCTGGGGTCTTTCTAAGAGTAAAGTATCGTGTAATTAGAGCAATGGATATTTTGTTTTGCTGTAGGTTTCTGATGATAATAATTTAAATCGCAAAATTATTTACTACAGATTTCACTTGGTATTTGTAATATAACCTACGAAAAACTAGTGAAATCTGTAAAATATTTGTAGATTCCCTTACTTAGGTGAAATATACTACAAGTTGGACTTTTCAAGTAAAGTGTATTTAAAATAAATACTGAAGAGATTTAAATGTAACTATTTAATAAATTGATTCAAAAATGCATTAACAAACATTTTTTCTGTCGTAACTTAAAGGAATTACGTTCGACCATGCCCATTGTAAAATCCGAAATGAAAGGTACCATCGTCAGTTAATGGCGTAGTTTAACCTAATATCTAATAGACACGTATGTAACCTAAGTATATTTATTACTCGCGTGTCGTATATAAAATACAGTTAGCTAATATCTTATATCATAGGGTATATATTTAGCATCAAAGTGGACATTATAGCACTTTAGTAGCTTCCATGAGAAAATAAAAGTTTGAATCTGGTTGGAATACAAAAATAAATGTTTGTGAACTGCAACTAGTTTTAAAAAATATTAGGCATAATAAATTATCCTTGAGGAACTTTCATTAAATATATAGCAAGATTTGATTATCTCGTACTAGATTTTCTATATTATAAAAATTTTACCATCAAGATGGAGAGAAAATAAAATTTCCCCACATATGAAAATTTTAGTACCGACGATCACGTAAAATGGTTTGACGATGTGTACAGGTGATATAAAATTAATCGCGACAACGTTTAATATTGAATATATTTGGCGTTAATTTTGTAGAAATTCGTTATTCACAATTAAATGAAACTACGTGATGTAGTATTAATTCTACTTTCTTTAATTTCTTTACCACGACCTAGGTTTCGTTGTACGACAACATCTTCAGGTGGGATATGAGCATATCCCACCTGAAGATGTTGTAATACAACGAAACCTAGGTCTTGGTAAATAAAAACTAGAACGTTTAATATTTTAGACGAGACATATCGATATTGATTTATTCTATATATACTCCCCTCCCTTTAAAAGTGCTCTTATACTCTATTACTACTATTACGTAGATTTTGTTTGTATTCGAAAAAATCTAAGAACTTTTCACTTTGGAATCAACATTTATGAGTACACAGACTTCTACTTTCATGCAAAAGAAGCGTAAAATTTATGATGAAAATATATATATATATATATACATATATATATATATATACATATATATATATATATATATATATATTTATATATATATTTATATATATATAAATATATATATATATATATATATATATATATATATATATATGTACATGCTAGTATGAAATACAGGTATTTCAATCTATCATGGATGAAAAAAATTCATAAAACACTAGTCATCGAGATTAATCAATTGCGTAATAATATCGATAATATTAATGCGATTTAAATAAATTAGCTGGTAGCGAATGTAAAAGCAAAAATTTATTTGAAATACGTGTATTAGTTTTTGTGGTCCTCAATTAATATAGACATATAAATGTAAATCCCAACCGGATTAGTTAAACCTGCCTTGTTCAATATAATGGCTGATACTAAAAATTTATATGAGAAAATTATGATGACTCCAAATAGGAAGGCAGATACTAATTCAATGTTGCTTAAGATTTACAGAATCAGAAATTATGTCAAAAGGAATATTGATTACGAATAAGTGTATCTTAATGGTTTTCTTCAACATATTAATTTATGATAAGTAATTATACATTAAAGGTAGATTAAAGAAGATAAAAAATGTTTCGTTGACGAAAGTATTGTGTATTTACACATTAGATATTTTTGTAACAGAAAAATCACATTTGAAAAATGTTTTCTTTCTATAATTATTAATCCATTATTATAAATCGAAATTTGTAGAAAAATATAATAGACAAAATAGGAAAATAATTTTAAAGTCAGTTATAAAAAGAAAAAGCCTTATAATTATATTTTGGTAAAAAGCAATAAGATTGAAACTAATTGAGAACTGCACGTCAAACCACTAAGTCAACAGAACAACGAGCGTGAAGAGCTGGAAGTGAAACCTCAAAGCAACAATTGCTAAGTCTATGAACGTACTGAATCTGTGACAAAAACTGTTGACAAAATCATTGTGTACACAATTAAAAACTCGAAGATTATTGTAATGAAAGTATCAAAGAATGTATAGACACCTTTAATATTCCAACTGTACACGAAATCGAGTTGACGTAGCACCGCGACTATCGCAATAATTAAGCATTGTAACCCCATATCCAAACGAGCTCTGACTCAATCCAGACAAAGCGTTAAAATGTACAATGAAGGCGATGAAAAGATAAAATAACCATTTGGATGCCGCCAAATTTAGTATTTCAATGTAAATAATCATCATAAACCGAGGGATCCAGCGAACCGGCGCCGGCAGAAGACGTTGCGAAATATTTAATGATGTTTATGGGGTTGCTTATTGTCATAAAAAGTGCCAATTTCCAGTGTTGGAAGAAGGGTTGCCTGTATTACGACTAGGGTTGCACTCAAAATATATTATTTTTGAAACGGATGAGGAATGTTCTTCGTATAGTTTAAAGGTTTTTTTCGAGGGGGTTGAATATTTAATAATATTTACGTTTATGTTAAGGCTATGTTTTACAAATGTATACATATTTTATTTACAAAAAAAAATTTTAAAAATATAAAGGATAATAAACTTAACTTTACTTACAAATATTTACACCAACTTTCACGACCAAATGTCGTATTAAACATATTTTGGTTTAGGCAGGTTTCAAAAATTCATCAACGCGATTAAATTAACTTGCACATTAAGCTTCAGTTACAACATAAGAAAAATTCGGTCCTTATTTGAAATTAAGGAGTAGTTATAGCAAATTTGTAATTTACTAGTCTCAACTCGCGGCTATTCAAATAAAATTAAACATAACTATTAAATTGTGAAATTAAAAACACTTTGCTGTGTTCTCTTTAGACAGAAGAGCAGTAGATTATATTAAATTATTTGTTAAAACTGCATCAAATTTCTTCCTACAGGAAATATGCTAATTTTATGTTAAAAAGTAGCCTACATGGGCTAGTTTGTAGCGATATACAAAGTAGATTCTTACTAATTTAAAGAGATATAATTTGTACTTCCGTATATGCGTGGTTATATATATAAAAGATATATATATATAAAAGAACATCTACATTGTGGTTTAGCATCAAACATAAAAACAAGTTTTACATTACAACGTAACGAATGAAACAAGTTTTATTTAACCATTAATTGCGCGGTAAAATAAAATGCAGGGAAATGAATAATATTGTGTTAAATTCCCATTTTAATAAAAGTTCATGATGACAGAATTTTTCAAACGCATTGGCATGTTAATATTATATTTCAGACATGAATTAATACATACACTGATTTCACTTTTTTAAGTAGATATTATAACGACAAAAGTAAAATAAATTTCTTGCGTTAGAATATTATTAATAATGCAATCAACTTTTTTTCGGTGGAGATTTTTGGTGTTAGGTTGCTTCCTTAAATTAAAATTAAATTAAATTTAAATCTAGTTACAACCGTGGGTCTCCTGTAAAAAGCTAGGCCGAGGGATGAAGAAATTCAATTATTACCTTTAAGAGTTATATAGGTGATATTTGAATTACTATTTGGGTAGGCTTAAATTTAATGAATTTTCCGTTAGTTTTTTTGTGAGTATCGAAGGGACATCTTTGTTCACAAATGTAAAATTATTTTTTTTTTGAGAAAGCAAAGTTGTTTTGTAAGTCTTGTGTTAGAGTTTTAAGAGTTGGTTAAAATAAATTCGGTAGTTTTTCGGGTTCGGTTTAAAATAACAACTGCATTAGTAAAACAATTTAATCTATCACATAATTTCTAAATTGTTTAATAAATTAAGGTGGTTTCGAAATACAAAAAAATATTTTTTTGTTTGTTAGGGAGAATGGGAACATTGTTGTTCCTAGAGTTCTGACTCTAAAAATTAAAAAAATAAATGGAACATTTCTAGGATATTTTGTCTGTTAAAGGTCTTTTTTTAGAAACGACTTGTGATATCAAGTTGAAATTTACATATTGTAATGATGTTTGTGGACATTACAGTAAAAATGGTTTTGATTAAGTTGATAAAGAGAAATGACCACTAAAAGTGCATTTTTTTCATACAGTAGTCTTATTCGCTGATTAAATTATAATTAAAAACTTACATGGTACTTTTAGCCGATCTACGATAATGAAAATCGGCGTGATGAGCGATTTAATAGCTCAATTAAAGGAAAAATTATTAAAGTCGATTATTTCTAATTCTGTTTGTAATTATGCCTTTTATAATTAATTTGTTTTTGTTTCAGTGAAAGATATAGCACGTAATATATTTTATAAAGGTTTTAGAAAATTAATATTTTTAAATAGTTTCTATGTACCCTGAAATGTTTATAAGTACCTAAGCTTGCACAAAATATTCCTGCATAGTAGGTTTTTTTCTTAGACCAAGTCATCATCTATGAATACTGTTGAAATTTAGCGATGTTAACCAAAATATAGTTTCGAAGACCCAAAAATACGCAATATGAGAAATAGAGACGCAAAAAGAAGGAAGTAATGAAAGAGGGTGTGCTGTAATCTTTGAAAAAAAAATTATCTGACCAAAATCAAAGTTTTAAAAAGAATTTTTATTTGAAAAACAATTTATTCTAAAATCTACTATTTTAGATGATATAAGATGAGAACTATAGGTGCTCTTAGTGTATATTACTATATCCGGAATAATGAAAAAAGCCTCATTAAAAATTATTAAATTCTTTTCCAGTCACAGCTATTTTGTTAAAAGGTTGAGTTAATTTATTACTAACCGCACACAAAATAAATGTGTGAAATCACAATATGATATTTATATAAAATGAATTGGAAATTCACAATGGTTTGTTTTTTACAAAAGGGTGGAATTTACGTCAGTCGCTCAATCATGTCTTCCAGAAACACTCCCCTTATCGCTTTGTAATGTAATTAGGTAAACTTAAAATCAGTTAAGCTTGCCTCGCCCTTAATAAGGACAAGATAGTTAGTGAAGTCTTACAGTGTCGTATATTGTTTATTATGTTATAATATTATTATTTATTACATTTTGAATATAATATACGAATTCATGCGTACAGTACCAAAGTGGACCGAATTGATTATGAATACAAAACAAAAGTTCTCAAATTAAAAATAATTATAATAATACATAATATGATAAATTTAGACATATTAGAAAAAGAAAAAACGAAGTATGAAGAAAACCGGATACGGACGCAAGGATAGTTAATGGCATCAGAGCGGATGTAGTATGTTAAGACGAATATCGAAAGTGTACTGAAATGATTGACTATCCATTTTATTCCATAATTTGACTGATGGTTTTGTTTATAAAAGAACAAACAACGTATATGAAAGAGTAACGTGTTGAGATTTTTCGAATTCAGATTCAGACTGTGGGTAGAAAAATTTGTGAAATTGGCACCGATGTATTTTATTTCCGTGTGCTCTGTGTTTATAAAATTACATAATCGTCGTTATGAATCATCACAAAGTTGAGCCGTAATCTAAACATAAACATAACTGGCTATAGTAGCCACAATTAAATTTTGATGGCAATCGATATGCCATATTCATACACCAAATACGTAGTGAGCATACAAATTTTAAAAGAATAATGCCTTTTAATTAGTTTTAAATTGTTCGATTAGACATAGAAAAAAAAGCACCATAGTCAAATAAATGGAAAAAAATTGACCGAGGTGAACTTTAGTTTTGCAGAAAAAAAACCCTTTTATTTAAAAACGGATGACTGACTTTATTTATTTGGAGTTACTAACTATGATATCGATCATAATGTATGTATAATCGTAATTTTCTGTAAGTGGATGTTTTCGTTAAATTGCGTGGATATGTAATTTCATGCCTTTCTTTGCATTTGATATTTTATAAAATGTATTTATAATCAACATAAATAAATTGATTATTTAAAAAATGTCGCAGCAGGTTAAATAATTGTACTGGTCATATCAATTACCGATCGATTTGCTACTGAGATTATATAAACGCTAAAATCCTTAATTCCAATTTAATTACTCAATGAATCGAATTGATCATGAATCGAGTTTTTATAAAGTAAATCAAAACGTTAAAATGAGACTATAATTAAAATTACTATTATCACTCTATCATCACCTATACTTACCACTGTAGATTTACGTTAGCAGAGCATGTAGTGAAGATAGAATGCTGTATCTATTTTCGCACTAGTAATCACGATGGGAGCATCTTGATGTCACCATGACAACATGTGAAATTAATAACCTACATGTAAAATTAATAACTGCAATAATAATTACAGTTTGATGTAAATTTCAATGTTAAATTTTTTTCTGATAACATTTAAAGTTAATAGTTTAGTAAGTCTTTTTTGAGTATGCGACGTATTTAAAGAGATTTTAACTATAACTTACTGGGCGGAAGATTGTTAATATTTCTGCTGTTGTTGCTGGTACAAAAAAATGTGACTAGAATGACATTTACTGAGGTTAAATTTCACTGGATAATTAATTTCACAATGATATTAAAATTACTATAGCAAAGATTGAAATATTTTTAATTTTCAATTAATTTTTACTAAGGACAAATTTATTAGTATATTTAAGCCATGGAGGTGAGAAACAGTTCCAACCTTCTTCATTTAAACCCTTTATATTAGGATAGTTAAAAATTAACAGAGTTAGTTATTGGACACCGCAATAATAGTTATATTTAAACGTAGTAGGACATTCTAATATTCTCTATACAAATATTGTTATTAAGTTCAAGATAGGATTTTTTAAATACTCTTTGAAAATAAATTAAAATTTAGACGATGCCAAGTAAAGTTGGCTTAAATAATCACCACTTAATAATCACCAAGTGATCATTAAGCATAACATGCTGTACGAAATTCATTTGAAGTAAAATGCTAACATATGTCCCCAGTGAATTTCCATTTATCATAAAATGAAATCTGCTCATCACTCGATTATCTACTGGAAAATGGAATGTAAATCGACAAAAATTTTATGTAATGCCAAAGTTAAGCCAAATTGAGATGGTTGTAACGCGGCTTTCTCAAGATCACCCTTCAGAGATACAATTAGGATGTCGACGGTCGTAAGATCGTTGTCGGGTCGTATGTTGGGCAGTAGTTTAATATCGTATTTACAATATATTACAATGATACGGCCGAGTGGACTGTTAACTAATAGCTCATGTATTAGAAATGAGTATACACACTGGAATGAGAAGCATTGGTTTCTCAGAATATAAGTAAACAGTAGGTTAAAAAGGTTAACGTGAAATGATCTCGTAGAGCTTTATAATGAAAGCGTATATTATATTAGAGAATAATACATTTTATGAAAAGAATAATAATGTAGAGTGGAGTCGAGCGACATTACTATTAAGCACTTATTATGTTATAACCTTTCATTATGTAATAATATAAAACTATAGATCAGAGGACATTGCGGGGCTGAGGAAGTGGTGAGGTGGAGATGAATTATCGAGCTGCTTTGCCTGGGATTCACGTCTTCTTTAACTAGTATGAGTCCTGAAAGATACTCGTTGTCTTTTTAGTATGTTTTTTTTTATAAAGTGGAACCGTTTTGCCGTTTATATCAAAAATTCCATTAATGTAATAAAGACGAAAGTTTTGTTTGTACGTTTGTTTATTTTTTAAGGATTTACGCAAAAACAATAAGTCCTGTTGACATACAACTAATACATTATGTTAGTTTAGGAATATCAAATTACCATAGTCCTTATAGTATGTACATATGTCATAATTTTTTTTAGATTAGTTTATCAAGTGAATGTAGTCGAAGAAAATATATCTGGTACGGGCATGTCATGACGAACACTGACAAAATAATTACAAATATAGTAATAATTGCACATACTGGGAAACGCTTTATGTGCAAATAAAGCTCCAAGTATATTTAACTTTAACTTAAATTTATCCCTTTTAATAGTACAAATGCGACATATTTCACGAGTTTAATTATTTGGGCAGGTTCAGTTTTGACACTAATTTCATGCTGCTACGATGCATGTCATGTAAATGATAGATTCAGTTTATAAAGAGAATCTTGATTGGATTCATATTATAATATTCTGCATAAGCAAATCCCGAAATTCGTTTTAATCTCGTGTGGTAAATATATATAAATTAAATTAAATAATGCCTCGTAAAAGCATTAAAGAAGAAGGTAGTTTTATAACAAAAATAATATATTCCATAACCATAAAATCAAGTGATGTAATCAAAAACAATTTTTTAAATCTTTTAAGCTTGGTAAAAATAAAATGCATGACTACAAATGTGACCATTTAAAAGCATAACTTTTTCGCCTATCAAGAGTAATTAAATATATTTATGTTCCACTTTGATTCATATTTAAACATATAATTTACCATATAACATATAATATCTATGTATATCTTAGAAACAAACTTATCTTTTGCGTGTAGTTGGTGTGGTTACCGTCAATTTGCGCTTATTACAGAAATTTTTCAGCATATAAAAAAAATACTATGACTAAGCGATTAATCGATATATCGACTTCCAATAAAGAATTTTAATGCTAATAATGTTGTTTTGACGTGAAGCTGTCTCAGTAATGAGGTCGCGCCAAATTAGACCTTTAGGCCGTTCATTAGAATATGAATGGCCCCAATGGCGTAGAAAGACCATCGCTTTAGTACTGTTAGCATTGGTCCGTAAGGAATTATTCGATGTAATTTAATCCCATCTTTAATTCCATTATTACATAGTGTATTAAAATAACATGACCTTCTAGATCGTTACCTATTGATCCATAAATTCAGAATGGTACTACAATACATGTAGTATTGTCTCATGAGAAAATGTTCATTCTTTGCAATGAACGTGAGCCAAAGATGATAAGTTAGTGTCAGCTGCAGTGATGCTTGGAAAAGTTTGACTAGGGTCCAACTTAATGTAATTGCAATGCGCTCTGTTGACCGTTACTCTTGTATAATACCATTTGTATCTAATTATTCCATTAAAAGTTCAATGTTTATTATTCGGTATTTATTCAATAATACTTCGCTTTTAAATATTGGTAAATATAATAATACAAAATACTATTATATTCTTGATATTCTGTTCTTTCAACCTTATGGAAGTTTAAATGAATCGCAGTATTCATTAATATTTCATTATCTATCAGTCGGATAGGTAAGCTATTAGTGTCTACTTAATAATATTGTGTTAATAATTGTATGTCTTGATCAATATTTAAATTATGTAAATATTGAAATGATTCACCGAATACAACTGAATTCACAAAGTAAACAGATAGGTAACATTACTCACTTTATTAATAAGTAATTGACGATTCTCTGTCTATTGAGCATTTACTATATGATTACCTTGATTTATTTTATCATTCGTAAAAAATTATTAAACAATGCAGGACACATTAGGATTATTACATAGCAAGTTTTCAAATGTAAATGAGTTCAATTGTGATATGATTTACAAACAGATACGATGAAATAGGAATAATAAGTTCCTAGATAGGTCACAAAGAACAATTATTGGCAATCGATCAGTGTTAATGTCGATAAAGAAAACTATTTAATTGCTTTTATACCTAGAAATTCAATTTTTAAACTTATTGGCATTTAAAAGTGAACTACAAATTGCGCCTTAGATAAGGTAATTAAATATTGTTTTATGCCTAGAATTAAGGATCGTTGCTAGAGTGTTTTTAATAATAAATTAGGATTTAAAAATATATCTTTTAACTTAACATCCATTTAAAGCTACTCATTGTCAAAAATATAACACTATAAACTCCAAAATATTCTGTAAATATTGTATTTTCTTTTCTTAATAAAATATATATCAAATAAAAAATACATTAAGGTTGAAATATGTAATAAGACACCATATCCGTAACGCACAAATAAGTGAAAATATTTGTTTAAACAAGCAATTAGTTAAACGTAAATAACAGAACGCTTTTAAAAAAACGAATTATTACTTTACATGCCGACTCGTTCAGATAAAATATATAATGAAGGAAAATTCTACTAAATGTTTAATTAAAAGCTCCGTCAATATTTTCTGAAAAAGCGATGGAAAGAAAAAGAAAACTAAATATTACCTTTGACAATTGTAAATATTCTCCATACTTAAATAATAAAGCCATTAAATTATTTGCTGTTTTTTAACAAAATTACAGAGAGCTAGATGAGGACTTTTTTGTTTACCAAACAAGAATTTAAAGGTTACCTTCTTTTTCTTCTTTCTTAACATTTTTCATTAAATGTGTGGTCATGAAATGAAAGCTACCTTTAAGTTACATGTTTACTGTGAAAAAAGGAAATGAATTAACAGTTTATTAGATTCAAGTATTCCTATATATCGTACTGTTATAACTTTCCATTGCTTAATTATTTCTCAAAATATGTTTACTCTCTAAATCTGCTAATAATTTGCAGAAAAAGCTTAAAAGAAAAAGGTTACATTTTTTATTTCAATGTATATGATTGTCAATCTTTATGCTATATGATATAATAAAAATTCTTTTACGTTTAGCGCTCAGTTTTTTTAAATTAAATTTGTTTTAAATTTTTTTGAATTCATTTTTTTTAAATTTTTTAAAAATTCATCGTAGGGGACTTGGCTTTTGCAAAATCATGTTTGTCTATTTAATTTGTATTTTCTTCTTTATTTATTTAATTTGTATGTTCTGCTTTACATTTATTCAAAGATGTCGTTTTAAAGAATTTACTTAATGATCATAAAATTTAAAGAAAATTTTATGGGCGACAGAAGCTTCTTAAAAAAGTTTTTAATAAAAATTATTTCTTAAGTTCAAGAATCATAATTATTCGAAGCAAATTAATAATGAATGGTGGAACTTTTGCTATTTTATCTAGATATTAAATTTTTTGTCACATTTAACTTCTTATGATGCACTCTTGGTTTCTCCTTAACCAAATAGTTGGCTTTCCAATTAATGTGTAGTTATACCAGACGTAACTAAATCATAGTCATAACTCCTTTTTTATGCTCCGTAATCATTTTCGTTGTTAAAGAAAGGGTAAAAATATAGTTATGAAATTTAAAAAATAATATTTACAAGGAGCAAAAACGTAAACAAAAGTTACGTTTTAGATCTAAAAGAGGGGTTCTATCTATCTACGAGAGGGAATCTATCGACGGTTATAAAACAAGTACGTGAAAAAGTATCAACGATTTTCTTTTTTGAAACTCACAAATAATTCTAAGTAGGTTAATACTAGAAAATAGATTGGATGCAATAAGATTTTTGTAGTGCGTTTTTAAAGTTTTAAAAAATTCAATTTATATGCATGGAATGGAGCACTTGTTTCAAATATTAAAATAAATGGAATGACCAGATTAAATATATGCAAAATTATTTTCAAACTCTTTCCCCAACAAAAAAAGGTTGATCAAGTAAGTAATGTAAGACAAAAACTGCCGAATGGTTCACAACCCAAAGATTTAACTTAACAGCATATTAACTAATTATCGATCATCAACTACACGCCACTCCAGAATTACATCCCTCAAGTGGTAAATGAAACAAAAAACAACGTTGGAAGTGGACGCGATTATTTCCCGCGATTTTGCTGGTATGTTTCGAAATATCATAGAGAAATTTTCAGAAAATCGTTGATATTTAGATAAATATTAAAATCATGTATTAAATTGTCACGAATTTCCTTTCCAAAAGCATTGATTTATTTTAATTATGAGAAATTTGCATTACTTAAAATATTATAACATGATTATATACCCCACCAACATTTTTTATATTAATCCAAATTAAGAGCAAATGTGAGCGTATGGTATTGAAACTATACTACCCAGAGGGAAACTCCTATAAATATGTACCTGTTGAAAGTAATTTTACAATCATACATTCCTTTTTGAAATATGGTCACAACATATTTTTTTTCATTATATCACTTCTGATTGTTGTTAATAATATTATTTTATATCTAAGAATTAAATTAAAAATAGTAAATAACCTTATAAATCGGTGAACTGTAGCTGGTTACTAAAACTTTGAATGAAATTAAACGATTGCATTATCAGTTTAGATTTCTTTAATAACTAAATATCACCAATAAAAATAATAAAAATTATTTTAAAATTTCTCATCTTCTATTTGATATAAGTCTCACATGTGAAGAAAAAAGATTATAGCATACGATATCAAAGAATATAGAAGAAAGAATATAGCATACGATATCAAACAAATCCTCTAACGCTGCCGCTTCGGTGACGCACTCTCATTATAATATGTTTTACAAATGGACCGAACACAGCCAAGGCGCTCAATCATATTTGGTATTAAGAACGCGCCCGGACCGCCAAATCTGTCGCCATTAAGCGTAGCACGTGAAGCTACATTGACTACGCTACCACAGTTAATATCTTCATGTAGCTATAAAGCTTATGTGTCGCGAATGGAATTAAACGGCTCGGCATTGGGTCATTGTTTAATGTGTTTTTTGCGTAGAGGTAAATGTATACTTAAAAAGATGTTATTATTAAAAACATTGGTAAATTGAAATACAACGGTGCTTTTCAAGTTCGAAAACGGCAAATAGCGAGAGTATTTATTTGGAGTTTAATTGAAGTGCTCCAAAGAAGAGCTACAATTTTTGAGAATTTAAAAATTACCTTAATTTTTAGCTATGGAAGGCATTTAAAAGCTCAATACTTAAAGTCATTTTTTTCTCGTGTCAGTATGTGTATCGGTCGGCCAGTCTCCATAATTCCATATAATAGTAATACTCGGAATTGGTTCATTGTTTAATGTGTTTATGTATTTGGGTCACTGTTTAATGTAAATATATGGAGTTTTTTCACGTGTTAGTATGTGTATCAGTCGGCCAGGATTTGTGATGGAATTAAGAATATGGGTACGGATGTAACGTAATGGAAGTTGGAATACCTCACGTTACAGTTGAGTATTTGTATCAAAATATGCCAAGTGGTGTTTCTAATAGACTATCCAAGTATAAATTCTTTAGCCGCTTTTTAGGAAAAAGAAGCAAAAAATGAGACGGGTATTCTTTGGAGAGTAATTATGACTCTTACGTGTTACTATTATACTTTACCGGTGAGAATAGACACGGAGCGGTAATTATCGTGGGAGAAAAAAAGGAAGGAGAGAGTTTTTTTGCATAAAATATTTATGTAGGTAAGCTACATGACTCAGTAGTGCTTAAATAATTTTGTTAAATATAAGGATTATGCTGATTACCTATTAGTTTCTTTTTACATGTATTCGATATTAAAATAAACACACATTTTTAATGTAAAATAAGATTGAAAATCATTAATAAGAAGATAAATTTATAATAATTAATAAATTATAAATTATTCGGTACAGTAAATAATTAATAAATTATTCGGTACCATAATTGGCAAACTGGAAGATTTGGCATATCAATTCGGTGCTCGCTTGTCTGCCTATCGCAGGTATTTTCCTTAAAGTCGACATGAAGCAAAAAGTATAAACTTGGTGTAGCGATAAGAAGTGATGACCCAACTAAAGAAGTGAAAACATTTGAATTTTGATGTCGGACTTTTATTGAGGAGAATCGTTGGAATTTAAAATAAGTTCAAGTTTATCACGCACAATGTCAAATGAAAATTATTGAAGCACCAGCCTGAAATATCAAATTCCTTTTTAATTAGAAATATGTAACTCATTTCTATTTAATAATAAAGTTAATGAAATATTGCTTTTAACACTGCTCAATGACCCTCACATTCTTTGTTACTCATTTGTCTCAACGAAAACAGTATTAAAAAAAATATCAAGAATATTGGGTATAAAGTATAGATTGAATAAAACTCAACAGAGACTTGCATTGCCTCTGATATTTGTTTTTTTTAAATAACTTTACCTACGGAACTCCTCAAATCGAATCTTGCACTTGCATTTGGTCGTTTTTATTTTTATGATGTCTTCGTCCAATTTAGGTTAAGAATTACCGATCAATTATTCAACTTTATTTATTATACCAACGTAAAAAGAATACAAAAGTCTAAACAAATTATGCTTTGAACAGGCCATGAATCACAATTCCTTTATTAAGTGTATGGAACTTTTATTAGACACAGTAAAGCTTAAAGTTCGTACCGGAATAATGAACACCATTAAAAATGGTTACTTGTATCTTCATTCAATTAATTGAAATATTCTTATTCAAGTACTTAATATTGACGTAAATAAATTACTTATCAGATTTAGAATAAAAAAAAATTATTTAAATATACGAATTAGTACGAGAAGTTTTTTTCTTAACTACTACTTCCGGGAAAAAGTGATCACAAAAATAAAAATGGAAAACATTTTAGAATATTATTGTTGATATAAGGCTAACATTTCTTATTTATAAGTAAAACTCATAAGGTAAAAAGATCCTGGTAAGTAATGAATTATAGACGTAAGATGAAAACACGACGTTAGAATTGTATATCAAAAGTTTCAATATATAATTTTGAGAACCCTAAAAGGAATTCCAATTTGGGAGTTATTACTATTATATTGAAACCGTATTGTATTAGGATTATGTTTTATATATTTAATAGTGGAATCTACTTTACATAATATATCTCAACAAATGTCATATCGTATTTCGTAAATGTAGAATATTATCTTGTACCCTTCACCGATATAATGTACGTTTTATCTCGTCACGGTTTGGCTTAAAATATTAAATATTTTTTTTAAATCATCCGTCAACAACTTATGATAATAAAACATATGTGGTAGATGTATTCACCCAGTTGTAGAATGTATCTTTTGATCTTGATGCTGTTGCTTCTGTATGAAAGTTGTGGTAAATATTTTATTCACCTTTCAACCTCAGATCAGTATTTCCATTTTTAGCGATGTGGAGAATATATTAAATTAATATTGTTCTTGATATTTTGTTTCATGTTTATAAAGGTGTGAAAAGTTCGCATGTAAAATATTTATCAGTTGTGTTGTGAAATTCGTTATGTTGTATGTTTACTTCTAAACAAAATTAGGTATTATTTTATGGTTAAAACGTAATTTACCTCATAAAAATCCAAACAAAAACCTAGAATCAGATTCAACTACTAACAATTTTTAGTCATGATTAATTAAAACCATTTTATCTTTCGAATAACCCTGCCTTCGGAGAAAATCGATGAAAATTTAATCCGTATCATCCAACATTGTGATAGCCGTTGAAATGACCTGCGATTTCAGTAATGAGACGGTCCCAAGTCTACCACTGAGAAGACCGATTAAGACATTGAAGATCCAAGGGACATAAAAGGATTATCCTTTCAGCAGTTTTGTGACTAGAAGACTGTAACGTAATGCGCAACGCGATTTAATCCCGTATTTACAATGTATTATGATGATATGACTGAGCGGCCCGTTACCTAATGGCTCATGTACGGGAAACGGTTATGCGCGTTGATTCTTTAGAAAGTTTCAGTTTCTAGACATTGCGGAAATCAGGCGAGGGTAGTGAACGATCGCGATGAGTCTGGTTATAATTAGGGTAACTGTCATAGTTTGTATATAGTTTCTGCTGACGATTATAATATGTTATTGGAAGTTTTTAGCATTAGTTATTATAATTGAAATTCGTTATTAATGTCTAATGTTTCTTGCTAAAAAATGCACCCTCTAAATTTAGCATATATATATATATATATATATATATATATGTGTGTGTGTGTGTGTTTGTATGTGTGTGTGTATTATAAAACCTAGAACTCGAAATAATTAATTGTAATTTTCACTTGCATATTGCATGCTTGTCTTGAAAATAATTAATTTTCCTGACATTTTTTTCTTTTCATTTTTCTTTCTTTTCAGCGACTGATAGTTTCAGAAATAATGCAAACTTGCAGAAAGTTTAGAAATGATTTTTTGGTAATTATTTTATACTGTACTTATTTTAGTTACTCTATTTATTAGGTTTAATTTGGTTTCTAAAATATGATCGATAGTCTTATTTATTGGGTATGCAAATAATCACTATTACAAATCCACATATCAAACTATAAAATTTTCATATATTGTGTTTGAAGAGTGATAAATATATTTATTTAGGATTATTTTATTAATTATAGTTTTGCTTTAAGATTTGCCTTCTAAACTAATTTAGTATTATCTTACCACTCCTAACATTTATTTTTAATATACCCCCTTGCTCTTCGTAAAAGCTATTTTCACAATGTGTTATTCATGATATTATATTTCAATTACGCAATCAATTCTGGGCCTTATAGATTATGGGTAAAAATGGGTCCGAAAACAAACATAATAAAAGAAATAGAGAGAAGTAGATAGAAAATGATTGCTTTTTTCTATTGAAAATGAGGTGTAAACCAGTCTCAATGGTAGCCACTTCTGTAATATAAACTTCAATCTTATTCTTATTATAAATATCAGCTACTTTAAAGAAAATTAATTTAAATTGTAAAGCTAAAAAAGGAAATAAGAATTGATTGAACTTGATGTATATATATATATATATATATATATATATATATATATATATATATCATCATCATCAAATTTGGCACGACAGCCCAGGGTGAGCTAAGGCCTTCTGCTGGAGATTCTTCCAGGTTTTACTATTCGCCCGGGTTTTCCAGTTCTTTATCCTAAGAATCCTAAGAATCTTCTTCCACTGAATCGATCCATCTTAATTTTGGTCTACCTCTTCTACGAGTTGGTTTTGCGATGAAAACTTTCTTTACTGGGTTTTCATCTTTCATCCTAGATACGTAGGCAGCCCAGTTCATTCTTTTGATTTTGATGGTTTTTATGACATCAGGCTCACCAAACAACCTATAGCTTTCTGAGTTAAGACGTCTTCGCCAAATACCATTTTCCTTGACACCCCCAAAAATTCTCCTCAGAACCCTTCTTTCAAAGGCTGCTATTTTATTCTCTCCAGTTCTAGTCAAAGGCCAAGTTTCTGAACCATATTCTAGAACTGGTCTAATAAGAATTTTATATACTAATAATTTCGTTTTTCTTGTAAGAAAATAAGATTTAAGGATGGAGCTTAGTCCAAAAAATGCTTTATTGGCCGATGATATGCGATTCTGAATTTCAGAGATAGTGTCATTCTTGTTGTTAACACAAGATCCAAGGTAAGTAAAGCAGTCAACCGTTTCAAATGTATGTGAGCCAATCTCCATACGATTATGTGCATTATTTGGTGGAGATTTTTGTATAGCCATATACTTAGTCTTGGAATCGTTTATTGCCAGGCACATTTGATTTGCAGCTATCTCCAAAGACAGAAAGGCCTCTCTCAAGGCTGGTAGGTTTCTAGCAATTATATCAATATCATCAGAATACGCTAGGATCTGAACTAATTTGTAAAAGATGGTACCTCTAGTGTTAATATCTGAATCCCGAATAGCTTTTTCTAGTGCAATATTAAAAAGTAGACACAAGATTGAGTCGCCTTGTTGAACACCATTATTGACAATGAGATCTTTAGAGAGGGCACCATTGAATCTTATTTTACATTTTGTCTTCTCCATAGAACACATTACGAGTCTAATTAACTTGCTTAGAATTTTCAATTCATACATTGCATCTTTTAAATGCTTTCTACTAACACTATCAAATGCTGATAGTGTTAGTAGAAAGCATTCATATCATACTCAATTGATTTTTCAATAATTTGACGTAAACAAAAAAATTATCAACAGTTGATTTTCCACTCCTAAATCCGCATTGATAGCTTTCAAACCTTTCGTTGATTCTGAAATTGGTTCAGAATCAACGAAAGGTTTTAGTCTCATAAACAGAATGTTGGATAAAATTGTATAGCTTGTGCATAGTAAGCTAATGACTCTATAATTGGAGCAAACCATTGGGTCTCCTTTCTTATGAACAGGGCACAAAACCCTAATATTCCATTCTGAAGGAAGCTTTTCAGAGTTCCAAATGTTCACAATTAACTTTTGCAGGTGATTATATAGCCGAGGACATTCATTTTTTTAGCAATTCTGCAGTTATAAGGTCATGTCTTAGTGATTTATTATTCTTTAGCTTATTAATTGCTAGTTGAATCTCATCTCTCTCTGGGATGGGAATTATTTCATCATTATTTACATTTACTGAGTTGTGTCTATGATTCTCCTGTGAATTTTCTGAGTTTAGAAGATTGTTAAAATGTTCAACCCATCTTGAAAGAATTTCCTGTTTGTTAGCCAAAATTTCCCCTCGTTCATTTCGACAAAGCGTAGAACTTGGTTTAAAGTCAGAGCGACTACTATTAACCCTTCGATAGAATGCTCTACATTCATTTAGGGTTTTATGATTTTAAATTTTTCTTAGGTTTTCCTCTTCAAAAGCTCTTTTATTTGTTTTGTGAAGTATTTTTTCCTCTTTTCTGGCTCTTTTATATTCTTCTGTATTGTTTCTGGTATTTCTATATAGCATCTTTTTATATGTTTCATTCTTTCTCTTGGTAAGTTCGATACATTCATCATCATACCAATCTTTATCTTTACTGTGTTTACTATTGCCTACCGTAGATTTAGCTGCATGACATGACATATATATATATATATATATATATATATATATATATATATATATATATCTACATATAATACATATCCAATTAATTTATATGTAAAACAATCTGAGGTGGTAGCCAATACCGCAATTTGATTAAACTAAATTGTAAAAAAAGGTATTAAATTCAGAGTTATTGTCGTTACCAAAATTAAAAATGTAACGTATGATGGATTTTGAGTAGTGTTAAAAATGTAATATATAATAAATGTTAGAAAATTCTCTTTCATTGCTGAATAATAATTAAAAACAATTAAACAAACAATGCCGAGTAACACTCGACTTCGAAATATTTCCACATTTGAATGATCGGAATTTTAATTCCGACTTGGGAAATTATAAATACATGTTACGGCGATAAATAACCCCAACATTTTGATGAGCAAGCAATAAAATATCTTTACAGCATTAAGGTAAATATATCATGCCATTTTCTGGTTAAGTAGTCTTGACTTAATCTAGCGCGACATATTTACCATAATGCCGGTCCGGTTAAGTAGTCACAGCTCTTTTTAACATTAAAGAAAAGATTCAGTAAGGAAAATTATCCTATTAGATAGGAAAAAACCTATTTATAGAAGAAAAGGGGTTAGCATTAAGTTAGAGTACGACAAAGACCAGTACAATATGCAAACAGATATCCACAGTCACTAGGCACACGTGTACCTACGGTCGCACGCTGCAATTCACAAGTCACAGTGCAAGCCACGGCCCAGCAGTGACAATAGTTAATTAACGATGAGTTACATAACTTCGACTTTTAGATAGTGCAGGTCCCTATTTATCAGGACGTGTGTGCATTACAATGAGCAGACACTAGTAACGAGGTAATCACTATTGTACTAGGTGATTTTTATTAGGTATTACTATCGGTATTTAAAACACTGTAACATATCAGTAAAATTGTTGTTATAAAAGTACAAATACAGACTAGTTATACCCAAACCAAGATAAATTTTGTACAACGTAAACCGTATTGAGTAAATTAGTGATATTATTGGAGCATAATTCTTTTTGCGAAAATATAAATTTTTTTAAGAAACAATATTTTATTCAGTTCATAATGCCAACTGGATACTGGATTTTTTTTGTATTGTGTATCCAATTTTTTTCTAGATCTAATCTAATGATACGTTTAGATAGTTTTTGTCATAAAATACTTGTTTTGTGTTGTACGCGCAGTACTACTTAATTAGTTTTAATAATTTACATATTTTAAACTTTCTAGTTGGAATACTATTTTTGACTTTATTCAAGGAAGTATCTACATTTGTAGTCTCTAGAAATGATATTGTATATTTTATAAATTCTTTACGCAGTAATTACTAATTTTATATATAATATACGGAGCCATAAACAAAAATGTATAATAACAGATCTGTTTAATTTATTGATATTTTACACTTTTTCTGAACAAGTACAGACTAATTTTTTCATCATAATATATCCCATAGTAAGAAGTTTTTCAAATCAACTTTTTGGAAGTTTACCTAGTTTTGTTAGCCGCTATATTTATTGATAGGATTTGGGTATAAAGTAAATTAAAGAGCTTATTTAAAAATATGACGTGAAGCATTTCTCAACAACACATAGTGTTTCGAAAATAACTTTACACAGCATAATGGTCAAAAACAGAATTTTGTATTGAAAATTATGTCATCATTTTGTTAAAAATTTGTTTTTAAATAATAGAAACAACGAAAAATTAAAAACTTTTAAGGGCACAAGCATGAATGCACAACTAAACTAAGAACACTATGAACAAACAAAAAATTAAATGTGTTCACCATTCAGTATATCACTTACAGACAAAAGAGAAAGAAATATCGGTTGTGTCAATTTTTATTAGCGATATTAACATGTTTTAATTTTTGCTACATAAATTTCTACCAATTCAGTTGTGATTTTGTAACTCGACTAAACGTAAATGTATTAGAAATTATATAGTTTTTATTGCCATAATATGAATGAATTTCCGGCATGATTTTACATCTGATCAAATACCTACACCTTACAAAATTTAATTTTAGTTATCCCTTCCTAAGCACATTATAGTTGGTATTTTTTCTTCATCCCTATACATATAAAAATCTATGTTATTTTTTTAATTGACTTTTGCATTACACATTCGTTTTCCTCACTTACACAAATATTTTCTGGCAAAATCGTTATAAGCCAATTTTGGGAAAGGCAAGTATTCATAGATATGTTCATTCCGTATCGTTTTTTTTCACTCATTTTTTTTTATAATTTCTAGTATTTATTTAACAACTGGATGACTCTAAATAATCCCATTGTTAATATTCCATTCGATAACTATGACGATAGTTCATTACTCTGTAAATAAATTACAATGAATTTCAACAATGAAACTTCATAATTCCATTTAACTACAACGCAAGCACTCGAACGGTAAATTTGAGGACGTTAGTTCATATTATTTGTTATTATTTCTCAGAATATCCTTGTGTCCATTAGCAGACGTTAGTGCCCACTTTACGACACAAGGGTGTAGAACATGGGCACACAGTTTAAGTATTTGACTTAGTGTTGAACAGATAAAAGGAAAGACGTTTGTGAATAAAATTTTGTTTACATTAAATATGGGGAGTGATGAAACTACTTTACTAGAGTGTGTATTAGTATAGTTATCAAGATATGGTATTACAAAATGAGGTAAATTTTAATTTGTTGCTAAACATAATGTAAAAGCATTTAGTAGTTGGTGGATTATTTGATTTATTTATTAATAAGCTTCCTTGGTGATTCGTAAAATTTTCAATACGCATAATTCTTTTGCACATTACTTTACAATGATCGAAATATAACTGGGTAGCGCCTTTTTAATTGACTTGCTTCATATTTATCCTCATTGCTCAGCCCACTTTCGGTAAAGTTTAATAATGAAGAGCATTTTTAATACGATTCAATCGAATGACCATTTTTTGTTTTCTTGCTTTACTTTTTATTTTCACCACAAGGCAGAAGAATCGCGGAAGAGCATATAAATAGCGGTGTCTCGTAATATTCATCCTTTTTCCTAATTCACTAGATTTTATATATTTACAAATCATTAATTTTTCCAATATTAACAATTAAAGTGCATTTTTCGATACCAAAATTTTTTTTATTTTCATTGTTACATAATGTTTGTTAATTTTAAATAATAGAACATTATTATCAAAGTATGGGTTAAATAAAAAAATATTATCGTATTACAGGTATAATTTATATCAATCAGACATATACATATTTTTGCAAGAAGCAAAAATCTGCATACATTTAAATCTAAACAAGAAAAAATCCTTGTTCCAAATGCAAAAATGTACACAGCGTGTAATTTTTTTGGTATTTTAAATAAACAGTTGTAAGAAAAACTAAAAATTAATTAAAATTTAAAACAGTACATAGCAGAAAGAAGTATATTTCCACAAAACGGAGACCGAGGACATTTCCCGAGTAGGAAGAAAGGGGTTTTTTGTATGAATTTGATTACAAAAATAAAATGATTTAACAAATCAATATTAAAATTGGTAAACTTCTACTATTATAGAAACAAAAGTGAAATATGATAGTAAAAATCACCAAAATCGATGAAGAGGTCTACACACGTACATACACCTGTGTGTATGTACGGTGTATGTACGTGTGTACATATGATACCAACAGGCAGAAATTTTTAATTTATGTTAAACAATGATAAAAATGTTAAAAAACGCATGAAATTTTTCAGAAGCACAAAGATTAAAGTTAATTCTTTATAAAACTAGCTAGGTTATAATAACTTCGTTGTCAAAACTCAAGGCTAGCAGTCTGGTTAAAAATAAAGCGCGCACCTACAAGATATGCAATGGATCGTGCTTAAATTAATATAATAGAGAAATATAATTATGTTATTTGATCTAAAACTTTAGACTATATGAGTTTAACCTGCCTTTACGTATGTTTGTTTATTTTTTTCTATCCTATTGTTTGAATTTGCGTGCAACTTGGAAGTTTTAAGGTAAATATTCTTACCACGTCCAAAATAATACCGTTCTAACCATAGCAGCAGTACGAACTTTCCAAACAAATAAGTTAAATTACACGCTCGGAAGGTAAGTAAAAAAAAAGTTTATGTTCTTTAAAATTAGAAAAGTGTAATAAAGGCTCGGTCGTAAAGTGGTTTTGTTTATTCTGCAGTAAGTGAAAACACTGAAATTGAGTTTTCGTGGGGCGTGAGTGAAAATTTATTTTTTTATCTGGTCTTGCTGGCAGTAGACAATTAAATTATTTATACGTATATATATATATATATATATATATATATATATATATATATACATTTATTCATAACGTGATATCATCGAATCCTTCTATGTATGGGACATAATTTTTGTTAAAAATATATGATCTACCTCGTTATGTACATTGGTACTTTATGAACATTACTTACTGAAAATATGTTATATAATAATAAAAGTAAATAATTGGGAAATATTTAGTAAGGGTCCTGAAAATTGCAAGGAAATTATAATTTTTTCTAACCCAAGTATTGCATTCTTTCGTTCAAGTTAACGATAATAACATTAAGAAAATGTTCTTCTATTAAAAAATCAAACTTTGCAACAGGTGGTTCTTTCATTAAACTTTTTTAAAATACAATCACTTTTGTGCGGTGAAAATTAAATACATTACGCTCTACGATCTCTAGAGAGGGTTAAAAAAAATTACGTCATGCATAAGATCATACAATAAATTCAAAAACTTTGACAAACCGATATAATCGCACTGTGCATCTGAAAATGAGTTAATTAAATTAATAATATCTTAATAAATAGTAATTCTTGCAAATACTCAAAATGTAAGTAGTATATAATTACATAATAAATGTTATGTAATAACACATTTACTTTTGTCTAAGGAGAAATATATATCTTCATTATAATCCTTGATTTTGAATAATGAATATACCTCGAGAGGATTTGGTGGAAAAAATCGCAAATATTTTCCCATCAAAAATTTTTTAAAATATTGAGCCAACAGAAGTTATTATTTCAAAAACTGTCTTAATTTTTTTACAATTATAATCGTCATTAAGCATGCTCTGAACACTTTTTAAATGTTTTAGAAATACTTTAACATTCTTTATATCAGAGAAACAAAAAGGATTGTGTGCCAATAACTTAAGAAATAAATTTCTCGTTCATATTTAGAACCCTATGGTATATTTATTTTGTTTTGATACTAACAAACGCTAGTATTTGACATTAATGTTGACTCTGGTTATAATTTGCACACCACTTTTTTAAGGACGAGTCAGAATTAATAAAAATATCGATCCTTCTGCAAATCGTAAAAATACATTACATAAAATTTCAGTAATGTTGAGAGTTAGTGATAATTTTTATAGTCTCTTGATAATGTTGAATTGCAATTTTCATTAAATCAAACTACTGAAAGATTGAACATAATTGCTCGTTAGTAGTTTCTTGTTTTGTACAAATTCAACTTGAAGAATAGGAATAAAGGCAAAATAATAAATATTCACTGAGTTTTATCCTGATCCAGTTTAAATTGAGTTAGAGAAAAGAATGAATGTTTCCCTGAAATTTAATGACACCATTCGTTTCTTCTAAAACAGGAGTACCAACGCCTGTCAAAATGTTTTTGTTTTATACAATTATTTTGACAGATATCGAACCTCGTATTTTGATAGAACAAGCGCACGATTTTTAAATTTCTCAAGAAAATTCCGTGTTAAATTTTTATTATAATTGAAAATGTATACTGTCTAAATTTGAATTTCACTTTACTTGTCTAAATATAAATCACATCCTACGTGGTTTGATGCACCCGTTTTTTTTAAGTTGCTGTTAAATAAAATTTATATTTTATAACTTTTTTTACATACTTTGAGATTAATAATTACTAACAATTATAGAGGAACTAAAAATTAATTGTTCTATCAAGGAATAAAATCAGATAAAACACGGTAAACAGGTATGCCACTTATTGCAAAATTATTTTATCCAATGCTCTTCGATGTATTGGTCCAGGTTAATGGATTACTGTAGCACTAACGATTTAATAAAAAAACCCGATGGCTATCCCACAAAAAGATACACTTTGTTTAATACCACCAGCAAATCAAATATAGGTGTGAACTCGAGAATTGTAATACTAAAACTTGTGGCTATACACAATTTGTCATTTAATAATGAAAGTAATAAGGATTATATGTCACACATGAATAAAAAAACCGTGTCATAGATAACTATGGAACGACAGCAATTAAAGTGGGGATCGCACAGTGCCAAAATGTAAACCCTTGTCATAATTTCAAAAAGAAGATAAACTGAAGAATAATAGCCAAAGAAATTCATATCTAAACCCATAAAGTGAAAGGAGTATTTCAGAGAGCAAAAGGTTAATAGAAAAAGAAAGGAATGTATTTCTTATCTATTATCCTGTTATGGTCTTTATGTGGAAAAAGAAAAATGTTTGAAAGGGTGTGCGGTTGAGTTTAAAGAATAAAACGTATGTACTTAGTATTTGATAAACCTATTTTCTTGTTTAGAATTTAATCGACATTAGTACAGATAAATAATGCCCAACAACATTTACCATCAAGTGATAAATACATTATCAATTTATTTGAAAAAATTTGCATTTTAGAAAATATTCTTCAATTTCTCTTATTATATCACTTAGACAAAAATATAAATTGCCATTTTAGAGTATTTTTATTGTGTCACACCTATCTACAGCTGCCTAGTTCTTTCAAAAAGAGTGCCTGTAAGGAAGCAGTAACAAACACGTAGTTACCGAATGTGCTTACAAGCTGCACGAGCATTGCAAAACGGAAAATAAAATTAAATGAGTTCATTGAAGAAGTAAGTTCATGGAGGGTGCACTATTACCATTATATCGGTAGTTGTTCCAATCTACATTTTTATTTATGTTTCAGTCGCTGTAAAAACGCAGTATTTGAAAATATAGCATAGCTGCAACTCACAAGTTTAAATAAAAGTTGCATATTATGTGGTTACCGTATTGTACAAAGTAAATCATTGTTTTTACAATTAGGGTGTATTTGAAAATTGCATTTATTGAAGTGTTGCATTATTACATTGTATTACAGCAATACATTATATTTTATGTGTAATGGAAAAAATCATTTATGTGAATAGATTTCTTACTGTTGCTATTTATTGCTTAGTTATCAATGCTATGACCTACAATTAAAAATATATGATGCAGTAATCAGCATTTTATGAGTATTACGAGTGGCAAAAATAAGACCGAGAGATTGCTCCCCATATATTTAACATATAATAAAACTGAGACAAATCCTGAAAGTCCAATGATGTCGGTGCGTTGTAAAAATTATTAAGAAATTGCATAAACGTATCTTGAAAATACAGTGATTTTGGTATAATTTGATTAAAAATAGTGGGTTTACAGTGCTACAGTCTGAAATGTAATGTAAATTTTGCACTCTTGAGAACATATTAAATTTTTAGGTTTAAAATATATAATTCATTGATTTTTGATCTTACTATTTCCATTGACGACGATAAAGCAATTATTATTATAATTCCAATTGAAACATTTTATTATTAAAATTTATTGTTTTGAATCGAATCACTTACATCAGGCGAAGATTAAATGTTGAGTTTTATAGAAAGTAAATTTACACGCCCCATTTCTTAATGTTGTTGTCAATGTGATATGTATTGTAGAAGTATTCGTTACCTATAATACAAATAAAATCGTCTCTAAATTGATTATGGCATTGTTTTCAATGTAGATATTTGGAATAATTATTAAAGAAATAATTTTTTGCTTATTAAACATAACTCGACACTTTTGTTATTTCTTATGTATAAAAAAGAATACCATGAATTCTTTAAAATATCACCTATGTTTACTCACTATATATGAATTATGACAGATATGTATATCCAATGGAATATCAGGAAAAGTAAAAAAGCAAGAAAAATCGTATCCAGAACAATGTAGTCTTCGAGCACAATGTTTTTGATAAACAATAAAACTACAACTAATAAATTAACGCAAATTTACCAGAATTTATCTGTCAGTACAATCCAGTCCACCGCCATTCGGTGACGTAAATACGTCATACAGTTTATGCGCCGAGTGAAATGTTTGCTTCAATTTGCGTTTATTATTCTTATTATTTATGAACTTGCCAACTTTTAATGTTGAGAGGTGCATGATCGTCTAAACTAGTTTACTTCTAAGTTCAGTTTTAGGCAATGGAGTACTTGTTACCAGTGTCTAGCGAGAAGAGAACATCGACGATATGGAAGTGTCTTGTTGGTCAGATTGAGAATTACCTTGAATAAGGTTTTTTCCATTATATCGTTAAATAGGAAATTTTAAGTAATATAAATAACATGAAGGGGTTATTTGGCGAACAAAGACACACTGACCTTAAAAAGCATTAAAACCCGCAAGCTCCAATATCTCAGATATATCATGTGTCAGAGGAAATACCAACTCCTTCATCTAATTATGCGAGACAAGCTGGTAGGCATAACGAGGTCTGGTATAAGGAATATATCTTGGCTGAAGAAGCTACGTCAGTAGTACAATAAAAATACCCATTCGCTTTTTCGGGCAGCTGCATCCAAAGTTCAAATAATCATAACGATTTCCCACCTCAGTTGAGAGAAAGCACCAAACTACAAGTTTTTTCTGTAATTATTTAACTACGTCGCATTTTATATAAGTCTACTTATAATTAGGTATGGAAGTGGCCTAAAGATATTTGAAAGTATATTTCCTGTATTTGTGACAAAATCGCTTTAAAACTTATTTCAAATAATAATACTTAAAATTCTTAACGCTTGAATTGAAATTTCCTTTATGTGTGAACATGGTGCACTCTACGTAAACATTTCTTTTACGTCCATATGTAGTGATTCTAACATCATCTGAAGTTTAACTTACATTAGTTTTAATATAACTCTGATTTCAATATTTATTAAAATGAATTTTGAAACTTAAAGCAAAGATCATATATTGCGTCATTGATTGTTATAAAAATTTAAGGGAATAATTACTTAAATTAATATTCTTAAATTAATTTAACTTTTGCATAGTTACAACAAATACACTTTATATTTAATTAACAGATTGTGGGAGCCATTAATTTAGTAGTTATGTAATTAATTTAGTTATAAATAAATAATTCAAGACACGGGAATAGTCCTTTTGAAACAAAAGATATCTAAACCCATTTTACTGCCTCTTAAAATAAGATATATCGTCTTTTTACTTTAAAATTAAAAAAACAATTAAAATTAAATGTGTGAAGATGTATAAATTCAGCACATGGTTACCAACTCTGATAAAACTATTTTACTTAACTTACAGACTTGACGCATTGGTGAGATATTAAAAGTCAACACGCATTTTGCTCCGATATTTTATATATTAAGCAGAAAACAATTACTAGAGTGGAAGTATAAACAACCCTTAATTGAAATAATTCACAATTCAAAACTTGTTTACTATTCATTTATTCGTGTATAGGTTGAGGTCTCATTAGAGGTCTAAGTAGTAGAAAAAACTCGCTGATGAATGATGTGAGAATTACAAAGAATTACATTATTTTTTTCCGTGTACAAGATTTCTGTACAATAAATGTGCTTGAGAAGGTTTCCAAACATAAAATATTTCTGTCATACGAATTGAGATTTATTCATCAATTAGCAAATATTTATGGATAATAAAGAAACTTTTTATGACAGATGTATAAATTCTGCTGAGCAAGGCAAAATGTTTTTGGAAGATTACATTATCTAACTATATTCCATCATTGAATAGGTACAAAATTTAGGTCCAGTTGCCAACTTTAGATGTGAACCATTAGAATTTATTGACACTAATGTGACAAACAACGCGTTCCTTGAAATACGGCCGTTTTGTCTCTTGTTCCTTTTTTTAAATTTGCTCAGAATCGTTTTAGTTGACGTGCATTGTCTTAAACTTTGATGTGCATTATTTTTATGTCTACGATAATATGTTAATACAGCTTCGTCGTCAAATACTTCTTTTCCTATATATTGTTTTAATACTTTCATACATCTGCAATATAAGGAAGATATTATCTTCGAATTTGCTTTAATTTAAAGAGTTAGTAACGAAATTTGCACTGTCGTTAAAAACTCTGACTTATTAATTGAATTGAGCATTATCTGCCAGATTTCAGCATTAGCAGGGGCAGCTCCTTAAGCGGATTAAAAAGCTAATCTGTTATCCGACAGACTTTAGAAAATTTTCTTTGACCCATTACTGTATACGAGCTAGAACGTGTCAACGGAATTTTTCCCTTTGTCTTTGGTTATAATGTGATTATAGTCATGCTACGCTCTAAATGTAGCTGCCAAGAATTGACGCTATATATCACATGCAAAGAAAAAAATTAATTTATATAATAAGATAGCAACATATTTAAATTAATAGAGAATTTAAATATTGTCATGGATAGGAGAGAGAATTACGGTATTGGAAGAAAGCAGATGAAGGATTAGAATAATGATAAACCAACAAGATAACAATTACTTTTTCAGAAGACTTTTGAAAACATGCAAACCGACGATGCTTTTCGAATGTTAGAATTATTTAAATTTGGCCCAGAATTTGTTAACACATAGAGAAGAGGAGTATTTGCAGACGTTGGTTTTACATTTACCTACCATTTACTAACTGGGGTGTGGAGGAATTTAAAACGTATTCCAACATCACGATAATCTAATGTTTTTAATTTAAAATCACCACGTTCGGCGTTTTTAAAAATATTAAAAAAAGACTAACATGTAAATTGTCCGGTATACCTTTTTCTATTCAATCAGGACATGAGCTAATACAGAAATGTCGTCATATTTTTTGGAGCCAAGTATATAATGAATAAATATATTTGGTGGATATTAAAATGAACGACATCCGTTGAGATGATTTTTTTTTATTGTATAAGTTATTATTGAATATTATTTACTTTAAGATAAATAGAAGAGTTCTGTTTTTTTTTCAAATAAACCTAAATAATTATATAGTCTAGTCTCTTCCCATATGTTCATGATTTTTGTTTTTAGTAAATCCTTAAAAATTTGTTTATTCCAATATCGCTTGAAAAAATCCTGCCTGTCATAATTTTTTTTCCAGGTCTGTAAATATTTTTATTTATGTTCGAAATTATTTTCCAAACGGAAATCTACATACACCATTCGTATCGCTGCAAGTGGTACAAGCTGCATCACGTTTGCCGTAATAATAGTTTGTTAAAAGCGCAACGAGCGTCGTTATATCTGTCAGTTGAAGTCGCGCCGTTTGTTTTAATGGTACATGTGAAATAATGCATATAGTTGTGTTTTAGAAGCAATGTATTATATTCGCATACGCATTAGAAATTGTCATGCTAGATAAAAATATGAGTTAATAATACCCTTAATATTTCACTAATAATCTATCTCACCTCACTGTTGGACATAGACTCCGTCTAACGCGCATATCATTGCAGGTAAGGCCCATAATCGCCACGCTAAGTTGGCGGCCTGCATATGCAGACTTCCGTTCGCGGTGCATAGCTTCTTGCATCAACGGCTTTGCAATTCATTACTGGTCTGTGATATTTTGCTACGTTATTACTAAAATCGCCCCAGTTTCCCTCGAGTAATGGTCAGGAATTAACCCGAGACCAACATAAATTCACCCATAAATAATATCAATGAAACATGAAAAAACTATTAAATGTGTAAGAAATTCTACGTTAGAAAAAAATCGATCGCGAATGGATGTTTATTTCTAATACATAAATTAAATCTATGGCATAGAAAATTCATCAATATTTTTTTGAAATCAAAATTGAAAAAATTTATTTCAAAAACAGCTTATTAACACTATACTTTCAACGAGTCGAAGTATCTGCAAAAATGTTCTTTCCTCTCGACGTTTTAAAATGTGTAATTTCCGTACATAGGTATACTTAAGTAGAATTAAAGTTGTTCCCGATTTAATTTCCAATAAAATTCACATTTGCAAGTAATTGTTTAATTAATTTTCATAGTTCTCTTATTACTATTAGCATATGTTAAAATGTAAAAAAGACTTGACAACGAAATTATTATTCAAAATAAATTGCCGAGTTAATAATAATATTGAATTTTGTTTATTTTTATCATGACCCATTAATTGCCGAATTATGAAAAATAATTATTTGAAAATGAATTTTTTTAATCATGTACATTAATTTAAAAATTAGTTTATTTATTTTTTGCAATACTAATTTTTAATAGTAAAGAAAGAAAAATTCGTCGCGGAATCAAATTGTTTCGTTTTTCTTAAGCCGTAATGAGTGTGAAATTTGAATTTCAGGATCACATCAAACGACTGAAAAATATATTTGGTGCTCTACATAGCACATAAAGTACTTTATTATATATTGACGAACTACACATTAAAATACAAACAGTCAAGTACGAGCAGAATTCGCATTACGAGGATTCGGTACGCATCTAGAATACAATATATTCATGAACATTTAATAGTATATAATATTTCTAAATAATAATCTATTCTCTTTCAAATATCAAGTTTTCACAACGGAAAAATGAAAATTGTCTATGTAAATTTATATAAAGATTTTATTAGATGTTTGTGTCGATTTGTGATAATGTTTTATTATTTTTTTTGAATGTATAGTATTAAAATCTTCTTATATGAATTTTGTTCAACATACCTACAATAATTATATTTTATTCATACATAACTGAACGTATTTATCCTCTCTTTAAGCACGTTTTAAAATTTGAATTGCGGGATATATTTCAGCATTGAGTAATATTTATTGTTATTTAATATTTATTTGTCTCTGCTATTTTACCCCTTACTATAAATTTACCCCTTGCTGTTATATTACCAAAGTAGTTTCACTTCTGTTATGTGTACTGAATTGCATGCGAATTTTTTTCAAGACTTCTTGTACTTTTTTATGCATTACAATGTAAGCACTCGAATAGTGAACAAGAGGATGCTAGTTCACATTATGTTTTGAATTATAAAAATGGCCTTACGTGATACAAAATATTTTAATTGCCCAGAAACCCAAATGGGATCATTTGAATATATACGCTATTGGAATGTAATTTTTTGTCACTGTTTGGATCTGATGTAATAGTTCAATCTTATTAATTTGGACGACTTTCAAGGAATATAACAAGAGAAGAACGAGGTAGAAAAATATGCGTCCGATCTTTCCCATTTGCTATGAACTTGCGAGTATCTCGATAATATTTATAGACATATAAGAATATATAATCAAGGCTGGTATGTCTTTGCGATACTGGTACAAGAAAAATATTAAAACCTCGGCAACCACTGCCTATGACTTATTTTCGGTAATGATTATTTTTGGAACCTTATAATATATGGAAATATTAAAGTTGGAATGTTTTCTTTTCTATTTAATAAGATTTTTCAAAATGAAGCCGACGTTGTAGAAACTAGTAAATAAACTTTCAAACCCCTTGTACTATATTTGATAGAAGTAACATTTTTTCACTTTATGAAATAAAGTTGTAGAACATGGGCATACCGTTTTATTATTTGACTACGTGTGGAATATTGATATTACAGTAGTAGTGAGTAGTATGTAGAAACATAGATTTCATCGATATCTTTGTTTTAAGTTTAATTTAAGTAGATGAGCATATATATAAAGAAAGTGGTAACAAAGTGGGCTATGTTTTTTGAAAAATTGAAACTGAGATGGACTTGAAAGATTAAAGAAACTCAGATAATCCTATTATCCTTGGTTTGAAATGCATGTTACGTAGAAAGAAATGCAAGATTTTAACTTGGAAGTTTGTGTAAGTTTACGAAAATAGTGTAACCAGATTGAATGAGTTAGAGTAGAAATTTTTGTACGCATAAATTGAAACAAGTGTTTTAGTTTTCCTATGTCGGCAATCAGAATGAAAGAAATTTTAGTTTTAGATGATAAATCATATTCTGGTATTAACTATTTTCACTTGTTTATTTTTCGTTTTTTAGGTATTTCATTACTCAACAATTTTTTTCTAATACTGGTTGGTAATTTTTAAATTATTGACATTGGAAATTAAAATATATGAATGAATATTGTTATATCATATATAAGAAGAAAACCTAGTGATTTATCAAAGCCTAACCTAAATCTATAAATAACAAATTTGAAATTTTAAGGATACAAGTACCTTCTTTTCTTCACGCGTTTGGTTTTCAAACATTCAAGTCTAAGCGAATGACAGGAAAATTAATATATTTCAGGGTTTCAGCACGCCACCTTCACGCCACCATTCTGTGAAAAGATGTTTTGAAGTCATCATAATTGAAACAACACTTAAAAACAGTCCACCATTATTTATCTGACCGCCCATGTGAACTATTTGAAGATAAGTTAGAGAACCTGATAAAGATGAATCTCGGGACTAGTGGCATGAGATTTTCTTCCTTGAAAAAAAAAATACAACTACCCAATAGAAGAAACACTCATCAAACTTTGATGATAAAGCTGTTGAAGAAGTTTTATGTAACAAATATATATATATATATATATATATATATATATATATATATATATATATATATATATATGTATATATATATATATATATATATGTATATATATATATATATGTATATATATATATATATATATATATATATATATATATATATATATACGTAGGCTAAATGTTGCCAAATTTTTTTCTAAAAGTTTACTTTTTGCTTGAAAATTGAAACGCAGGACATTTATAACAAATAGTGTGAATTCTAACTCATGTGATATATTGGCTGTCTGGAAAAAGCTAGAATACAAATTAGGTTAAACAAATGTGACGTAAGGAAAATGAAACAATATTTTAGAGAGCATGGGCCTCAAGGGCGCTTGTACGACTTGACACTTGCTCGTGGAATACAACAAATTAATCACCGTACCCACTCACATTACTTTTACTTACTGGACAATATACACAGAATTATCAGCTTATTAAAATGTCAACCAACAGGCCCTAATTTTGTAAGTACGTAATGGAAATGAACATATATCATATATTTATGAGTAATCATTTATATACAAACTGTGAATAAAATATTGATTTATATATTAATATAAAGTATTTATTTAAATATATTATTTTTTTGTTATTTCAGTCGGTGTTAAGTATAAACACGTTTCAGCATGTTGAATAAATATTTTAATAGTTCTTTAAATAAGAGGAACGAACAAGATAGTTTCCTAACCAGTTGAAAACTCGTGTGAAAAGCTTCCTAATCAGTGTTTAATGTTAATGTATGATAGTATTTTACACTAAATTTGTTCTTTTGTCCCAGTTTGCATGTTTTACGAACCAGTGAAAGATAAGAATACTTTGTATCTTTTTGCAGATATAGTTTCATTGCCATGATATTTTAAATTTATTTCATTTCTATTACAGAAACTAGTTTCAAATGTCATATCGTTTGAGTTTTCTTTCCCCAAATTTATGGAACAGTATGTAATTATAGCTTTTTTTTAAATTTAATTGGGAGAATTATAACGCACCTAATTTGTTATTCCTTCTAAATAAATTCAAAAAGAATTACTAAAATTTCTTTAAAAAATACCAACAATCTTCTTATTTCCATTATATGTACAGCCCCTTTAAAAATAAAATCTTCTATTACTTGCTTTTTACTCTGTTATATGATTTTTTCGAAAACCTTAAACAATATTATTATTTATAAATACTAAATTGAGAAGTCAGTCAAATTAATATTTTAGATAAGAGAGAGAAAAAGCTCATAATCTTATAATATAGAAGATTTAGATATTCACATGAAATCGGAAGCCATATTGTCCATTGTAGTACTAAGATTGCTTCATATGCTTTAAATAGTTCCAAAAATTATAGTGTGTGTGCAAATTAATTATTTACCTTTGGATAAAAGTTGAATCGAATTAAATTTTGGTGAAAATAAAAAAAACCTGCTAGTTGTCTGTATTTGCTCAGTATCAATTGTGAATATAACGGTGGTGGAAGTTGTCGTGAGCTTAACTCCTAGATACTGTTGGTACATTGTTAAGTCAATATGACAAAGAGTAAATAGAAAGAGAAACAAGAGAGTAGGACTGCGCACGGAAATTTTAAGCTTCTTTGACATCTTAACAGTATAAACATCTTTAACTGTCGAAATCCCTTAGATTTAAATATTAAATATAACACAATTTCCAGGAATCTTTACAGAGCAAAGTATTGGTGACGAAATGGCGAAAAAGAGTGGAACAGGGAATACTATAGTGCTGGTAATGGAATAAAGTTTTGAAAGTAAAATACTGAAGATTTTGGATTAAAATCTGTTCCATTATTGCTAATATGGTTCTCATAACTTACATTAGTATCTTTAAAGAGAATATACATTCCCGCGTTGCGAAAATGGAATTAACTAATGATTTCATTTGTTGACTTGCGTCGTGGCGTTCCACGCCAGATTGTAGTATCGTGTAAAACAAAATTAAAATGGAATGTATCTAACAAATTTATTTAAAAATAACCCTACCAGGCGACTTGCTTCAAATTAAGGTCTCTTTTGTTTAGATTTAGTAAATTTTGTATCACTTAGTTTGAAAAAATTGGAGGTTACAAGATAAAACTTTATATTTAAAAAATGAAGTATGATGATATATACGTATATTTTATATACTTTTTTTGTCGATATATTCGATGTAGAACTATATAGATGTAGAACTATATTTTATGTAGAACTATATACTTTGGCATAGCAATACAAATTTATTAACCGGTATATATTTCAATATTCCCTCCTCCTCGTTTCCAGAACTACTCAACCAAAAATTTTAAAAAATACATATATATATATTTATATCAATATGTATATATATATATATATATATATATATTTATATATATAATATATATATATATATATATATATATATATATATATATATACATATACATAGGCTATTTGGAAACCTACGTAAAAGTTTTAAGAAAACTACAGCAATCATCCTTGATCTTATATTTTTTTTAAATATGCACCGTGTTTTCAGGCTTGTGAAAAATATAGCAGGCAACATATGTATGCTGTAAAAATAAAATAAATATTCGTAAATTATTTTATAGTAATACTGAAAATTTTATTAATACATAACTATATGTGGAACGCTTGTAGTTTGAGTTCTACTCGCACTTGAAGTTTTGTTTACTCTTGTTATTATGTTTAAAGTGTAATTTCGTTTTAACTTAACAAAATATACACATGCAAACTTATATCTAATTTGAATGCAATTTCCACAATTTTCAATACCAGAAAACATATATTTTGTTAATTTTGGTACGCTTATTAGAAGTAAACTATGAATCTTTTCTACTGTATCAATATTTTACTGAAATCGGGTTTATATTATTTGAAGGAAAATTCAAATTTGAAAAAAAACATTTAATTCCTATAACATCATTCAATATTAGAACTTATTCTAAAAGACAATGATAGTTTTGTCATAATCTTTTAAATCTAAATAACACATTTTAATCAAAATCACATTTTAATGTCCTATAATTGAACAACGTCGGTTTCACATTCATGTTTAAAATTTTTTCTCCTGCGTTCATTCAACATCATTCCTCTTCATGATCCATTAGCAGTTAACTAGTTCGTTGATATACGATCTTCCTCGGTGCCGCTTTTTCATATCCTTGTTATCCCAGGAAATATTTCACCTAGGTCTTTAGTAAATGATCCCAAATCACATGACAAATACTCTGAGTGCAAATTTAGGAAGAGCACCTTTATACTTATAAGGCATTCCAGTTTTCAAAATCTCAGAAACTTATTTTTGAAATTTATTTTTATAGGAATTTTCGTAATTATGGCATATTTTTTTTATCAAATATAATAATTTTCCATTTAAATCACTTTACAAAAACGTGAGTAAGACATTTAAATTCTAGTTTAACATGCATTTAAATTGATACGACAGCAACAGCAAGTAAATACAAAGAAACCTTTGGCGGTTTACTTTTGAGTCTTGAAAGAACACTTAAATAGCAGTACTTATGAAGCTCAACTTACCATTATAAATAGAAGAAGGAACTATGTATTCACGAAAAAAGCATTGAAATTTATTGTGTATTTAGAAGCTGCGTATGGGTAATGTCATCCCAAAACAAATAGGAATTCCTTTATCTTTTGTGTTGGTAAATTAAGAAGATTGTATTTGATTTAAGCGTCTACAAAAACCATTCAATCAAATAACTACTACTTCGGTCCTACAGAAATTTAATTTTAATGAGTGGAAGTAGAGTATGTATGTAAGTGTATTTATTTATTTTTTTTATGTTATATTTAATACAAAAATACCAATATATGCGTTGAAATTCTCGTATTTAAAACTTATTATAAAATTCTGTAATTCAATTGCAATATAAATTATTTAGCTGTTTTTCTTAAAAATTTTAAATCAAAATATAATTATTTAAATTTTACATGATGAATTTTGATATGTCCAAAATTTTTAAAAATTTTTTTTTTAGAAACTTTTGAAACGAAAAACCGGTGCGTTGACCAAGAAAGCGATATAATTATCGCGAATGGATCGTTCACTTAGTACGCGTAAACCTTCGGAGCATCGAGCTAGGCGAGATCAAAAGCGCAGGCCACTTCAAGCCTCAGAGGCAATTCATGGATCAATAAGGAAAGGACCAACACAACTTGAGAGCTTTTATCAAATTCGGCGACTTTTAATTCAGCAATTTTAGCAGCACCCGGGTAAATCACATTTAATCAACATCCGGCCGTCGGTTGCGGCGGGCACCCGTCATGTAGCTTTTGTGTCTTTAGTGAGCCCTTGTTATACCAGAGCTTGAGGTGTTTACTCCATAGTTAGAAGAAGGGTTAAGTCAATGAAGATAGTTTTTCCACATTCTATTTGTGATTGTAAGATGTGATAATTTCATTGAATATAAAATGAGTACACATATGAATTGTAGAAACCGTGAAAATATTCTGGAGATTTCAATTAATAGTATTTGTAAATATTATTTCCAACAGGTGCAATTGGTCCCAAGTTCTCTCAACTGCATTTACCCGTGTTCTGGTTTTGGCATAGCGGCTATTTTTTTGAATTAACAATTGTCTATATAAATTCATATGAAAATTTTATTAAATATATACGTCGATTGCAATAATATTTTATAAATTTTTCTGTATTTCTATATTAAAATGTTCTTATGTAGTTTTACGTCTTACTATGTACTTATAAATCGAGGTTTATATGACGAAAGAAGTTTCACTTCACAAAGAGTTTTACATAGTCAAGTACGATAATAACTTTAAATAAATTTTTGTTTTTTATTTGAATGGTCTATCAGCAGAGTACCTCAATATATTATTTCGTGAGAAGAGAAAGAGCAAATTGTATATATGTGTATGCTTTTCTCAGAAGGAAAATATAGACATCGCAATATTAATATAATAAAAATAAAATATTAGATTGTACCATTGCCATTGTTCTTGATTTTAGTAGAAATGAAAATATATCCGTCGATTTTAAGCCTTTTTTTAGCGCTTCGTTTCACTATTTGAAAATAGTATAATTTAAAACAGTTACTTTTGTCATAAATCTGCATCTAATTTTATATCGTTTCGTTAAAATGTTAGCAAATTCACTTAAGTAATATGGATTTGATGACTCTACCAAAACTTATAAATGTATAATGTAGTATAAATTAGTTTCAGGAATTAAATGTATGTATTTTTTTTTATTTACTGGGCTGATACACCACAAGACCGGAAAAATAATTTCATAATTTTTTCAATCTAAGAGTGGGACATTTAATCAAGCGTATGTTTACACTGTCTAAGAGATTTAATATAGCTAGAAACACAAATATGTACCAGTAAATGATAAATTTTATATTTAAATGTAAATTGGTAACATCGAGCGTTAAGTTAGAGTTAAAACATTTTTTTAAAACGCAACGTTTTGTGCTGATGTGTCTCAGTCGGTTCAGTTAACTATAAAAAAAGTATCTCACTAAGACTTTTAAGCAATGAGTTTGAAGGATAAAAACATTTCGAGTACATATAAGATACCGAAACACATAAACCGCTTTCACGGCCCCTATTGATGAATTGGTCTTACAAACATGATAAATAAAAAAGTTGTAGCTCACACGCAGTAGTAAGGAAGCAGCCAAGACGAGGAGGGATTAGAGAAAATAATCACAACTACGAGGAAGCGGAAATGAGGGACGGGCTTGAAAAATGATATTTCGGTGCGTAGTAAAAGTAAGCGTTACGGCGAGCATGTGTGGGACAGTCGTCACGGTGAAAAGCTTGGCTTTTTCGTTGTCGCTTTCGTGATTTTTCTATACAATTATTTGTTTCTTAAGATATAATTTATACTCGCTATTAAAAAACGAAAATAGATAATTTGAATATCAAAAATGTTATTTAAGGATTAAATAGTATTTTTGGGCTGGTTAAAATTAAAAACCAAAAGAGAAAGTTATTGTAACTCAATACACTCGAGCAATCGCCCATTGAAATAATGAATATTTTCAATGTCGCACTTTCTTCATGATAAGGTAACAAAAACTAAATAACTATTATCAAAAGAATTTCATGAAATCTCCTTTTTAATTCAAGATTAAAATAGATATAAATGTTGGTTTAATGTTCTAATCAGTTTGCTGTTTGGAAAGCTTCGTTTATAAAACTATTTTCTTCAAATGTATTTATATTATGACAATAAAGTTATAAGGTACAATAAAAATCCATTAGCTATGTCTTCTCTTCCATCTGACAACACATGGCGTTGTCACATTGTGACGCTGCATTAAGAACTTTTGAAGCACAATTAGAATTCACACTACGAGGATACCACACACATTTAGGTACTTATAAACATTTAAATGCACATAGCATTTACAATTATACTCTATACAAGTAATAATCTTTTGTTAGGCAAATATATTGGCTAGTATATCTTTCACGCCTTTCAATAAAATACGAAAATGTTTAATTTAACGTAAAGTTAGAAATCACTGATTTTTCGATTAACCCTTTTAATTGTGCTATTACAAGAATTCCCTCAGGTTGGCTTTCAAGATTTCAGATCGCAGTACAGTATAAGTTTTGATGATCAGAAAATTATTACATAAATAAAAATACACAAAGAAGAATTTCAAGTGCCATGTCTCTTTATGTTACGTGAACCAAAAAATGTTTAATGTTAATTTAAAATGTTTATCTAAAAAAAATTGAGAGATCTTAAAGCCCCTTTTTTCAGAAACGGCTTGATATATCAAGTTGAAAATAAAATTGCATACTAAGGCCTATAATTTTTCAAAGAGAAAAAAGTTTTTATAAAGAGCTTTGACATCTTTCTGTCTGTACGGATGAACGGACAGCCAACCAAAGAAGGGTTAAACCCTTTTTTTTAATTTTGACCGACCAAACCCTAAAAAGCATTTAACTGCCCACTTTGTTTTCAAGGTGTTTCATTTCAAAAACTATATAACATTTTAAACGTTATCGTTTTCTATCACGATTAAACTTAAAATGTTTTATTTTATTCTTAAAGTATACGCCTTTTTAATAACCTATAAATTTGATATCGGTAATGCACTCAGAGTTGACAAGTATTTATTATCCGGCTAAGTCAATCTTCGGATACCTATGAACGAATGATCAAATTATTATCTGAAGTTAAGAACTGACACTCTCAAAACTATAGGTTTGAATGAGAAATATTTGAGTATACTATCAAAATTTAAATTGTATCTCTCAGTCAAAAATAATACTCTTAATGGTAAGAATATGACTTAAACTCCACGAATAATATTTAAGAGCATTTTTTTAGAGCAATATATACATTCACGGAAGACCAAAAACACATGTGGAAAAGTAAGCTACTAACATATGAAAAATCGAAGTGACAGAAAGATGTGAAATTATTAAGGTCTAGTTGCATCCATGACTCCGTACCAGCAGGCCACTAAAAGCATGTCGATGCTCTTTTTTATTAGTATTCATTTCGCCCCTGGCCACGCCCAATTCATCAACGTATATCCTGGTGTAGAAATTTATTATGCATTTAAAATGCACTTGGCGTTATCTATTATTGTAAGCAGATGCACTACATGTTTATGAAATTACTAAGCACCATGTAGCAAGGCCACTCTTTTTTGTTTTCTTATTAATGCACTATAACTGAATTTTTAAAAATGTTAAATTCGTATGACTTCTGATTTCTGATCATTTCATTTAGAACCAATTGCCATGAAATATAAACTAAATATTACTGTAATTTAACTTAACTTAACTATTAGTTTAACTATTTATATTAACTTAACTATTGATTCAATTTGAACAGAATATTCAGAGGTGTTACTTAAAGTACCACCTCTGAATATTCTGTTCAAATTGAATCAATAGTTTTTATGTTATACGTCAAAAAATTAGAATCAATTAAACAGTTAAAATTATAAAAATGCCATTAATTTAATTCATCACTTATCCTTCATCGCTCTAATTATTTTTTTGGAAATATTTTCGGTGTACATAATACGGAATTTTACTATATGTACAGATGACTTAAAGTTTTTTTATCGTATTACACTTAATTACTTGGAAATAAATACGTGTATGCTAATTAATTAAATAGTATCATTTTACTATTATTTTAAAAAACAGAATAGCTTATTGAAATTGTTTGCTAATTACATCGATCATTTGGCGAACACTAGAAAAGTTACCAAACTAGCGAATAAATTGTAGACAGACAGCCCACATAACCCATTAACACTTCACTTATACATATATACTTATTATGAGAGATACGAGACTCCGCGTCACGTAGAGTGGCGGGGAGGCGCGGGAAAGCAGTCTATGCGTAATCCGCGCAAGGGTTTATTTTGAAAAGAACTTATTAAAAGACTCCCTCTGTTCTGGCGCCGCGGGCTGTGAGCGGATTAATGATAGCTTGTACTTGGGCGGTAAATTTTGCAGGTTATGCGTTAGCTGTGCAATGGATTGGATTATGTGAATGGATTATGTATGGGAATACTACAAGTGTTTTATAGATGTATTTGAAGCATTTTATAATAAACATTAGATAATATAGAATGCTAGCTAATGTCAGTCTAAGCTAATGAAAAGTCGTCTATTAAAAATTGACTACAAAAAGTAAATTTAGATATTTTTCCTAGGGAATAATAAATTAATAAAGTAGCACTTACACAAATTTTACTTACCCGACGTATATTAGTTATTTATGGATTCATTATTTTTCACATATAAAAAGTCACTTATTTCTAAAACATATCTTCCTGTTCACAAATACGCAAGTAGTGTTGTGGCAAACTGCAAAAAAAAATTTGAATAACTTTAAACAACAATTTCAATTACGATTTGTTATTTTATTAAAAAATCATGAATAATTCCCTTCTCAAATCAACATGAATATTAAATTAATAAGTAAATTCGTAAAACGTCTCACTTCAGAACCAATGAGTGCAGAACGTGGCTTGCCTCAATATATTTGCACTCGGCTTGCGTATGCAATTTAATCAGCAATGGTAAAATCTCGAGCGGTGCCCACAATAGAGGAATTATTGGAATTTGAGATTGCAATGCGCGCCTGCATTACGACGAGTGCGCTTGAGATGGAGACCACTGACGATAAGATTCATTGGAGATGCCGATTGGTTTGTTTGTGGGAAGTCGGCGGTAGAAATTTTGCCTCAGTTTTGAATCGGGTAGATTGGTTCGAAAATTGGTAGATCGACTGAGTGTTCGGTAATGCAGTAAGATGAGTTCTTGAGATGTTTTGAAATCTAATTATTTTTTTACTTATAGTATTTGGTTCAGAGAATTTTTAACTTCGAAGGAAAAAAAGGAGTGATAATGGAATCAAAGATTTTCTTCTTATTTTTTTGAAAGCTATTAATTTAATTAGACTATCGTAATAAGATACCTTGGGCAGAGGTTTGTAGAAAACGGATGTGAAGTGTAGGAACAAACGAAGATGAATTTAAAAAAATTGAAAGAAATATTTCATGACGCTGAATATATTTGAATAATTTCTATTTTGAAGCTGTTATATCTATATTGAGATGGAAATGAGAATGGTTATCTTTGAACGAATATATATTTTTGTATAATCATGAAAGTGTTTCATTTGAAATTTTATGTCTTTACATAATTTAGGCAACGTTAAGATTTTAAAAAACAATGTAATTTACATTAAGCAATACAAATATTTTTAAGGAATATTTATTTGGACTACAAACATTTGAACTATTCAAATTATTATTAAAAATGGAAAAGGTCAGGTATATCACAATATTTTCGACTTCACTGGTGTTGCCTTCAAAAGACATAATATATTGGAAATAGTGTGTTCCTGCTAGGATACTTTAACTCTCCCACCTATGTTGCACATGTTATATTATGGTGGAGGTTATTATTCAACTGACATTTGAATCCGCGCGCATATGTTTGTAATGGCACTTGTTCCGTTATTATGCTCTAGATATTTTGTCGTTGTGAAAATGTCACTTTAATTTTTCAAGTTTTGAAAAATGTAATAGATAACACATTTATAAAAAACTGAACAGATATCTTTTTTAGAACATTCTCTATAAAAATATTAACCATGGACTTATTGAAATTTTGTATTTATTTCCATATTTTCGGGATTTTTTTTTCCACAATAACAATTGTCATTTTGAGTGTTGGTATAAAGATCTCTACCCAGTAAGTTTAAAAAAAAACGTAATATTTTAAGATCACTGAAAATTTCACATGCAAAATTTTGACACGCGACATAATTTTTCATTGCAAATTTTTTTTAATTACTTTTATGTCTTACACGATACACTGTATGTCATTGGTGGTAAGTCAACATCTCACTATGTATATATGTGTGTATATATATATATATATATATATATATATATATATATATATATATATATATATATATCGATAGTTAGTATTTTGACTTGTGCACAATTTTTTTTATTCCGTTTGAAAATTTGGAGACGAGAAACTTCAAATTGTATTCAAGTCAGTATTACTGTATATAAAATATCCAGAGATGAGTTAAAAAAACGCGGTTCCGGTTTTTCTGTTGTAAATAATTTATTTGCACGTATATGTTCGTTATAAATTTTACTCACATGCTTTGTAAATGTAAAAATGGCAATCAAAAAAATAAATTATTGAATAACTTTACTTTTTTATTAATAAGTACAAGATTAATATTTTACGTAGGTAAGGAAGTACCATTACTTCCTCCATGAACTGAAAAGTTTAAGAAATTAAGTTATGTTATATTAATTACTTAAAAATGTCTATGCTTATCTTTTAAATTTAAACTTAATTCTAATTCCACTTAAAGAATCTATTCAGAATTAGAACTACTTTTTTCAGCTTATATGATAACCTAAAATGAACTTATTCCATATTCGATGTTTATATTTTTGATGGAATTCGTATTAACTAACACAGTGGGTATAATATATAGATGTAAAAGTGATATTTATTTTTCATTTAGTAAAGAAGTAATTTTTCATTAATATCGACACTTTGTTGTTAGTAATAGATCCTTTGAAAGAAAATACTTTGGTTTTTAGAGTTCACATAAGAGTAAAACATATTATGATGGTACCTTTAACTTCAGGATAAACCAAAAATTGCAACACACTTTGGCTATACTTCAAAATATTAGCACGTATACACAATTCTGTGTGTAAATTTTCTGCCCAAACTTAATGATACAGCTAGACTACTTGAGAAACATTTATTTTTAATCGTATCTAATGCTTTTTTTTTGAGAAAAATTTTTTCAGGTTCACAGATATTAAAGAAAAAAATTATTTTGGAATTTTTTTTTAAATACTTCTGAGTTTTTATCAGTTTTGAAGAAAAGAGTTCTATGAAATGTTGGTCACGATACTTAATTATTTTTTTCTGTTTAGTTTTTTTTGCATATTATTTATGCAATAAAATATTTAAACGTTCTTCTTCGATTTTAAACAATTTACAGTATTTTTTAAACTGTTTTATGCAGGCGGTAAGTAATTATTTATAGCAAAATGAAATTACCAACGAATTGACCTCTCAATGTAGCTTATTTTCAACAAACTTATTTTCAGGCAGCGAAACGAATTTCCATGTTCTACTATCATCTTCAAAATTTTATATGTCTGAATTATTTCAATATATTGAAGAAAAGTAACCTGGTAACACTTATTGAAGGTATAACTTTCGATAATATCGAGATACGAAAATTTGTAAGATCAAACAGAGACTGAGGGACAAGAAGAATTTGTCAAAGTTTCAGAGGGCATTGGAAGTTACTAAGTTTGGAAATGCACAGACGCAAGGAAACTTTGCTACGTTAGGTAACGTCGTGCTCGGCATATCAAATTCAATGTCGCGACCTTCATATAATTTCCCGTAATCCCATTCGGATTTGGGACGTCTGGATTTAAGATTTACGTTGTTGGTGTGACATGATTATTCTACAAATAGGCTTCGAAATTTATTCAAACCGTTTTTTTAGCCAGAATTAAATTTTAACCATAGAAAAAGCCGAAAAGTAAAAGATTGTTAAACATTTTAGAAAATTTAAGCTATTGTGTAAGTTACGAAATGAAAAATACACAGATATAAAAATAAATGAACATTCAAATTACGTATACTAAACTTGTGCGGTATGGAAAAGAAATCGAGCATAAATTACAGAGCGTTGGTAGTTAGGAATTATGATGAATAGGAATTTTTCATACAGTTGTTGGAAGTGAAGAATTTAGAAAGGAAGAATTTCTACTGTTAAAATCCAGTCATTTTCAAAATTTTACAATGCTTCTGAAATAAGTCGGACTTATGACATAGTCCATACGATTGTAAAAAACTTTATTACCGTAAAAGATATTGATAATGGACTTCTATTCATTTAAGTCGTACTCGTGCTCAAAAATATCGTCGTGAGACTAAATGTGTAACGAATGCACATATTTTTTGACAAATTTTAATTTTTAAACGGTCGTAAGAAGATCAACATGTCATATACTCCTACACTTTGATTGAGATGGACTGTTGTTTTAACTAATTTGGTAGAGGTGGACAGCTGTATAACTATGTTTGATAAAGGCAGACTCTTGTTTTAATATGTTTGGTAGAAGTGAATGGTCGTTTCAATATGTTTGATAGAGGTGGATTGTTGTTTTAATAGTTATTAAATTTTGAACGAGTGAGAGTTTGTTTTGCTGAACGTTCGACGGGCAGAATCATTTATTTAATGTTGACAGCTATGTTTTGTTTCCGATCAGTAAAGTGAAGAATTTTATTGTTTTCCTAAATAATTTTGGATTATCATTTTGCCTCAATTGTGATAAGCCTCTTATATGAATTTATTTTAGGAAGTAGTTTTTGATTATTATTAATGATAGCTTCGAACTTTTCCGTAAGTACATGATAGTAATTTTTCGGTTTCAAAACGTTTTTATTATTATACCACGTACGCTATATATTTTATACACAATATTTATTTCATTAGTTTTAAATTATCGCTATATAAATAATCTACAATTTAAAAATTAGCATAGAGCAATCGCAAATATTGTGGAACAATATATAATTGAACAAAAATAATAATTGAACATTCCAAATTCAAATAGAAAGCTATTCACCAATTTACAATAGTTTCATTTAACGAATTTTGAAATTAATGAAGGCATATAACACTAATCACCTCGTCCCATTTTATATCCATTCGTAAAAAAACAAAACAATACATGTCTGCATTGTAAATGGTCGACGCCTAGTTTTTGTTCAAGACGCCATTTATATCCTTACAAGGGTCAACGCTCCGCTCGTGAACACACATTTTATTTTAATTTGCCCGACCTGCAGTTTTATATTATCCTACGGCGAGGCGATTTAAAAAAACCTTTCCAATTAAATATCTTTACTAAAATACCTTTTTCAATAAAATATCTTTCTACTTGTCAATCTAAGCCACGACTTTTTGTGCAAAATATGAAATAAACACGGAAGATAATATTCACCATGTTTCGGTCCACCATTAATGTGTTACCACATCGATTAAATAATCACACACACACACACACACACACACACACACACACACATATATATATATATATATATATATATATATATATATATATATGCATATACATATACACACATATATATATATATATATACATATATATATATATTGTTATTTTATTCCTCGTAATACAATCGTCTTTTCGTTCATTTAAGTGTTTGGTCAACATTTATTGACCTTGAAATTAATATGACCACTCTTTAAATTTAAGATTTTAAGACATTTGATGCTAAATCTGGCGTGGACTAGTTCTTATTACGAGTATGCTGTTTCTCTCTCTCTTCATAATTATAATTTATCTTCCTTTAGAGATCAATATTGTCATGTATCTGTTGTTGATTAAATATTCGAAGATATTTCTAGGAAAATGTAAGAGTAGGTAATGAATGTGACCTATTTTACGGAGATACGTTTAAATTAGGCGCCAGAAACATACCTTAGAACCAATATCAAAACCAAGATCCAAACGCGTTAGTGAATTTTTCTGTTTCATTTTATTATAATATTACCATCACTGTAAAATTTAATAAGGCCATTTTCATACATTACGCGGTAGTTCTGAGGGTTGTGCAGTATTGCCTTACACAGACTTCAAACAAAATGTTCCATTACTGGAAATTTTAAACAAATTTTTCTTATTTTATTGGCCTACGAGCTTGTACGTGTATGTATGTATGTATGTATGCATGTATATATATATATATATATATATATATATATATAAATATATATATATATATATATATATATATATAAATATGTATAAATTGCCATGAATATTATCGAAATCTATAGACTTTTAAATATAATTTTTCATCTTAGCATATTATAGAAATGCAATAAAATAGTTCCAAAAAAATATATTACTTTTCTTTTTCTTAAGCGTGGTGAGAAATTTACTTTCGGCGTTTTCTGACGTAGAAAATTTTATTAACATTAAAATATGTATTGATAGACTTTTTACCATGTGGAAAATTGGAAAAAAATATTTTTATAAGAAATTGGGAAAAAAATGTTAAGTTGGTTTAATTACAGAGATCAAGCGTGTAGTGGCTTATGTTTTTTAATTTAAACTGTAGTTCAATTTTATTAGGATTAAGAGCATGTAAGAGTGTCAATATTAAATTTTATGTCAATATAATGAGAAATGGGAGAGGCTACACTTGCATAGATCAATTTAGAACACAGTCATAAACTGAATTTCAAAACTACATCTAGTAATCGCCAGCAACAAAATCATAAATTACGAGCTGCAAGAACTGATGTGAAGGGTGCAAAAGGTTAGGTTGTCTTGTTCACTATATGTACCACCGTTCACCTATATATCGTTCATCTGGTATGTCTTCATGAGGATGGAGTGGCTACGGTGAGATGAACTTGTTGGGCTGCTAATTGCTTCGATGCCATGACATTTGTCTCAAAGCTGGTCATCTTGCCGCAGTTGGCTCATCGATTCAAACATCCGTCAGACGCAAGTCCGGAATTTAATCTAAATGGCATTCATCTTTAGTCATCGTGGTGCGATCTATACCGTAGGGTTTTCTTCAGATATTAGTACGTATTTGCGCATCGTGGTAATAAAAATTTATTGTTTTTCTCCCACATGAGTTTTGTCCTACTTAAATAATTATAAATGGGACATAATTTTGTACGACTATTTACAAATATAAATATTTTTTTCACCATGTACATATACTGCCCTTTTATCTTCCACAGACGAATAAATATCGCGAATTTTCCAAAAATGATGAGATGTAAAAATGCATTTTAGTAACGTCGTTTTTTTAATAGTTTTATATTAAAACTTAATTTTAAAAATTGTAAAAAATTTATAATGAAAGGTAATTTTCCATCAAATCGATCATTTACTGGGTTTATTTTAGACAAAATATAAAATTTATTTGCTTAACAGTGGAGAAGTGAGAAGAATAAAGAAAGTAGTAAAATAAACTCGTATTTTGAAGTAGTCAAATACTTGGTTAGTAGACGTAATAAGTCATTGATCAGTCAACTTAATAAGGTATTCAGAATAAGTTAATTGATGCAAATTTGTATTGCCATTTACATTGAAAAAAAAATTATGAAAGTATATGTACCTACATACGTACATGTTTAAGTTGAAATTTGTTAGCAAATACAATTATTTTAATATACTCTCTTATATCGGTTGGGTGTTGGATTTCACAGATATTAGTCTTTTTCCAATCTATTGCATAAATCAAAAATAAATTTTATTTGGAAAATCTTTAGTTACTTGAGTTTCTTTCCTATCGTTTTAATATTTTTTTTCCTATTTTAAAATTTTATACAAAAAGAGGAAAAAATATAAGCATTATGCAAATATTAAGTGTCGCAAAAAAGTATGCACTCAGGAACAGATTTTGCTATTGTCGATATCACATTTGAGCTGTGTTTTATGTATTTGTAAAAACAATATTTTAGACTGCCATATACAATAATAGATTAATATCAATATTATAAAAATATTTTAAATGTAATTGAAAAGAACAGGTAAAATGTTTATAGGTATTATCGAGATTACCATATATATATATATATATATATATATATATATAAATATATATATATATATATATATATATATATGTATATATATATATATATATATGTATATATATAAATATATATGTGTATATATATATATATATATATATATATATATATGTATATATATATATATATATATATATATATATACGTCTATACCACAAGTAGGACTCATTTAAAAAACAATTCCTTAATATTTTGGATCCCGATCAGGCTCCACCTGACTATGATATGTAAAATTCGCCTAAGAATTTTTCTACATTGACATTTAATTCTTGTAGGTTATCGTTTTATTAAATTCAATATTTATTTTGTGTCTTTGTTTTTGAGTGTAATTTGGAGTGTTTCACTAAGTTCGTAAGTTATGGAATTCTTGTTGGTTACTACATAGACGCGGTCAACTCCACGCCTATGCAATGGCCTGGAATATATTTTTCGTTAGTTTTGTAAAACCGATATGGTATGATGGATGGAACTAATAATTGTTATGGGTTTTCATAAACAAGGGAAATATCCAACATAATTACTGTAAGATTTTTGTACGCATGATAATATAGTTTAATATATTAACACAATTAGTAAATACATAAAAATATCGATATTTGAATCTCAATGATGTATTAAAGAGTGAAAGATAGGTCGGTATATATAATTTTATGGAACATACCTATAAGATTTTAAATTTATTTATGATATTGTTTTAATTGCGCCAAAAATATGTTAAAGGATTTATAAAATGAGAAAGACAAAAGGAGAGGTTGTTTCGTAAAGATTTCTTTCCATTAAATTATAATTTTCGTTAGAATAAACTTAAGTGAATGTGAAACCATATCATGGAGATGGCAATTAAGTTGTTGAGAGGTGGAATATAAATACATAATTATTTTAATGAGCGAAAATTGATGTAAGGTACCCAGTTCACTATTTGTTGATTTACTTATTTGTGTACTTTAATGTATCTAATTGATACATATTACTTATTGTTACGAGAGCAATATCTTCAGCCAGCAAGTATACCACTCTAAATGAACCTTGGTCTCCACGCTGCGTTGTATTGTCAAAGGACGTATGCCTTATTGGCAACTCAACACACCAAGGTACGACGACGAGGAACATTTAAAATAATCTCAAATTTAAAGTTCACATAAAATGTTTAGTTGTCAAGAAATACTTTTTGGCTTCTTTTCATTTTATGAATAGATTAATGGAATATGGTATCATTTCAGGTATATTAAACATAGGGTTTCGGGTAAGTTACAAACATATGTCATTACATATTATTAAGTAAACTATTTCAAAGGTGAAATTTCAATTTTATATATAGCAGTTGAGAATTATAGAGAACGGTTGATGCATGTCGGATTTCTAAGTTAGGTTAGATTAGGTTAGGTTAGGTTAGGTTAGGTTAGGTTAGGTTAGGTAAGGTTAGGTTAGGTTAGGTAAGGGTAGGTTAGGGTAGGCTACGTTAGGTTAGGTTAAGGTAGGTTAGGTTAGGTTAGGGTATGTTAGGTTAGGTTACGTTAGGTTAGGTTAGGTTAGGTTAGGTTAGGTTAGGTTAGGTTAGCTTAGGTAAGGTTAGGTTAGGTTAGGTTAGGTTAGGTTAGGTTAGGTTAGGTTAGGTTAGGTTTGGTTAGGTTAGGTTAAGTTAGGGTAGGTTAGGGTAGGTTAGGTTAGATTAGGCTAGGTTAGGTTAGGTTAGGTTAGGTTAGGTTAGGTTAAGTTAGGTTAGGTTAGGTTAGGTTAGGTTAGGTTAGGTTAGGTTAGGTTTGGTTAGGTTAGGTTCGGTTAGGTTAGGTTAGGTTAGGTTAGGTTAGGTTAGGTTAGGTTAGGTTAGGTTAGGTTAGGTTTGGTAAGGTTAGGTCAGGTTAGGTTAGGTTAGGTCAGGTTAGGTTAGGTTAGGTTAGGTAAGGTTAGGTTAGGTTAGGTTAGGTTAGGTTAGGTTAGGTTAGGTTAGATTAGGTTAGGTTAGGTTAGGTTAGGTTAAGTTAGGTTAGGTTAGGTTTGGTTAGGTTAGGTTAGGTTAGGTTAGTTAGGTTAGGTTAGGTTAGGTTAGGTTAGGTTAGGTTAGGTTAGGTTAGGTTAGGTTAGGTTAGGTTTGGTTAGGTTAGGTTAGGTTAGGTTAGGTAAGGTTAGGTTAGGTTAGGTTAGGTTAGGTTAGGTTAGGTTAGGTTAGGTTAGGTTAGGTTAGGTTAGGTTAGGTTAGGTTAGGTTAGGTTAGGTTAGGTTAGGTTAGGTTAGGGTAGGTTAGGGTAGTTTCGGTTAGGTTAGATTAGGGTAGGTTAGGTTAGGTTAGGGTAGGTTATGTTAGGTTAGGTTAGGTTAGGTTAGGTTAGGTTAGGTTAGGTTAGGTTAAATTAGGTTATGTTAGGTTAGGTTAGGTTAGGTTAGGTTAGGTTAGGTTAGGTTAGGTTAGATTAGGATAGGTTAGGTTAGGTTAGGTTAGGTTAGGTTAGGTTAGGTTAGGTTAGGTTTGGTTATTATAGGTTAGGTTAAGTTAGGTTAGGTTAGGTTTGGTTAGGTTAGTTAGTGTTAGGTTAGATTAGGTTAGGTTAGGTTAGGTTAGGTTAGGTTAGGTTAGGTTAGGTTAGGTTAAGTTATGTTAGGTTAGGTTAGGTTAGGTTAGGTTAAGTTAGGTTAGGTTAGGTTAGGTTAGGTTAGGTTAGGTTAGCTTAGGTTAGGTTAGGTTAGGTTAGGTTAGGTTAAGTTAGGTTAGGTTAGGTTAGGTTAGGTTAGGTTAGGTTAGGTTAGGTTAGGTTAGGTTAGGTTAGGTTAGGTTAGGGTAGGTTAGGGTAGTTTCGGTTAGGTTAGATTAGGGTAGGTTAGGTTAGGTTAGGGTAGGTTATGTTAGGTTAGGTTAGGTTAGGTTAGGTTAGGTTAGGTTAGGTTAGGTTAGGTTAGGTTAAATTAGGTTATGTTAGGTTAGGTTAGGTTAGGTTAGGTTAGGTTAGGGTAGGTTAGGTTAGATTAGGATAGGTTAGGTTAGGTTAGGTTAGGTTAAGTTAAGTTAAGTTAGGTTAGGTTAGGTTAGGTTTGGTTATTTTAGGTTAAGTTAGGTTAGGTTAGGTTAGGTTTGGTTAGGTTAGGTTAGGTTAGATTAGGTTAGGTTAGGTTAGGTTAGGTTAGGTTAGGTTAGGTCAGGTTAAGTTAGGTTAGGTTAGGTTAGGTTAGGTTAGGTTAGGTTAAATTAGGTCAGGTTAGATTAGGTTAGATTAGGTTAGGTTAGGTTAGCTTAGGTTAGGTTAGGTTAGGTTAGGTTAGGTTAAGTTAGGTTACTTTAGGGTAGGTTAGGTTAGGTTAGGTTAGGTTAAGTTAGGTTAGGTTAGGTTAGTTTACGTTAGGTTAGGTTAGGTTAGGTTAGGTTAGGTTAGGTTAGGTTAGGTTATGTTAGGTTAGGTTAGGTTAGATTAGGTTAGGTTAGGTTAGGTTAGGTTAGGTTAGGTTAGGTTAGGTTAGGTTAGGTTAGGGTAGGGTAGGGTAGGGTAGTTTCGGTTAGGTTAGATTAGGGTAGGTTAGGTTAGGGTAGGTTAGGTTAGGTTAGGTTAGGGTAGGTTAAGTTAGGTTAGATTAGGTTAAGTTAGGTTAGGGTAGGTTAGGTTATTTTAGGTTAGGTTAGGTTAGATTAGGTTAGGTTAGGTTGGGTTAGGTTAGGTCAGGTTAGGTTAGGTTAGGTTAGGTTAGGTTAGGTTAGGTTAGGTTAGGTTAGGTTAAGTTAGGTTAGGTTAGGTTAGGTTAGGTTAGCTAAAGTTAGGTTAGGTTAGGTTAGGTTAGGTTAGGTTAGGTTAGGATATTTTAGGGTAGGTTAGGTTAGGTTAGGTTAGGTTAGATTAGGTTAGGTTAGGTTAGGTTAGGTTAAGTTAAGTTAGGTTAGGTTAGGTTAGGTTAGGGTAGGTTAGGGTAGTTTTGGTTAGGGTAGGTTAGGTTAGGTTAGGTTAGATTAGGTTAGGTTAGGTTAGGGTAGGTTAGGTTAAGTTAGGTTAGGTTAGGTTAGGTTAGGTTAGGGTAGGTTAGGGTAGTTTCGGTTAGGTTAGATTAGGGTAAGTTATGTTAGGTTAGGGTACGTTAGGTTAGGTTAGGTTAGGTTAGACTAGGTTAGGTTAGGTTAGATTAGGTTAAGTTAAATTAGGGTAGGTTAGGGTAGGTTAGGTTAGGTTAGGTTAGGGTAGGTTAGGTTAGGTTAGGGTAGGTTAGGTTAGGCTAGGTTATATTAAGTTATTTTAGGTTAGGTTAGGTTAGGTTAGGTTAGGTTAGGTTATGTTTGGTTAGTTTAGGTTAGGTTAGGTTAGGTTAGGTTGGGACAGGTTAATTTAGGTTAGGATAGGTTAGGTTAGGTTAGGTTAGGTTAGGTTAGGTTAGGTTAGGTTAGGTTAGGTTCGGTTAGGTTAGGTTACGTTAGGTTAGGTTCGGTTAGGTTAGGTTAGGTTAGGTTAGGTTAGGTTAGGTTAGATTAGGTTAGGTTGGGTTAGGTTTGGTTAGGTTAGGTTAGGTTTGGTTAGGTTAGGTTTGGTTAGATTAGGTTAGGTTAGGTTAGCCTAGGTTGGGTTAGGTTTGGTTAGGTTAGGTTAGGTTAGATTAGGTTAGGTTAGGTTAGGGTAGTTTCGGTTAGGTTAGATTAGGGTAGATTAGATTAGGTTAGGGTAGGTTAGGTTAGGTTAGGTTAGCTTAGGGTAGGTTAGGTTAGGTTAGGTTAGGTTAGGTTAGGTTAGGTTAGGTTAGATTAGGTTGAGTTTAGTAAGGGTAGGTTAGGGTAGGTTAGGTTAGTTTAGGTTAGGTTACGTTAGATTAGGTTAGGTCAGGTTGGGTTAGGTTAGATTAGGTTAGGTTAGGTTAGGTTTGGTTAGGTTAGGTTAGGTTAGGTTAGGTTAGGTTAGGTTAAGTTAGGTTAGGTTAGGTTAGGTTAGGTTAGGTTAGCTTAGGTTAGGTTAGGTTAGGTTAGGTTAGGTTAAGTTAAATAATTTTAGGGTAGGTTAGGTTAGGTTAGGTTAGGTTAGGTTAGGTTAGGTTAGGTTAGGTTAGCTTAGGTTAGATTAGGTTAGGTTAGCTTAGGTTAGGTTAGGTTAGGTTAGGTTAGGTTAGGGTAGGGTAGGGTAGTTTCGGTTAGGTTAGATTAGGGTAGGTTAGGTTAGGTTAGGGTAGGTTAGGTTAGGTTAGGTTAGGTTAGGGTAGGTTAGGTTAGGTTAGATTAGGTTAAGTTAAGTTAGGGTAGGTTAGGTTATTTTAGGTTAGGTTAGGTTAGATTAGGTTAGGTTAGGTTGGGTTAGGTTAGGTCAGGTTAGGTTAGGTTAGGTTAGGTTAGGTTAGGTTAGGTTAGGTTAGGTTAAGTTAGGTTAGGTTAGGTTAGGTTAGGTTAGCTTAAGTTAGGTTAGGTTAGGTTAGGTTAGGTTAGGTTAGGATATTTTAGGGTAGGTTAGGTTAGGTAAGGTTAGGTTAGGTTAGGTTAGGTTAGGTTAAGTTAGGTTAGATAAGGTTAGGTTAGGTTAGGTTAGGTTAGGTTTGGTTATTTTAGGTTAGGTTAGGTTAGGTTAGGTTAGGTTTGGTTAGGTTAGGTTAGGTTAGATTAGGTTAGGTTAGGTTAGGTTAGGTTAGGTTAAGGTATGTTAGGTTAGGTTAGGTTAGGTTAGGTTAGGTTAGCTTAGGTTAGGTTAGGTTAGGTTAAGTTAGGTTAGGTTAGGTTAAGTTAGGTTAGATTAGGTTAGGTTAAGTTAGGTTAGGTTAAGTTAGGTTAGGTTAGGTTAGGTTAGGTTAGGTTAGGTTAAGTTAAGTTAGGGTAGGTTAGGGTAGTTTAGGTTAGGTTAGGTTAGGGTAGGTTAGGTTAGGTTAGGGTAGGTTAGGTTAGGTTAGGTTAGGTTAGGTTAGCTTAGGTTAGGTTAGGTTATGTTAGGTTAGGTTAGGTTAGGTTAGGTTAGGTTAAGTTAGGTTAGGTTAGGTTATTTTAGGTTAGGTTCGGTTAGGTTAGGTTAGGTTAGGTTAGGTTAGGTTAGGTTAGGTTAGATTCGGTTAGGTTAGGTTAGGTTAGGTTAGTTTAGTTTAGGTTAGGTTAGGTTAGGATAGGTTAGGTTAGGTTAGGCTAGGTTAGGTTCGCTTATGTTAGGTTAGGTTAGGTTAGGTTAGGTTAGGTTAGGTTGGTTAAATGATGTTGGTATCAACAAAATCTGTTCACTACTCATTGTTTGCTGACAGTATGATTAAATTATTCTCTTTCGCTTGAAATGTACAAAATTTTGGTAAAACCCTTACCCAGGAGAGTATGGTAAGCACCTTACAATTTAATTCTTGGACTGATATTTACAGCTGTGTGCATATTCCTAGAGAGTATAAATAAATGATAGACAAAAAGTTACGATGTCGATTTGATGAATTCAATGAACCAGGGCAAAAATGCAAAAATGGAATAAATTTTCGAAAATCCAACCAATATTTTTCCTGGTAGTTTAAATTTTCATTCACAGGAAATAATTAGATTTGTTCTCTTGAAATGATTAAGAAGTTACTTTATAACTATTGGAATAGATTAAGCTGTGATTGCAGTGAATTAAAATAATATTTGTCAAAATATGATGTTGCTATTCTTATCGGCTGTGAGCATTTACTTAGTTCTTATGGGTGAAAAACCTTAGATGTTACTATCATATTAGTTTTAAACCTAAAATAATTATAATAAAAATAATATTTATATTAGAATTATTTAAAACCGAAAATAATTAGCAGCTTTAAACTTTATCTGAAGTGGGTATTGGCTGAATAAGACATTATAGATAAATAGACAGCGAATAAACTGAAAACCCGTTATACGAGGAACTCTCTGGCGCGTATCTATTACAAACATTATTTTTTATCTCATCTAAGCTAATTTTCAATTATCCTATTTTCTCGAATTTTGCTTTAAGGAAAGTTCTAAAACGCATAAAAGGATTGCGATGGATGAGAGATGAAAAGTAAACGGGTAGCAGAACGATACGCAGTTCGAGGACTCGGCTCGTCCGAAGAAGTTAATTGATAAGAACGAAGTAAGAAGCTCGATAAAGTAATTAAGTTTCATTTCACTGGGAATTTATCATTGATTGAAAATATCCATTATTCCTTCAGTCGGGTGCTAAAGATAAAAGAAGGCTGAAATTTATCGAGTAAATAGTGACTGCTGTGTACAATAAAATTACATCTGCATCCGATTAATAAATTTTTATTACTCTAATTAGTGCCAAATTAGTGATTTTTGATGGAATAAACTCATTAAAAAGTTAATCCTTTTAAATACGAACTGTATTTGTGCCTTTGTAATCTTGTGTCTAATATTTATAATGTGATTAATTATCGTTCTTTGTAGCTGTAAATGTAAGTAGTGCTATCTAAATTCAAATCAAGTTAAACAAAATTATTTCCCACTAGCCTGCGATTTAATTTGCTTGGTTTATTAACAGACGGACAGATTTTGATTCATAAGATTATTTAACTGTAGCACCAGTTAGTGTATTTAATTGAAAACAATTATATTATTATTTATGAACATTATTATAACACAACAGAAATAATATAAAAATTCACCATGGTGTTAATTTTTTTCTAATTTTCTTAAACTTTAATCGAATACTCTACAAAACTCAATCTCTAATTTTAGGACGATTTTCTTGTTTTCATTAATTATCAGTTTGCTAAAAAGGAAAAAAAGTATTTTTATATATTATTAATATTTCACAGTAAGATTTATTTTATGCAATAATATAAGCATATACAGTTATTATAAATTTAATAGGCGTGAAAAATTAATACCATGAGTAGGCAACAATATGGACCAACCATTCACTTATTTTATTAATCCAATAAAGAACACGTATGTAGAAAATTGCACGTGTAATTAAAATGATATTGTTGTACCAAATTTATGACATTTATTTAAAAAATATTAAAAAACCTGACGTATACAATGGCTGTATATATAGGATTCCTATTGGAATATTTAACAACGATTCAATTGTCGGTTTGCTTAAGAAATGTAACTATTTCGGCACAGAATATAGATTTTCAATTCGGAGTAAGATAGAGCATGAACCAATTCAAATTTTAATCTCTTAAACTCAGAACAGCTTGAATTGATTTCAAATGCCGTAAAATTGCTATACATACACACATATATATAAATATATATATATATATATATATATATATGTATATATATATATATATATATATATATATATGTATATATATATATATATATATATAGCAGAACTATAAGAGGGTGAATTCTGTCTATGGGAAATATAAAAAGAGTGAATTTATCGTACAGAATGATAATCGAAACCAGAAAAGCTTTTTATAATTTTTGTCTGTCAGTTAAATTGTTTTTCAATCAACTTAACTACTGGACAGTTTTCGACAAAATTTATAGTAATATTTTGTATCCTCGAGTAGTATATAGTACATTTTTATCTAGATATTACAGATTAAAAAGAAAACTCTGGCTTGGTGGATAATTCAATATTGATACCGCGAACGCCATTTATAAGCGTCTTTAGTAAACTTCATGCCCTGAGATATATTAGGATATGGTACTGTCAATTCTATCTGTTTCATCCATTGTTAATATTCTGACCGTTATTCTAAACAATAAGGTAAAACTGGAACAAATGCCCAATTTAAAAAAAATATATACTTTTAAAACATTAATTGTTAAGTAAATGATTATTGATATATTACCTCATTTTTTGAAGTAGTAAATAAGAAGCAAGCGTTTATTCTGCTTACATAAGAAAACATGCCAATTCCTTTAGCCTCTAAGAAAGTGGATCTTGCTTACGATGTGAGTTATTGATGAAAAGAGTGGTGAGAATAAGTGCCCTTTGAAATAAAAGGAAGCTGCGACTAAGTATTTGCATAATATATATTATCTGATATTTTACTTTTAGAATTTTTGCTTGCATTACTCCTTTTTATACTCTTGCTGTATTAACCTATCGACGGACAACTTTGTTTAAAGCGAGTCCGCCGTTTGCCATAGACTCCACTACTTTTATCAATGCTTCTTGGGTACACACAGCATGGGATGGTGTATCAAAAGGCAAAAACTAAACTCTAGTAATTTCGTTGTGTCTTCAGTTTTCCTCATGTCACAGTATCGTAGCTCTTTCAATTGCAGACCAACTGTAATGTTATTTTAAAAAAAGGCGCAATATGTAGATAAATAGAAATAAAAAACCTATCAATTTTTAAGCAGATTTATACGGCGTACCAAAATGGGGAATAATAATTTTTTTCTCAGGAACATAATCCAGTGAAGAATTTAACCATTTTTTTTAAATATAATCGAAAGTAATATTTTCTGCTACGGGTTTTCCTTTGCATGACATATATCGTTCTAGCATTTGGTGGGTTTATCCTCCCAGTAAATTTTTATTAATATTGGAAACTAAAAAAATCCCATAGTGATATTTACCAACTGGCATAATCCAAAATTATTTCGGTAAATTTGTTTCAAGATTGAATATTGAATATATTTGGCGTTAATTTTGTAGAAATTCATTATTCACAATTAAATGAAACTACGTGATGTAGTATTATTTCTACTTTCTTTAATTTCTTCACCATGACCTAGGTTTCGTTGTATTACAATATCTTCAGGTGGGATATTAGCAAAGATTAAATTTTAGGAACAACCAACAGCATTTATATGTTTCAAACACAAGAGCGGAAGCCTGCTTTGTGCGGATTTTTCCATTGCTTATGTTAGTGAGTTTATTGCAGGGGCGCAGGGTAGGTTTTATTATATTACCGAGAGTTATACAATATACCAATATTTTAGTGAGGGTAATAAATTCAATTGTTGTTATTATGTGAGGTTATACAATGCAAACTTTACGGTGTATGTAATAAAATTAAATGTAAGTTATTATGGGTAATATATTTACACAAAAGCAAGGGTATTTGAAAGTAAGGACAAGGTAATACACTAATTCTACATATTTCGGGTTTTGTGCATTCATATATATTTTTATTTATTTATTTCTTTTAATTTTTTGTTTTTATTATATATACTTATATTTATATGTGTATTAGTGCTGAAACAATTTCCAGGGTACTGTAGTATCAATGTTATATATTTATATGATATCTAGAAGATATTAAAATGGGTGATGGTATTATATTTAGTTGTTCATTTAATATATTAACCTTGGTATCTTTTTTATATCTATTTATTTCTAATGTTTCTAGGATATTAAGTTTGTTACCTTTTGTAATATACAGGAGGCATTATTTATTTGTAATATACAGGGGGCATTATCAGTATGGGGGTGATGGTTATTTTCAATGAGATGTTTAGCAAAGTAGGATGTGTCTGGTTTATTATTTCGCCAGCTGGCAATGTGTTCTTTATATCTTGTATTAAAATCTCTTCCTGCATATTATTTATATTTTTATTATTAGTTAAGAGTTTTCCTAATTTGAGTGATTACCTATGCATGGGATAGATTTATAGTAAATATTATTATTTATAGTAAATAATGTTATGTAAATATTATTATTGAAAGCAGCTGATTTGGCTACATTGGCGATATTGTACCGTCGACTCCGAATTAAATTTCGGAAGGCGGTATAAAGCATTTGGTTTAACAAAACGTGCATAAAGTGTAATCTTGCACCCAGTCACGTGAACATAAAGACTAGTGGAACAACTCGAGCAGCCCAGAAAGCAACAGCAAAAGCTGTCACCACCTGGCCGAAGGAAGAAATTCGGGAATCAACCATCAAACGAGACAACATAAACCTCTGTATAAAGGTAATGCACTCTTCTCTAACATGTCTCCTTCACCCTATAGAATTTGATACTTTAGACTATAAAATTAGAAACGATGTCAGTGCCATAATAAAAAAATAACACAAAAACAATTAAACAAAATTAAAAAACTAAAAGCCAAAACCCTGAAACCAAAAGTCACACCCAAACAAACGTTTTATCCCAGAATAGTAAACCTTTCAAAATCAACATTTAATAATAAAGAACTAGAACTTTTAAATAAAGGATTTAAATATAATATTCCTACCGCACCAACAAGAAAAAACATAGAATCACTAGTAGTAGATACCACCATTGCATTCAGTACCCAGGACGCACTTACTAAACACAAAGCTGCTGATATAATGTGTAAAGAATAATCTAAAAGCAAGACACACAATGACGAAATTTTGACACAACGTAATTTACAAATTAAAATTAATAAAGATAAACTCATCCTATCTAAAGCAGATAAAGGCAACACTACAGTTATTCTAGACCAAAGTGAATATAAAAATAAAGTGTACGATTTCCTTAAACCAGATGACTTCACAAAACTACAAACGGACCCCACCACGACATTTGCAGATAACGTAAACAATTAATTAAAACCTGTAACATCATATTTCCTAACGAATTCGCGAAACATAAAGTTATAGAAACGAACCCTAGACCCCCAATACTATATGGACAACCTAAAACTCATAAACCAAATATACCCATACGACCTGTTGTCTCATACACAAACGCACCCACAAAAAAATTAGCTTTTCACCTGAATAAGATCTTCCGAAATAAAACCGGAAAAAGATTTGAAATAAAACCGGATTTGCGCCTAAACATACCATTAAAAATCTGTTGATCTCTTTAATAAAATTAAAAATATACATCTAACACCCAATTGTAAATTAGTATCGCTCGACGTAGTAAACTTATTTTCTAATATACCACCAAAAGATTGCCTAAATATCATTTTAGATATCCTAGGTAATAAAAAGTTAAACCCCATTGAAGCATCGGAAATAAGAGAACCAGCCTCCTAAACACTAAATTAGCGACCAATATACGAGTATTATACTATTATAGATACGTTGACGACATCCTTATCTGCTGGAAAGGTACACAGCGACAGTTACACCAGTTTGTTAACTTTGCTAACTCCCTACACAATAATATCAAATTCACTTTAGAAGTAGAATCCGATAATAAACTTAACTTTTTATATGTAACAATAGAACGCAAAAATAATAAACATAAATTTAGGATATTTAGAAAAGACACATTTACAGACTCCATAATGGTCAATCTCAACACCCTTGGTCCCATAAGTTAGCAGCCTTCCATTCCATGATTCACAGCGCTTTAACCATCCCTCTAGAAAAACCCAATTTGCGTAAAGAAATAAAAACTGTAAAACAAATCGCAATTAATAATAATTATGACCCATCAATTGTCACAAATATGTACCATAATAAATTAAGAAAAATACTAATACAAGAAATATACCCGGTCATACCAAATAATAATAATATTTACTATAAATATATCCCATACATAGGCAATGTATCACTCAAATTAGGAAAACTCTTAACTAATAATAAAAATATAAATAATATAACATGTACGTATAGTACTTTAAATAACTTGGGTAAAACCCTTATTAATAATAAAGAAAAAATAGATAAACATAAAAAGAGTGGTATCTGTAAACTTAAATGTAACGACTGTAATAGTGTATGCATAGGTCAAAGAGGAAGAGATTTTAATACAAGATATAAAGAACACATTGCCAGCTGGCGAAATAATAAACCAGACACATCTCACTTTGCTAAACATCTCATTGAAAATAATCATGTCCCCCATACTGATAAAGCCCCCTATATATTACAAATAAATACAAAAAGTAATAAACTTAATATCCTAGAAACATTAGAAATAAACAGATATAAAAAAGATACCAAGGTTAATATATTAAATGAACAACTAAATATAATATCATCACCCATTCTTAATATCTTCTAGATATAATATAAATATATAACATGGATACTACAGTACCCTGGAAATTGTCACAGCACTAATACACATATAAATATAAATATATATAATAAGAACAAAAAATTAAAAGAAATAAATAAATAAATATATGAATACACAAAACCGGAGATATGTAGAATTACCTTGTCCTTACTTTCAAATACCCTTGCTTTTGTATAAATATATTACCGATAATAACTTCCATTTAATTTTATTACATACACCATAAAGTTTGCATTGTATAACCTTACATAATAATAACAATTGAATTTATTACCCTCACTAAAATACTAGTATATTGTAAAACTCTCGGTAGTATAATAACACCTACACTGCGCCCCTGCAATAGACTCACTAACATAAGCAATGGAAAAATCCGCACAAACCAGGCTTCCGCTATTGTGTTTGAAACATATAAATGATGTTGGTTGTTCCTAAGAGTTAATCTTTGCTAATATCCCACCTGAAGATGTTGTAATATAACGAAACCTAGGTCGTGGTAAAGAAATTAAAGAAAGTAGAAATAATACTACATCACGTAGTTTCATTTAATTGTTTCAAGATATCAGAAATATATATGAAATCCAGCCATTTTCTTCGGTCTGTGAAATATATGTCATAATGAAAATATAAATATGTTTAAGTTGTATAGCAAAAATACTGGATACTTTTAAACATTCCAATCAATATAATATTACTGGGATCCGCGTAGTGTGAGTTCTACTCGTGATTAACAAGTAATTTAATTTGTTCACATACACTAGAGACGACTTATATCTTGCCTTTTAAAAACATTCATCCCGACCTGTTATTATCAAATATTTCTGTAATATTAAATGTGGTGACAAAATTTATTTTCTAGTTACTTACCTAATTTTTTTTTTGCTCGTTTTTCTTAATGACATCGTTTTCTATAAATTAATATATTGGAAACAAAATAGAAGTGTTTCTAATTTGATTATTGGAGCACGATCTAAATGGTAGCATCTATCTAAGTATACATATGCATATTAGGTTTATTATGATGTTAAAGACGTTGTAAGTGACTGTCTCAATTTATTAACTATTTATTTAGGTTAAATCTCTGTTGTGAAATAATCATTAATTCTTTAGTTTCCATGCTCACTTTTTAAATATTCTGTAAAAATTGGTATCGCCGTTTGAATTAACAATACCTACTAATACCATTTACTAGCGCAGTTGGATAAATAACATATTATTTTACATATTTTAATGTTAATAATGATTAAACTAAAACGATTTTAAGTCCTGTTTTATTGTAATTAAAGATATATTTATAACTAAAATGTTTTTGTTAAAAGATTAGTAGTAACTTAAAATTAGTTATTCTAATAATAATATAATCTGTGCTATCTAATACAGATGCTACTCCTGCAGAAACGGGCAGCAAACAAACTCTCAAAATTTACAAACAAATTTAATCAAATCGATTATTCCAAAAAATTAAAATGACTAAATATTTATAATAAATAAACCTCAAAGTAATATTAAATAAAATGAAATATACTATACCGAGTTCACTCGTTTTTTTGGCGCTTTGATTCCGATCTTTAACCAAAAAAGATAACATCTCGGGCTAACGAGTGAAAAATCGAGGGAAACCACTTCTTATCAATCATGACTCCGAAACCAGACCAGACGTAAGCGCGAAAATTGACGCCGGTCCCACTTTATATAAATAATGCATGCCGCGGACACACGCTACAGTCAACTTAACTAGCTTTGTGAAAAAAAAAAAATTTAATCTGGTAGGAATATAAAAAGAAATATTTTTGAACCGCAAAGAATTTTAATAAATATTAGGCATAATCAGTGACCCATAAGGATCTACCATTAAATGTATAGCAACATTTGATTATCTCATACCAATTTATCAATATTACAAAAATTGTACCATCAAGATGAAAAGAAGATCAAATTTTCACACATCTGAGAATTTTAGTAACGATGATCACGTGAAATGGTTTGAGGATATGTACAGGTGATTTAAAATTAATCGCCGCAACGTATCGCGGCAAATATCGATATCGATTTATTCTACAAAAACTCTCCTCCCTTAAAAAATGCTCATATACCCCATTACTACTACAACGTAGATTTCTTTGTATTCGAAAAGATCTAAGAACTTTTAACTTTGATATCCATATTTATGAATATCGAGACCTGTACCTTAATATGAAAGAAGCGTATAATTTATGACGAAAAGTTAATTTATGTGTGTTTTAAATTTAAAATGGTTTAAAAAGCGATAAAAGAATGCGCGACGGTAATAATGTACTGGAAAGAGTTGAATGTTAATAACAGTAAATAAATGGATTTTTAGTGGCGTTTAATTAATTAAACGGCAACATATACAAAAGGAAAATTTAACTTAAATTACGTGTATAAATTTTTGTAGTACTTAACTGATATCAACATATAAATGTACAAATTTCAACTGAATTAGTTAAAGCAGTCTCATTCAATTTGAATGGTGCTACTAAAAATTTATATGAGAAAATTATATTGACTACAAATAGGAAGGCAGATGACAATGTAATGGCGCTTGAGATTTACAGGATCATAAATTATATCAAAAGAAATATTGTTTTGGAATAAGAGAATCTAAATATTTTTTTTCGGCATTTAAGTTATCACTAGGTTACATTTTAGGAAGATTAAAGGAGATAAAAAATTGTTCGTTGACAAAAAAATTTAAACCGAAATGTACTCTGTATTTATTACATTAGAAATTTTTAAAACTGAAAAACTACATTTAAAAAAGTATTCTATGTATAATTATAAACTCATTTTTATAAATCGAAATGTGGAAAAAATTTAATAACAAAATGAGAAAATAATTTTAACGTAAGATATAGGAAGCAAAGAGTATTTTAACCATGTAATTATTTTGATTGATAAATGCACGTGAAACCACAAAATTTCCAGAAAAACGAGCACAAAGAGCTACAAGTGAAATCACAAAGCAGACAACGAGGGCAGTTAGTTGTAATAATTCAATTACTAAGTCTATGAACATATCAAATCTAGGGTAACAAAGTTTTGTGCAAAATTCAAAACTCGAAGATTATTATAATGTAAGCATCAAAGAATCTGTAAACACCTTTAATATTCCAACTACACACGATACCGAGTCATTGAATTGAAGTAGCGCCGGCGACTATCATAATAATTAAGCATTACAAACCCAAATCCAAACGATCTGTGACGCAGATCGAGATAAAGCGATAAAATGTAAAATGACGGCGATAAAAAAGGTAAAAGAACCATTTGAATGCCACCGAATATAGTATTTAAATGTAAATAATCATCGTAAACCGAGAGGTTTAGCAAATTGGCGCCGGCAGGGGCGTTGCAAAATATTTAATCTGTTTATGGGGTTGCTTGTTGTCAGAAAAAGCACCAATTCCAATGTTGCAAAAAGGGTTGCTGCCTGTATTACGACTAGGGATGCATTTAAAATACAATTTACTAGTTTCAGCTCGCGGTTAATCTAATATTATTAAACATGACTATTAAATTGTAACATTAAAAATGTTGCCGTGTTCTCTATAGACATGAAAGCAGGAGATTATATTAAATTCTTTATTAAAACTACACTGAATTGTTTTCTACAGGAAATATGCTATTTTATGTAAAAAAGTAACCTATATAGAATAGTTTGTAGCCAAATACAAAGTACATTCCTATTAAGTTAAAGGGATATGTTTTGTACTTCCGCATTTGTGTGGTTGACAGTACCTGCATAATGGTAGAGTATCAAATATAAAAAGAAGTTTTAAAAAATTTATTGAGTACCAAATATAAAAACAAATTTTACATTTTTATTAATTTTAGAAGTTGCTAACATTATTACAATGCGAGAGTGTAGGAACTGTGTACTTTTAAAAAATAAACCTGTTTTTCGACAACATAACGAATTAAAAACAAATTATTTAACCATTAATTGCGTGGTGGAATAAAATGTAGGGAAATAAATATAGGTGTTGTTTTATTTTCTCATTTTAATAAAAGTTCATGGTTATAGAATTTTTCAAACACGTTGACATGTTGATTTTTGCAGAAAAATGAATTAAATTTTAATAAGATACCCTATTTCAGACAGTACGTACGATACGATACGTACAGTACGATACTATATTTCAGACATGAATTAAATCATAGACTGACTTCACTTCATTACGTAAATATTAAAGAGACGAAGGTAAAAGAAATTTCTCATGTTAGAATTTTATTAATAACGAAATCAAGTTCTCTTTTCAGTGAAGATTTTCAATGATAGCTTCCCTTGGAAAGAAAAATAAAATAAAATTTTAAATAAAATTACAACCGTAGTTCTCCTGGGAAAAGCTGGGCCGAGGGATGAAGAAACTCAATTATTACCTTTATGGGTCATAAACGTAATATTGGAATTACTATTTGGGTCGGCTTTAATTTAATGAATTTTCGGTTTGACTCAAATTATAATGTTTTCAAAATGTTGAAGGTTTTTCGTTAATATCGAATGGACGTCTTTGTTCACAAATGTAAAATAACTTTTTTCGAGGAAGCAAAGTTGTTTTGTAAGTTGTGTTAGAGTTTTAATAGTTGGTTAAAATAAACTCTGTAGTTTTTCGGGTTCGGTTTAAAATGAAAAATCTACTAGTAAAACACTTTAGTATACCAGATAATTTCTAAATTGTTTAATGAATTGAGGCGGTTTGAAATACAAAAAATATTTTTTTTGTTTATTAACGAGAATATATGAATATTTTTGTTCCTAGAATTCTGTCTCTCAATATTAAAAAAAAATAAATTGGACCTTTCTAGGACACTTTTTTTTGTCATGTCAAAGTTCTTATCTTGAAAAGGACTCGAGATATCAAGTTGAAATTAATACCTTATAATGAAGTTTGTAGCCATTGCCCTACAATTTTTTTAGAGCACTTTGGTTTTGGTTAAGATGAACTCTTTATGATCCTTTGAAGTACATTTTTATATGACCTTTTAAAATTCACTTATTTTATACCTACTGTATAAAAAAAGTGAACTTTAAAGGGTCATTAAACTCTGCCTTCCTAACTGATTGAATTATAATTACTCACTGATTGAATTGATGGCCTTACTCACTGATTGAATTATAATTAAAAACTTACATGGTACTTTTTATGGTATTTTATATGGCAAACTACGATCTTGAAAATTAGCGTGATGAGAGGTTTAATAGTTCAATAAAGGAAAAAAATATACATGTCAGTTATTTCTAATTTTGTTTGGGATTATAGTTTTTATAATTAACTTGTTTTTATACCGGTGAAAAACATAGCAGGCAATATATTTTACATACATTTTAGAAAATTATTATTTTCATAACTATGAATATTATGTACCATTAATTATTCTAATATTCAATGATTTAGGCAAATAATAGATCCTTGGATTTACCTTAATTAATTTTTATACACCTAATTATTCATTTTTAAATGAAAATTTTTCATTCAAATAATTATTGGCTAAAAAACGACCCCAAACTTCGAAACTTTTGGCTATGAAAATCTAGTGAGATCTCATAAGAAGTCAAGCATCTAGCGTTCTAATTAACGTTGATATCTTCATAAATTTAAAACACTGCAAGTTTTATTAAAGAGCGTTGTAAAATTTAGCAGTTACGTAGCATTATGATTAATGTAGCTCTCGTTACTGTTTACCGTCAAATATGCTTTTTTCGAGGTTTTAGCACAACTGTAGTGGGAGGATAAGAAGGAACTCAAAAGTATATCCAGGCGTATAATGTAAAGTAAAGAGTGTTACGGCAGTGGTTGCTGGATTAGGTTCTTATATAAATAGACTTTTGAAAATGGTGTGCTTTAGTTTATTTTTATTGCCTGTTTTATTATCTTAAGTTACGATGGTAAAGGATTGATATCCTTTACTTAAAAAATAGTGCTTGACGGAAGATGCTATCAAAAGCCAGTCAACATTGATGCCACTATATCAAAATTTCTTTAAAATTACAAGAAACAATTTTATTAGTCGAAGTTAAAATTCAAGCACTAAAGTGATAAGAAAATAAATGAAGATTTACGAGTAACCAACGACACTGCAATTGTGAATCCTCACGGTAATAAGTGTATTCTAATTTTACCAAATTTTGGGTTCCAATTAAAAAGTTGATCGTCCTAAGGAATACAGGAAAACTATCTCTTCAATCTTTTGTGGTCTACTGAATATAACCTTTAATGCTATTCTGTTTAGTCCCTTGTACAAAATGTATTATTATGACATGGCTAAGCCGATTGCTAATTAATGGCTTCTGTATGCGAAGTAAAGATGCGATGACCCTCAAGAAATCTTTGGTTCTTTAATCGAAAGTAAGCCAAGTAGCACCATTAGTAGGTGACATTTGAAATTTTTATTCGTGGTGGTGGATGAACTTATTCTTGAGCACGTTTTCTATGATATCGCTAGAAAAATACTGAAAATTATGTATGTCCCGGACTTACTAGCAGAACGCCACCCATAATCTGGGTTGGATTCTATTAGTACATCCAGAAGTGGAGATTGAAACATTGTTTGCTTGTCTATGGTGCTATTGACATTTTGTCATTACAAAAAAATTACTAGAATGACGTTTACTGAGGTTAATTTTCACTAGATAATTAATTTTATAATGATTTAAAAATGATTATTGATAAGATTAAAATATTTTTAATTTATCTTCACTAAGGTCAAATTTATTAGTATGTTTAATCCATGGAAATAGGAAACATTACATCTTTATAATTTGAAGCCTTTATGTTAAGATAGATAAAAGTTAACACAGTTAGCTACTTAACACCGTGAAATACTTATATTTAAACGTAGTACGAAATCATAATGTGTCTGTACCAAAATATAGTTATTAAGTTCCAGGAAGGGCTTTTTAAATACTCTTTAAAAAGTAAATTAAAATGTAGACGGTGACAAGTAAAATTTGGTTAAATAATCATTCGATCACCAAACGACCATCAGGCATAACGTACTGTATGAATTTCACTTGAAGTAAAATGCTAACAAAAGTAGTCAGTGAATTTCCATTTACCATGAAATTAAATCTGCTCATCATTCGATTATCTACAGGAAAATAGAACATAAATCGATAAAAATTTTAAATACTGGAGTTAAAACTAAGAGGATAACAACGAGGCTGTCTCAAAACCACTCTTCTGAGAGACAATTAAGATGTCGAAGGTCTTAAGACTGTAGTCGGGTTGTACGTAGGTCAGTACTTTAATATGGTATTTACAATATATTATAATGATGCGGTCGAGTGGACTGTTACCTATTGGCTCGTGTATTAGAAATGGCTATACGCACTGGAATGAGAGGCATTGGTTTCTCAGAATGTAAGTAAGCGGTAGGTTAACAAAGTTAATATGAAATTATGTTGAAGAGCTTTGTAGTGAAATCACATATTTTATTAGAGAATAATAAAGCACACTATACGTCTATTTTGGGTAATGATTAATGAAGCTCACTAAGTTTAATTGGCAAGAAGTATATAAGAGTCGAGCGATGTTACTATTAAGAACTTGTTATGTTATAAACTTTCATTATGTAGTAATATAAAACTAAAGATCAGAAAACATTGTTAGGCTGAGGAATAGTGAGGCGGAGGTGAATTATCGAGCCGCTCTGTTTTGGATTCTCCTTTTTCGTAATTAGTATGAATCCTTTTATAAAAAACCATATTCAAGTCTGTTGTCTTTTGAACATGGTTTTTATAAAATCTATTTTTTTCGTAAAAATATTTTATTTGCTATTTACATTAGAAATTCCATCAATGTAAGAAAGACGAAAGTTCTGCTTCTTTCATACTATTTCTACGTTTGTTCGTTTTTTAAGGATTTACGAAAAAACAACAAATCCTGTTGACATACAACTGCTACAGTGTGATAGTTTAAAGATATAAAATTATCATAGTCCATATAGTATGTAGATAAGTTGTAATTTTTTTTGGATTAGTTCATAACGTGAGTGTAGTCGAAGAAAAAATCTCTGTTATGGGCATGTCATGACGAAAGCTGGCAAAATAATTACAAATATAATAATTATTGTACGTAAAGGGAAACGCGATATATATAAATAAAGCTCTAAGTATAATATGTAACTTTACCTTAATTTTATGCCTTTTACCAATAAAAGGCATAAAATTAAGGTAAAGTTACATATTCAATATATTTGCCAATTCAATATATTTGACGAGAGTCTAACTATTTGAGCAAGTTCAGTGTTTACACTAATTTCCTGCTGCTAAGATGAGTGTAATGTAAATTACAGATTCAGTTTATAAATATAATCTATATTGGATTCGTATAATAATATCGGAAAATTCTTTTAATGTCGTATAGGTATTATAAATAAATTAAATTAATAATACCCCGTAAAAGCATTAGAGAAGTAGGTAGTTTTTCCTCAAAAAATAATACTTTTCGTAAGCGTAAAAGCAAGTACTATAATTAAAAACTATGTTTCTATTTTTTAATCTTTTAAACTTGGTAATAATAAAATGCATGCCTACAAATGTGATAATTTAAAATCATAACTTTTTCGACAATCCAGAGTAAATAATTATAATTATGTGCATTTTTATTCATATATCAACATTAAAGTTAACATGTAATATATAATATACATGTTAAATTTTATGTTGATATATGAATTACTGTTTACGTTCATCGATAAATATGGCCATATATTCTGGAAAGACATTTAAATTGGAGTATGGGAAACGAATTTCATTACCTAAACCAATCATGCCTCTTTTTGTGTTAATTAAGGCTGGGCAGAAAAGGGATTATGAATAATTGCCAAATATTGCATTTGGCAAAACAAAAATTTATTATTTAACTATGGCCGAACTAAGCGTAGGTTTTTTTTGTGAAATTAAAAACCAAACTTATCTCCATCTAGTACTTTTAAAAAATCTTGATTAAACTAAATTCGATGTGTGATGTCGATAAAATTCTTCTCAGGTAATATTAATGCTTTGTATCGACAATAAATAACAAATATCGTTTCAGAAAATGAAATTATTTTCCTATGATTAAAACGTAGTTAACAATTTGTGACATTTTTGGTAAAATGTAATTATAGTGCCATATTTAACAAAACCCCTGTTCTACTCTTATTAGTTTTATCTCGATCCTAATATTTCTAGTCTTATTCCGATCAAATCTAAGTCTCTAATGTGGTTGTCGTTATATTTTTATACTTATCATGATATGCTTAATGATCATTTCTGCATAGAAACTAATGGAGAACAATTTTTCGTTTTGCGAGGAGCAGTAAAATTGGATTTTTTTCCTTTTAGGAGTCAATTGACAATGAATATAATAAAATAAGTTAGAGTAATTAAAACGTATGCGCCGAAGTGTGTAGATTTATAAAGATTATTAATGTAATTATGGCTTTTGCATACTGTTAAGAATTACTTTAGTGACTACCTCCAAAAAGGTTTTACGAATAGTTCAAAAAGTGAGACATTACTTTTTTTCATTTTGAGGTTTAATGTCAGAATAATACTTGTTTTATTGCGACAAGGATACATGATACCAAATACCATTCATCACATTGGTGATATTTAATTTTGTGTGGTTTCATGGTCTTCGTGGTTCTTCCTAAAAGTGTTAGAATATCGGAGTAATATTCTTGTGTTACTCATATTAAATAAAAAGTCACTGAAGTTAAAGGCATTGAAGAATTGTATACTAATTAACAAGATCGTTTGTTGTTGATTGTAATGCGAGTGAGCTAAGTAATAACTTCATCGGAAATTACATTCAATAGATACCATATTTTATATGTTTTATTTCTCACATCAAGAAATCAAATTATCACGATTCATGAGTATTTTCTCAAAAAAACTCCAATGAATACAACTAACCTATATAGTTATTCTAAAATATTGATTATTGTTAGTGGATATTGTATTCTTCAAAACTTTTAGGTGACAAATATAAGGATTTCTACTATCATTGAGCGAAACAGTAAGCGTGAATGAAGAATGCAACTTTGGTTGTGTGGCCATTTTAAGTAGATTCAGCTAAAACACTGAAGAAAATATTTTTTCGTTCCTACCTTTATCAATGGTCGATAGACTATTTACGCAGTACGTTCCTTTTTGTAATATATTATTTACTAAGAACATTTTTGGTTTCTTACAGCTTATTAAAATGTCAAGTGAAGGATAACATTTTTTGAAGTAGGAAGAAGTCTAGTTCTGGTAAAACTATTGTCAGTAAAGTTATATACTTCATAATTTATTATAAAGCGATAGTAGATTTCAAATGAGAAAATTTGTTTTTATTTTTAATTACATCAATGCGTAATTCTGGGCAATACATGGGAAAACCAAAGAGAATAAAATTGTGTTTACTCTATTACTTAAAAATTATTTTTGGACGAAAACCCTTTTCGTGATAGGCAAAACCATTATAATACTAACTAATTTATAATAATATAATACTAATTAGGACGGAATATGTGGGAAGCTTTTCAGAGCAAAGTTAAGAAAAATAATATTACAATTTTGCTTATAGCTAATGACATATGAAAAATAATTAGTATATCAATTATAGGAGCAAATTTTTTTTTAGAGATAGGTATTATCCTCAGCATATATTACTTATACTACTCTGTGGGAGGTGGCGATCAAAAATATTTAGGAACACTTGTGGTAAAACGAGTAAATTCATAGTAGGAGACTAGGCTTTTGCAAAATCATGTTTGTTTATTTCATTTGTATTTTCTTATTTATTTTTCAGTGTCCTTAAAATATCATTAAAGCTTCTTAGGAAAAAAAGGTTGGCCATAGTATATCGCATCAGTACCTACACAAAGCTCGAGCAATTAATTTTGATACATGAATATTCGTCAATATTGATAGTTTTGTAAAACCAAAGGTGAATGATAACGACAAACGAATTTAATAAAGTAAAGTCATGTAAAAATGAGATAATTTCTTGTCTAAGCAAGATTAAAATGCGTTATTGAATATTTCAATATCGCCTGCGTATAAATTAAATATCAGCTTCTGTGTTGATACTTTGAAACTTGTTGCCTTTATTTTAAGTAAATTATAATTAGTAAAGTTTACAATCAAAACGTAACAAGGACAGCGTCAAAGTCTTTTTGAATCTAATTGCTGACGAAATTCGTTTTTTATATTTCATGACATTTTTCGTAAATATTCAAAAGAAGGCAAATTAGTTTAAATTATCGATTGCGTTGTCCCTCTCTGCGTCTGTCGCGCCGCTGAAAATCATCATTATGTACCTTTGCCGTCTATATTGTTAGAATTTAGATGATTTCCGACTGGAGTAATGTCATTAAACAATTTTCACTTATTGTGCCCTGGTCAGCAAGAATTTCTTTGTGATAATGTAATTATTTACTTAAGAATATAACGTGATCGACATAGTAACAATAGCGGACTTTCTACTTCTAAGAGTGTAAGTAAGTTTTTTCAGTCAGAAATGTTGTTTTAAAGAATTTACTTAATGATTATAAAACTTGAAGAAAATTTTATGGACGACAGAAGCTTCTTATAAAGGTATTCAATACAAAATATTTCTTAATTTCAAGGATCATAATTAACTAAGGCAAATTAAAAAATTATCAGTGGAACTTTTGCTATTTTATCTAGATGTAAAACTTTTTTGTCACATTTAATTTCTTATGCTGCATTCTTAGTTTCTCCTTGACCCAATGGTTTGTTCTCCACTTAAAAAATGTGTATACAAAACGTAACTTAATCAAAGTCACAACTCCTTTTCTTACTCTGTAAAAATTACCTTGTTAAAGAAATCGAAAAAAGTATAATTATCAAGTTTAAAGAATAATATTTCGTTTTCATATTTATTATATCTTCGTCCTATCCAAGTAAAGAATTACTAATCAATTATTAAACTTTCTTTATTACACCGACATAAGAAAATAAAAACCAGTTTAAACAAATTATGCTTTGAACAGGCCCTGAATCACAATTTCTTTATTGAGTGTATGGAACTTTTACTAATAAAGCTTAAAGTTCGTATCGGACTAATGAATACCATTAAAAATGGATACTTGTATCTTCATTCAATAAATTGAAATATTCTTATTCACGTACGTAAAATTGATGTGAATATATTAGTTACTAGACTAAAAAGAAAAAAAATATTTTAAACAAATGAATCACTACGCGAATTTTTTTCTTAACTACTATTTCCGGAGAAAAGTGATTACAATAATAAACATGTAACATATTTTACAATATTATTGTTGGTATAAGGGTAACATGTCTTATTTGTAAATAAAACTCATAAGGTAAAAAGAGCCCTGTATGTAATGAGTTATATATGTAAGATGAAAACACAATGTTAGAAATGTAAATCAAAGAAAATTTCAATATATTATTCTGAGAACCTACAATAGAATTTCTATTTGGGAGCTATTACTATTATGTGGAAATCGTATTGTAATGGGATTGCGTTTCATATATTTAATAGTAGAATCTGTTTTACATAATATATCTTAACAAATATTCTGCGTTTTTTTGTAAATGTAGAATAATTATAATAAAGAAAAACCCTTCATTGTTATAATGTTCATTTTATCTCGTCACGGTTAGGCTTAAAATATTAACTACTTTTTTAAAATTATCCCCCATAATAACTTATGAAATTAATGAATATTTGGCAGACAGATTCACTCAGCTGTGAAATGATGAAAATTATGGTAAATATTTTATTTAATTTTCAACCTCAGGTCAGACTCTTGCCATTTTTAGAGATGTGGAGAATATATTAAATTAATATTGTTCTTCATATTTTGTTTAATTTTTACTAAGGTGTGAAAAGTTTGTATGTAACTCTTCTTAAATATCCATCAGTTGTTTTAAGAAATTTGGTTGTTTACTTCTAAATGTAAATAGATATTATTATAAGTTTAAAATGTAATTTAGCTCATAAAACAAACGAAAGTCTATATTGCCAGTTAATACACTTTAAAATCTGATGCAACTGCTATCAGTTATTAATTATTGTTAATTGAAACCATTTTATCTTTCGAAATAACTCTGCCTTTGTGTCGATGAAAATTTCGTCTGTATGGTTCAACACTGTGATCGTCATTGAAATGACCAGCGATTTCAGTAATGAGACCATCCCAAGTCCAACTCTGAGAAGACCAATTAGGACTCTGAAGGTCCAAGGGACATAAAAGGACTATCTTTTCAGCAGTACTGTGACCAAAAGACCGTAACGTAATGCACAACGCGATTTAATCCCGTATTTACAAAGAATTATAATGATATGACCGAGCGCTCTGTTACCTAATGGCCCATGTAAGGAAAACGGTTAATGCGCGTTGACCCTTGAGAAAGTTTCGGTTTCTGGACATTGAGAAAATCCGATGAAGGTAGTATGTGATTGCGACGAGTCTGATTCTAATTAGGATATTTGCCACACATATGAGTATATATATATATATATATATATATATATATATATATATATATATATATATATATATATGTGTGTGTATAAAACCTGGAGTTCGAAATAATTAACTATAATTTTTACTTGCGTATTGCATGCTTATCTTGCACAAATTAATTTTCCTGACATTTTTTTATTTTTAATTTTTCGTTCTTTTCAGCGACTAACAGCTTCAGCAATACAAACTTCTACAAAGATTGGAAATAATTTTTGGATAATTGTTTTATGCTGTAGTTATTTTAATTACTTTTTTAATTTTAAACATATAATCGACTGTATTATTTATTGAGTATGCAAATAATCACTAGGTCATACAGGTCCACATATCAAACTGTAAATTTTTCATATATTGTGTTTGAAGAGTTGTGATAAACATATTTGTTATCCAAAAAAATTTAATATTATCTTACACCTTTTTAATTTTTTTTAATATACGAATTTGCTCCTATTAAAAATATAGCCATTTGAGTCAATGAGTTATTTAAGATATCACATTTCAATTACGCAATTAATTCCGGGTCTTATAGGTCATGGGTAAAAAATAGTTTGACAACAGATATAAGAAAAGAAATAAAGAGAAGCAGACAGAAAATTATTGCTTTTCCATTGAAATTGAGGTGTAAACCAGCCTATAATGGCAGTAGCGAGCTATTTCTGTAATATAAACGAACATTTGCAATGAAACTTCAACAGACGTTGTATTTTTCAATTGATTTTTTTAAATTTATTTTATTCCTACTTTAAAGAAAATAAATTTAAATTTTGATGAGCTAAAAAAGGAAATAAGAAATTGATTCTAATTTCACATCCTTATTATATTCTAAGTTTTTGGGTAATAGTATTGGTATATTTGTCATATATATATATATATATATATATATATGTATATATATATATATATGTATATATGTATATATATATATATATATATATATATACATATATATACACATATATAAGATATGCTTACAAAACTAGTTTTCACAAAAATGTAATAAATTAAACTAGCAGAATATATACATTGACACATAATTCCTTTTCAGCACTTACAACTCTTTTTAAGGTTTCCTTAAAAAGATTTGTAAAATGTTGAATTTTCTTGAGGAATTTATCGTTAAGCTACTCAGTTGCTTTGGATATTAAGAATTGCATGGGGTGTCAAATCCGCCACCGTTATCCATAATACGTCGAACTACGTTACGCGCGCTCGCCGTAAATATTATCACGTAGTCATAAACTTCGTGCCGCCTGAAGCGCTCTTTGTTATAATGGATACAGTGTATTGTGTGTCTTGAATTTTAATTTTAGATTATCGGAATTTTTTGATTAGATTGTAACTCCTAGTGGGTGGGATTATTAGGACAGGGTATAAGGAAATAATTCATCTCTTCTACGTATTTCTCCCCGTACATTTGATTTGTAAGGAATTTCACATACTATTTATATTACATTTTTCTTGATAATACCAACTATAAATAAAATTACTTTTATTTGCAAATGACTATTGCATATGACTATTATTAATTTCAAATCTGATATTCAAATGTGAGTTTGGTTATGATTTTAGCATCGTGACCACGATATGTTGGAATGATTTACAATTGGGTCTAGTTTTTATAGCTTTTGATGCAATATCTAGTTTTTTATAATATTTCATTTGTGTCAACAAGCCCGTTCCTTCATCGGCAATTGAATGCACGAATTGTAAGTTGGCAAATTAATGTTTTCCTCCCACATTATTAATTTTTCTAGATTTTATCAGAAACATTAACCTGTTGTCAATTTACTTTTCTAGAATAAAGCATTGATTTAAAGGACCTATTTTGCAATAGCTGCCCTACTTAAGTTTGATTTGGAATCACTAGCCACCCTGTAGCCGGATTTAGTCCGCGGCGATTATTATGTGCTTTCAAATTTGAAAGAGGAAGTAAGAGAAAAGAGGATAACGATAATGAAAGTTAGGCAAGCTTTGGCTCAATTTTAAAACAAATGGGAACATTTTTTTTTTATATAAAAAAATAATTTCTTTCTGAGGATTTTGTGCCCTCCTCTCTATTATTTATCGCCAGCTTCCTAATCGTTCGATTTTTGTGAAGTCATTCTTAAATCGGATAAATAATTTACCTACGGTGTTAACAAGACGTAGTCAGTGTTTCACCGCCACCGTAAAATCTGTATTTATGAAAAGTATCATCCCTGTTTTCTAATTTTGACATCTAAAACCAAATCTATTCCCTATTGTTTTTTTAAATTGTTTTCCCTTCTTTTATAAAAAAAAAAAACAAATATTATATGCATGCTAGCCTCTACTTTTAGTTGCTATGTACTATACATAGCAACTCTCGGTTAACAGCCATGAAAAATGCTAACAAATGATAATTCATTCCTATTACTCGTTCCATTGCGCTGTCATATGACGGGTAATAAAACCTGCCAGCAACCTATAAACCTCGTCCGTGGTCACGCGGCATTTATATTAACGAGCTCCACGTAGCTTTTCGATTCTCCGACAATTTCAATATTTTACTGCCGGTATTGTATCCAATTTTAAATAATTATATCGGCCCTTTCTACAATATTATTACTCTATAGATAAAACTGATATATAAATGGCTAACTGTTTTTTAATCAGTGCTATACCTTATCTATCACAAAGATTAACATATTAAGAAAAATTTTATATTTCTTTATATTTTTTTAAAAGTAAATGCGAGAACAACGTGTTTAAATACAAATTTTAAATTAAACATATTTATTATATATGTTTATGGTACCTTTCCAATAATAAGAGGACTCTTTTGGACTGATGCTGATGTTTGTCTATTTGTTTCTCGATAAATTTGAAACGCCTAAACTATAGTGTAACTATGTTCGGATGTATCTTCATAATCACCTTTTAAAATGTTCATACTCCATTATATAAATACTTGTTGGCTGAAAACTACACAAAAAATAATATTACCTCTTTCTTTTCATTACGAAAAAGAAAATGTGAAGAAAAATACTAATTATAAAGGCATTATCAAGAACTGGAATATGGTAATCAGTTATATAAATAACAGTATGATTGTTTACTTTTCAAACTTAAAATAATGAAATTGTTAGGGCAATAAAAGAAAGAAACTGAGCTTGTTTTATATCAGCAAAAACACATTAAAGATTTCGCTATTGAGCTATCGTTTCCTGTTCCAAATGTACTTAAGTAAAAATATTTATTTTTGTAAATTCGTTGAGGCTATAAACTATTCAAAGTTATTGTCCTCGACAGAGAGCGTAATTTAATGTCTCCATACAAACATATACTCCATCCGATATCGCGTGTTCCATTGTATACAGATTACCTTCCACATAATTTTCAGACACAATACAAATATTAACGAGGACGTATATCGACACGGGTATCGTCGATATGATATTAATGTCGTTTTCGCATCCCCAGCCGTAACAAGATTTCTTTGATATTGAGGCCATTAATATTTCCCTTGCGATTTATGGCAGTTTCGCCATTCAATTCACAATACCCTGCCCAAGATCAAACCTAAATCATTCAATTTAATTATATCGAGTCGGTTCACTTCCATTAATTTGTGACGGTAACTGTTTACGTAGTTTTATTTTGTTGTTATTAAAATAGAAAGTCGGATTGAGTCATAAACACAGTAGCAAATGCCGAAGAAAAATTATATTTCGTGTTTAAAATGTTTTAATCAGTAGCAGGCGTAATCATATTATGGATATTCTTACATAAAATTTTAAAATTGACAGCGTACTTTCAGATTTAGATCTGCTCTTGACCAACGTAATGAGTAATCCTCCCCCACCGATGTGTTTCGTGTTTCATTACGATCTCCTGACTTCAAAAGGAAAACAATAACTATGGGATTTTATTCAATTCCTAAAAAAGGTGACACATGCCGTTTTTGTTTATTTGATATTCTTTATTTTATCTTATGTATTTTTGAGAACTGAAGATTTTCTCCTCCTATAAGTGTCGAGGAAAAATATAGGTGATCAATAAACTTCTATTAGTTTCTAAAAATATACGCGTGTATTAACCGAATTAAAAACAATGTTCATAAAAAATAATAAAACAGTGTGATGTTGATATTGTTATCGCAATTTTTAACAGTAATTTTAATCCAGAGAAAACGTGGTTTTAATGATTGGCTAAATGAACAGCGAATTTTAAGGTCAAAATTGATTTCCTTTATTTTTATTATCAAAATATAAAGCAGATGTTGCTGGTGTCGAAAAATCCCTTCTTTTTCCTTTCTTTTTTACTATTGTTTGTTATTACATTGTTGTTAAAATAAGGTATTTTCAGCGCTTTTTTGTCCTTTTAAGACATTAACACGAAACGTTTAGTGGTATTAATTGCGTTTAAATCATAACACGGTGATTCCCGACCCCCGGCGTATAACGTTGATTTATTTTAATTGACACCCAAAAGACCTTCACCCACCAGACCTTATTTTAATTGACACCCAAAAGATTTCCTTTAATATACAATTAGCACACAGATTAAACTCAAATAATTTAGACACCAACAAACAACAAAACGCCACAGGGATTAGCGTTGCGAGTTAGTTGACAGAGCGTGATACAAATCGACCGAACAACCGCTAACTGCTGAGCGCGGTGAACTGATGCATCTTCCCCCATCTGTGTAGTGGTTTACCCTTACAACCCATTTTACATATTTATTGCTGCCCGCAGAGGGACTGCGCGCAGAAAACAGAGTATATTAAATATTTTTTGGATCATTGATGGAATTTTTGCATGTACCATGGCGAGTTCATTTATGCGACATATACTGCTTAATCTAACACATGCTCATGATATTAGTCACGTATTCTAAATGAGTTACGGAGAAAACGGGAAGGATATTAATAGTCACTTGACAGAAGTACATACTCTACATACTCATTCTTTTCCAAAATATTTATAGATAACTTAGCATTTATACTAAGTACTGTAAATTCAATTTATGTGGCGATTCATTAAAATATGATACCTATAAATTTTCATGATAAACAGAAATTTCGAAAACTCTGTAACATGTTATGTAAGTTTTGCGAGAAAAGTATATTTTATTAACTTATGGAAGGAGAGCCCAAATTTATATGTTAGTTGTTACTTTATTTTGATCATTTTTACGGAGATTTACTCGTGTAATTATGTATTTACATCATATTTATTTTAAGCACGCATAAGAAGGGGACACTTTATGAGAAATAAATTCAAATCGGCTCCTGTTTTTTGAAATGGTATTTTGATTAAGTATTTTTTGCAGAAAATGGTATCATGTAAATGGGTAATTATAGTTAAATAACCAAAAAAACTTTATTTTTAAATTCCACAAGAAGGAAATTCATATAAGTAATATCAATGCATTTTATTATTAACCATAACTTAGCCAATCGATCGATTCAGCGACAAGTCGAATAAATTCAACTTTAATCGATAATAATGAGTAAAAAGCCTCAGAAAAAACCAATGTCTCTTGAATGAGGCTTCATTTTTGGAAATATATGAGTAGATTTATTTTACCGGAATTTAAAGATAGAAAATATTGAAAACAGGAAATCGAAAACTAATTATCGGTAGTGAACACTGGAAAAAAGTTTCCAGATTTCAAATTTTACGAGTACTATTTAAAAAAAATTTGATTGCAAACCCAGAAATTTTTTTTATAACTATATAGCAATATACGGATATACAGCATACAGTTTCCTTTATCTATAAATAGTATGTAATAAGTTATTTTATAAAGAAAATTTGCCAGGGAACGCATAGATTAAATTTTATATTAATTACGATTATAATATTTAAATTTCCTACATATAATGTTAAATTCATAATTGGGTATATTATTTTACTCCATTTTGACAATTTATTTATTAATAGGAAATTGCCAAAATTTTGTTTACCTAATTTTTTAATAATGCTTTACCACCGAACGAATTTTGTAATTATTTTCTCTCACTATTTACTATTTCATATTTAAATCATTTTTCTATAAAATGCAACGTCTGATACTTTTAAAAATAATTTTATTATTTTCTGGATATTTTTAGTCAAAAATTCCTTCATAATCCTACAATCATGAAAACATATGTACGTGCATACAAACACACACAGCGCTTCTTAGCATATGCCTTTCAAATGAAAATATAAATAATTTACCCAATTTCTCCCGAAGTGAAAAATATTCTTTAATGAAAAATTTAAACTAAAGAAAAGATACAAATTTCAACATTCGTTTGACATAGACATCGTTTCGACATGAACATGAAACAAATTGAAGATGTTGGTAACAAAATCTATCTACCTAACATAATTTCATCTCAGAGGTATCAAGTAATCCTGACGTAGAAAAGGCAATTTGTGGTTATGGTTTTTTAAAGTTGTTTTTGAATTTATTTACATACGTATAATTATTTAAAAGGATTTGTAAGGCTAAGTAATGAGCTAAATTAGGAGAGATCCTATATCTACATATTGGTTATTACATCCAAGTTAAGGTGTATGATAAATTACATATATATATATATATATATATATAGATATATATATATATATATAAATATATGTATATATATATATATATATATATATACACACATACACATACACGAATAAGGTACAATTATGATTAGAATTTCTGTTGGTTGCATTGGAATATATACTTTTCCACAAAGATATTTAAAAAAAAAAATGTTTGCCACGTATGTAGGAAATCTTTGAAATCAACGTGACCCTGACTCTATTCTCCATTAATATCTTCAAAAACCGATTGGAAAAGTTCTACCAATTCCGTACACCAGTATTTGCCTTTTCCTCAAACCACTATAACTCAAGTCGATATTTTTATTGTAATTTTTTTTCTTTCTTAAATTTAACTTAATTTTTTATTAAGAATCTGTCTCCTTTTATAAAAATATGTTATATTTATACATGTAAGTTTGTCTTAGTTGACTTTAGGCAAGATATAAATCTAAAACATATGCAGAACTGTAAATTCAATTTTGGTTAAAAGAAATATTTCTGCACGATTAAGCAGTTATTTATTTTTTTCTAAAAGTCTCCTGCTCTTTTTATATTGATTCTATGGGACCACATAATAAAACATAACTCCAAAACAAATTTGAAATAAGCTAAAGAAAAAAGGTAAAGTTAAAAATAAATTATAAATATACTCAAATGAGGCACCCGCAAATCGCAAAACTAATAGCTTCACGTAGATAATATCTTTAAGAGTATTTCATCTATTATGCATATCAATAATTACTTCCACATGACAGAAATTTTGATTTTGAATTTTATACTTTCAAGGGGATAGTATTAAAATACGTACTACTTGTATTTCCAATAAAAATTTTCTTTATTTAGCACTTCTTGATTACTGTAAATGCAACATTTTACTAGCGGTACGCAACATCTACGTAGTACGCGATATTATATTCGTTGAAACGTTTTCCTACAAAGTCACTACATAATGTGGAGATGAATAAAATATGGAAACTGGATTTTAATTTAGCAATACTTCCATAAAAAATGCAGAATTTATATCAAATGTTTAGTTTGTTTTCAGCCAACAATTTTTTTGGTGATTTTTGAACTCAAATATTTGTCAGGAACGCGTTTATTCCAAAATTGTATTACAGAGCACGTGTCGTAGAAAATGACATTTTGTACGTTTAAACCATTCCACGTCCTAAGGTTCATTGCAATTGAGGTAGAAATTTTCACTGCTGCAAAAAAATAATGGTTATTGTAAGTAGGTAAACGGACGTTATGCATTTTGGAAATTGTCTTGAATGTTAATTTACCAAAATTTTTATCTGCTGTCATAATTATTGTTCCTTGCCTTTACATTAAAATCATTATTATTTCTATTAAGCTTTCACTGTGCAAGAATATTTATATATTTTATTTAAAATACTAAATATATTTATCATATAAATTCACTAGCTGTTGCCTATGACTCGGTCTACGTATAAATTGATTAACGATCAAATTTGTTTTTCCATATATGCCGAATGCAAACTTAAGATGGAAAACATTAAGGGTCAGTGTCTTTGTGTAGTAATTGATAAATTTTTAAAGGAGTTATTTAATAAAGAGAGAATCGTAATTTAGCAGCACGTTTACAAGGCATTTTTATTATTTGTATTAATAGAAACCACTATACAATTAAAAGGGTTATGACGTTAACAAAAGAATTAAAGGCTTACAAAAATGTCGATTCCCATTGTAACACATCCTGGGCAGATTTTTAAACCCTTGTTATAATTTTCCTGTTACTTTTATTGGTCCCTTTAGACATTAAATTCTTTTTAACTTTAATCACGTTTTTTCCAAGTCAATTGTTATATTATTTGCTTACAATTGTACGTCATAAATTAATAAAAATTATTCGCAATACATTAGCTTGAAGTAAATAAGAATGTTTTATTTTTAATTTTACATAAAGTTTTGTATTAGTAAGTTTAACATTTTTATAAATATACATAATCAAAAAAAGGGGTCATATCTCGTGAGTTATATTTTATATTTTCAAGTATGAAACAGTATAAAATCATTGACCTAATAAATGTATTCTTAACATATGTGGAGGCCTATAGCCTTGGATTGTTATTAAAAGAAATTGGTCAAGTTTTTTAGTTCATCAACAAAAAGAAACGGTCCTTTAAAGCGTATTTTTTATTATCTATAGCGTCATAAAAACCTATATGGTACCTCCAGTCGACTTAGAATCATAAATGTCGGCATAATAGACGGTCTTGCAAAAGGAGTAATTAAAAAAATCAATACTTTTTAATTCTATGTGTAATTATACATTTTTTTAAATATGCATCCGAAAATGATATGCTAGGCAATATGACAAATATTGCCTAGCGTATTTTTTCGGATAGTGTTACGCACTGCTCATTAAAATCTATGAAGTACTTCCTATCGATCTCTAATTTTGAATGGACAATAGCAAGTAATATTTCTTTACTTTTAACATAGTCTTAAGTACTGCTCATTAAAACATATATCGTACTTATGATCCATCTACGGCCTTGAAAGTCGATATAATAGTCTCAAAGTACACGTAAAGAAAATACCCCAAAAATTAAAGATTTCCGGTTCTATATGGAATTATCTATATCTTTTCGAATTATGCACCTGTGAAAGTAGTAGTAGGCAATGCATATACTTTCTGAAAAATTAAAGTATTTTAATAATTTAATAGAAATACCATGTACCATTAAATGTTTAGAAATTTGTAAATATGTACGTGCTACTTGTGCTTGATGGGTTTGTTGGAAAATACTTTGCATTCAATCATTTTTCACAATTTATTAGTTTAAGACCAGTTTCAACTAAAGCATTGCAAAATATGCTTCAAAATTGCAAGGGAAGTTCATTTGTCCTCAGAAGATGAACTTCTCTCGCAATACTCAGATTGAAACACTATTTTTTCCAATCTCTGTAACTCATGAAGTTTTAATTTATTTTTGTATTTGTAGTATTTGTAGATTTTATGACTATGTTATTAATGCGTCTATTTTTGAGTTATATAAACAAGTTGAAAGTTAACTCAAGCTTTACTTCTAACCTTCGGAGAATAAAAGAAAAATCTGTTTATCGTTGTGATCTAACTTCATTTTGATTGACGAGGAATATTTACAAATATGATTGGTGTTACGTAAATAGGTTTCCAGTATTTGCAAAATGATTTTATTTCATACTTTATACGAAATGGCAAATGACTTATTCTGGTAGCCAACATATGAACAAAATTTATGCGAAGCTTTTAATATATGAGAATAGTGTAATTGTTCAATTCTGATCAAAACAATTGTGTTTGCAGATCTAATTCCGCTTGAGGAGAAATGGATTGGGTTTTGTACAGTGGGATAGCCTTTCGTGAGTTATTTTATGTTATGAACGATCTGAAAAACTAATTTTATTTTCGCCTTATATAATTCATAAGTAGTGTTTGGCTGGTGAAATGAGGAGTAGTATTAATATAAATTCTTGCGATGCTCTTCTTTGTAAGGAAGTCGTTGTTTATTTTTGTATAATATGGTAATTCTTACTTTTATACTTTTTTTGCGTTTCCACCAGATTTATTGGAATTTACAAATATTAATTGTTTTTATTTTAATGTCTACTCTTCAGCTGAATGAGGGAATAAAATTTATTCTTAGGTTAATATATAATTACACTTCATATATTCATAAACTTACTTGGGTGTGATTCAAGCTCACGCGGATATCAAAAAAAGATGTTCATTTATCGTCAATGTAACCAAACTCGTAGGAGATAAAAATGTTTATCGCAATTTACATTGTAAAACAATTTGATAAAGGAATAGGTATTAAAAAAAACTCAAAACTAGTCTAATGTTATGGTAATTAAATAGGGTTAATATATACAATTAAATGAAATTACGTGATGTAGTATTATTTCTATTTTCTTTAATTTCTTTACCATAACCTAGGTTTCGTTGTACTACAACATCTTCAGGTGGGATAGTAGCAAAGATTGTCTTTGCTAATGTCCCAATCTTTGTTAATATCTCACCTGAAGATGTTGTAATACAACGAAACCTAAGTCGTGGTAAAGAAATTAAAGAAAGTAGAAATACTACATCACGCAGTTTCGTTTAATTGTGAATAATGAATTTCTACAAAATTAACGCCAAATATATTCAACATTTCAAAGGGTTAATGTACTTAAAATTCAGATGGTTTGTCATATAATTATTTTGAGCTTTTATCGATGTTATCGTTTAAGACCATTACATATTAATATACATTTTTTATACACTACAATATCTTATTTGTTTGCATTGATTTCTTTGTAATTTAATATTATCAAATTCCATGTAATTAATTTCCATTTACTCCATCTTCATCACATTTCTCTTACGGTTAAAATTATTTGAAACATAATATAAATGATGCCATTATGATACCATATTCCTGACATTGAACAATACGTAGTTCTGTGTCGTACAAGGTTAAAAAGTCTTCCTTACCTACTTTTTAGGTCAGTATATCACGTGATAATCTATATCACATAAACGTTACAACTGAAGTAGGTGCTTTTCAATCTAGAAGCGCTTATACGCGGCAACTCTTGCACGAGGATTCGACTTCAATCTTGCAATGCTCCTAAATACATGCAGTATCTCTGGTTTTGCTTAGAGAATTTTTTCTTCCTAGCCGTCTATAGTTTATCATCGCATTTCAGACGGGGAAACTTTACAACCGACAGTAGGCAGCAATGCCATCAAGTCGCTTTACCAGAGGAACATCAAATGTTTATCATGGACGTGTTGCTAAGACGGAGCTTTTATAGCTGAGAGCACGCGAAAGTACTTCATATTATACGTATTGTAACTATTCCGCGCGATTAGGTTTAAATACCGAGTTTCCGCTAATGTAATAGGTGAAATTGTTATCTTAATTAGTAAACTGATGATGTTCGTGCATTATGTCAGGTGCTATTACGAAATCATTTCGAGGACATGTTTAACAGGATTTTGTAACCGTAACTGATGTGTTTATTAAGCTCTAATGTTTTACGTAAACGTTCTTCTAATTGGCAGAAAGTTAAATGGTTAACGTGATGGGCGTACAAGAACAAACGAAATGTTTTGACTGCGTTTTAATGAATTATATTTGTACGAGTATCTGTTTTGAAATGTCATAAAAAAGAAATCTATTTAACAGTGGCAACAATTGCTACATTTTGTAGAAATATTTTTCATAGCAATTCTATTCGAATCTCATCAAATTACAAAGGGAAAAACGAAGTAATTTTTTTATCGTGCAGTACAAAAAATAACAAATGAAGAATAAAATGCATTTTCGTCTTGATAATTTATATTTCGTAAACCTAGCTTTACACTGACAATCCTAAAAATAGAAATCAGTGACATTATTGATTAAGTAAATTCATTGAAATTTCATTTTACCATATTATTTAAATTAACTGTTACTTCAAAAGTTGAATAAGTAAGTGAAGTGAACCGTTTTCGTCGATTGAACGGTTATGCTGTTAGCTGTGCACAATTCCAATAGTTAGCTGAGTACCGAGGGTAGTTAGTTGCGAATGATCCCCCTGTCGACCTAGTTGTTTGCTTCACTTCACTGCTCTAATCGACTATTATTTGATGTTATGGTGGACTGTAAATGGAAAAGGGAATGCATGGAGCACTGCATGTCCCGTATCACTGCGTATCTGCAAAGAAAAGATTTTCCTCGTTAAATCAATATAAATAATTTTAATTACATAAAATCACACCCACAATTTTTTACACAGAATTTGAATATAAAAAAAGCAAATATTTAAGGTACGATGGCACAAACATGTATACGGTAGGAATATAATCAAAATATTGGTTCAAAATTAATACGATCTAAATTTGATTCAAAATAAAAGTTAAGTCGACGTAGAGATAATTTGTGAGTTATTTTATTTCAGTAAACCGATTTTTTGTTTTGTTTTATTATTAATTTTTATAATTTAAGATATTGATTTTAGAAATATTAATTACAAATTTAATTACTTTTAATAGGCAACTATAATATACATTTTTAATATAAATTATTATTTATAACACTTATAATGAAAAAAAAATTGATATTATAAATAGGGACCTTCCAAAATTGGCTCTAGTGTTTTCTTATTCATAAACTTTCCTCCTCATCATAGCAAATCTACATACTATCTTATCTACATCCTATCTTCTTTCGTATCACTTTTTTTATCCTTGAAAGGGAACATTTTTCACCTTGTTCCAAGTTACATTTTCTCGAATTTTTCAGAAAATTTTATGTACATGAAATAAGTAAGAAATGAAATGTCCATTTAGACTCATACAGTTTTCTTTTTTAATTTTGGACAATTTATTTGGTGCTGGTATTATTATTATTATTACTTAAACAATATTCGATTACGTACTAGATATTCTTCCACTTTTTTTTTGCTATTCGTCATCAAGTCAAGTTGGAACACACTTTTCCTAAATATGATTTTAAATGTTTAAGGTACTGACTTTCTTTAAAATAAAGCTTCAACGAAGTGCTTTATTGTTCCTGATTTATACACAAAAAAGCGAGGACAAAATTTCCTTGAAATTAATCGAACTTTTTCTTACTATAATGGAAAAGGGAATGCATATTGATTTCGATTTCTAGATTGAGTGGGTCTTCTCAATTATTTATATTTTCGTCAGCAAACATTGTTATCTTTGCTGTCCACTTAACGTGAGAAGCATAAATACTTCGCGTATTCTTTCTCTTCACCAAGTGAGGTTTTTAAATTCCCACCCCATATTGTTCATCCTATTTAATATACAAGATTCAATTTAACAAGTATCTACAAGATTCAATTTGACATAACATCCCGCAAAACTACGAAGTCATTTAATGATATATAAGTCTATTTATTTCAATAAGAAACAAAACCGTCTTCATGGTATATTTTGATGAAAAGGTAAAATGTTGCTATTCACAAAGATATTATTTCCTGAAAAACATATTCATACACACTATTACGAAATACATCATTACAAAATATAATGTGATCATAACAGTTTAAGTAAAATCAAAAGTTTTATCCTGTTTCTGTACCAGTGAAAATATTTGTTAATTGTGAAGATTTTTTTTTCTTTTAATCTAGAGTTGAATATTTCTGTTGATATTTTGGAAAGGCCTAAGTGTCTTACAATTTTATAGGAAGAAAAAATACAGGGTTAATTTCAACCCGATATTCATATTTTTCGATTAATAATATACTCGGATTTTTTATTTATTAGATTTTTATTCTATATTTGTTAGCATATTACATATATATATATATATATATATATATATATATATATATATATATATATATATATATATATTTGGTTTTATAGATCTTCTGTCAATTAAATCTACCTAGAAATTTTGATGTAATTCAAGGAACAAATTTTTTTACACAGCTATATTGTTTTATACGATATAGTTTATAGGACCGCACAAGTATTGTAAAAATGCATGTTCAAAAGTTTTATATCGTTTAAATACTCTGCAAGGCTGGAAATTTTTAACAGTTATTTCAATAAATAGCACAAACTCTGATCTTAATATTTGTCCATTAAATAAAATTATCTATTTTGCAAAATATTTTTCACTATTTATGCAATGATTCAATAGGTAAGTAAATAAGATCGATCAATGAACTTGATTTGCATTAAAACCTATCGCGATCAGAATTGATTAAAATTTCATCAATTCTGGTTAAGGGACAACGCTAAATCTTACTCAATAAAAATGCAAAGCCTGCAAACATTTTTTTCAGTAAGCAATTGTGGCATAAATACGCAAAAATAATGAGAAAAGTTCATTTATGCTGCTGAAAATAAGTCAGTTCACACCGTTGCAGTGGCTCTTCTAATTCCGTCTCGGGGGAGGTAAGTCGAGTCGGCGTAGAGAGGGCACTTTACAAGTTTTTGTATTTCGTGAAGTTGTTTGTGAATTCGCCTTCATATAATTGTTCAGGAGGGTAGCGTAGCAGGATGAGGAGCCACAGTCTTTGCGGTCGCGTCGTTGCTTATTAATCTTTAATGCCCTCTTTAAGCTGTGTTACTATAATTGTTACATTTAAATAAAACATTAACTGAGGTACGTTTTATTTTTTGAGCTCTCTGGAGATTTGTTTGGTGAGATGGTTTATCGTTTTTATACTTTTGTCTTTTTGGTAGTAGAAACCTACTTGGGTATATCTTTATATGGAGCTAAATGATTTATTGAAATTTAGAAGCGACTTACGCAATTTTACACACACACACACACACACACACACACACACACACACATATATATATGTGTATTGCCAACATCAGTCATAAATCTACGGATTTTTTAAGGTTTGTTTTTGTTTTTTTAATTGTCAATTTTATAGAAAGATACTGGACTATTTTATGAAGATTAATTCAAGGAAGGTAACTTTCTACGAATTATGATTTAATGGTATGTCGGATTAAATTGTCAATACAAGTGTGATATTAATATTGAAAATTAAGGGACTTAAATTTCAGTAAATTTATTTCGTAAAGCTTAAAATAGGCAATACATTCAATAGGGATATTTAGATATTAATCTGTTTAACATTTAACCTTAAAGTTTTATCGTATAGCTCTATCAATTTATTGCAACAAATTTAGTAGTAAAATAGTTTCTAGAGGTCAACATTTTAAATGTCTCACATTTTTAAAAAAAAACTTTTGGACACGAAATAAAATTTAGAGAACATGCGTCCCATATATGTACATATGGTGAGTAATTATTGCAGGTGATACGGTTTTCTTAAGTTGTTTTAATTCATACCTCAAAGCGTTATGTTGCCGGTACTATTAGTTTGTAATTAAATACGTAAATATCAAATTCCCTGTAAACCAAAAAGTAATAAGAAATTATTGAATTTTTTATATATACTCTACTTAGGTAACCTATCTATTATATATGACTATATTTCTTTTTGGCATTAAATTGAACAGTCGTAAAATCGACAGTAATGAGAAAGGGGAAATCACTTTATAAGGGGAATTTAATTATTTATTATGAATATGTTGTTTAGATGAAATTATCGTAACCGGCTCTATACGAGAGTGTTTAAATATCCTCATTCTGTATTTGTTTTGAGAAAAAATATTTATTCAAACTAATAAATATATGATTTTTATTTGTTTCAATTAAGATTCGTTATTGTTGTGACGTAAATCAGATTATTTAATTAAATTATTTCATTTTGAAAATTGACTAGTTTTTTCTTTGAACACAGACAGGAAAATTAATTAATGATAACGACTATTATTTAGAATCGGTGCTATATGGTATTAAGGATAATAAAAAATGTTCAAAAAATTGCTAATTTTAAAAATTTAATTTATATGATTATACGAACTTTTTCACATGCTATAAGAAACTTCAAAATTTATGAATAAAAAATATGCAATAATCACTCATATTTTTAATAACATTAAAGAGTTCAAAAAAAGAAAATAATAAGTTCAAAGGGGAAAAAGAACGAGAATAAAATATATAGAAATAAAAAACAGTTCCTTTGACTAACAAAACGACTACAGAAACATTCTGTATGACATTCAAGTTAAATCTGGATTTAATATAAAAGTGTAATTTTAAGAGTTTTAAAGAAATCTTGCATTACGCTGAATAGAAAATAAGTGATATTTGAACAAAACTACCGTTTATAATTCAAAGGCCTTTCTAATTCTATCTCATTTAATATAACTATTAAGTGGACTTATTCAAATACTGGCGGCTATATACTATTTATGTAATCTATGCGTATAATATGATATTATTAAGTCTAGTGTCAGGCGGAAGCGTACACTCGCCGACAATCGGTAGCTACAAAAAGTGTCATAGCGAAAGTGACAAATTACGTTTACGTTTGTTATACAACTGCTATTTGCTTTGAGTAATGGTGGTGTATTGTGGAGCTTGGCGCGAGATGCTATCGAATGGAGGAGGCAACTCGTCTCATTCAAAGACTGGAGACAAACAACGGCAAATACAAGTAGTTATTAGTGGTGTTGAGCAATGCTAAAGTTCTTTCAGCCAGTATTCGGCACGATTGATAAATATATATTTGTTAAATATTTTTATCCAACAACCTATTTTCCTAATCCGTGTGAATGTTCAAATTATGAGCGCGTTATCTATAGGGAGAGCATAATTACGTAAACCATGCAAATCTTACACTCAGAAATGTTTTATATCTATTAACGCTCAGCATAGTATAAAAGTCGTCTTAATTACTATTAAATTCTCTAATCAAAAATTAGTAAGAACTTAATAGTTTAGCACTTTTCGTAATATTAAAAAAAACAAATTTATAAAAACAAGGGAGTTATGGTAATTAAAAATATCTAGTACGTATGGTTAAAAGGAACAGATAATAGAAATACAAGTAGAGCAGTTAAACATTTTTGTTTGGCTTAGGTTTACTGCAATTTGTCACCACAAGTATAACATTGAGGGGTAAGTTTGTTGCTCGGACAGGTTTAGAAGGACGGCCTGTCGCATTCCAATTATTATTGCGCCTTTATTGCCTTGTGCAATTTTAGGCTTTAATCGGCGCTTGTTTCGAGTATTATCCATCAGTGTTTACGCAAATATGTTTGGGTAGTTTATGATTCTGCTTTATATAACTTTGTGAACATATCGATTTCCTCTTTAACTGTAGGAGTTCATAGGTGCTTCGTTTGTTGCGAACCATGTGGCATTTGTAATTATTCGCTGCATTTTATTCTAGTATCTTTGAATTATCTCAATATTGGAATGGGAAGCTTTACCCCATAACTGGATGCCGTAGTTCCAAACTGGTTTAAGTGTAGCTTTATAGAGTAGCAGTTTATTTTCCAATAAGAATTTGGACTCACTCTCTATGAGCCAGGTTAAGATTGAGTTAAACGAGTAATTTAAATTCTTTAATTTTAATTGACTTGTATTACTTTAATAATTTTAGAGGCAATATCATTAGTCGAAACCGCCACTTGATAATATGGTATGAGTCCTTCGTTTTCATTTTTGATATTTTTAAATAAAAAGGAACAAAATGAAATAGATTATTCTCTACAAGTGTATCTATATGTACATACAAATATATACGTATATAACACTTACCAGGATATGTAATAGTTACGGAGGATGTACTTCTTTAAATTTGGCTGAAATACCTAATAGCTTCATCGATTTGCTTCCAGTGAATAACTAGCATGAATCAGTATTCTAAAAGATGTTTTGCAAATTCAAATTCTTTATGATGGTACTAATGCCCGTATATCAAATACACTTTCATATTTTAAATTTACTCCTTCGACCTTTCAACTGATGAAACTAATACAAAGATCTTCATCGCACAAAACGAACATAAGTATTTTCACTTAAATATAATCCAATTCACAAATAGCCCCCTTCTTAAACTCGACTGCAAATGCAGATCCATTCCAATAATAGCTCATTTGCGAAGCAGATTCCAAACCCGGGCCCGCGGATAGATATCTATCTACGTACCTAGGTGATCATTGCCTTGCCTCTGTTATACGCGATTTTCGTTTACACATGAAAAGTCGCTCTCACATTTTCTTTTGTCGCAGCATCTTTTCAAAAAAGTTATTCGGAGACGACAGCCGGCCAGATTATGCTTCGCTAATAAAAGTACTGGCTGTACGTTTTGCAAGCACACGTGTAATTAACACGTGGCGGCGGCTATGTAGCTACCTGCACGTAAATAATTTGAATGGGTAAGTGAATGTGTGTTTAAATTAATCCCCGGGATAACGCGCGATGTTTATGAGACCATATCAATTTCAAGTGTGGCCTGCGTTTTAAGACTCCGCTGTTATTTGCAACGTTCGTGTGTAAAGCTGGTTCATTTGTAATACAGCAGTCATTCTTTTATTTGATTTACTAAATTTTTATCCAGATTGTGTGCATTTTTGCCTGTTTATCATATGTAAGATGTAACTTAGATTAAAAATGCGACAAAGAAAATACTTATTTGTTTTAATCACGTTTATTTATGTACACCAGTTAATTAAAATAAACCATCCTTTGAAGAAATTTCGACAACTTGGCTTGAATCATTAGTATAAAATGCAGTAATAATATTCAATAAATATAAAGTAATGATATTCTAAAATACATTTCGCCATAAAGAGAAACAACTTCGTTTTAATTTGTTGGTGTACCTTAACGTTAATTTTCCCTTGAATATTCATGATATATATATATATATATACATATATATATATATATATATATATATATATACATATATATATATATATATATATATATATATATATATATATATATACATAGCTTGCAAATGTTATCAATCGTATCGTTTCTTATAAAGAAAACAACAGAAAGTAGGAGATTTGAGCGAAATTGATATGTAATATCAAAAACCGTACCACATTTTATTTGTGCGTTCCACATTTTAAATAGTACCTACCACCTGACGAGTTCAACTGTAACATGGCAAAGTATCATTAATTTGTTTATTTCCAGCACTTATAATTACGACATTGTTAGAACTAACTTAAATTCTACTGCGCGGAAATAAGTACGGTCCCCTTAAAAAACATAACGTTTTTTTTAGTTCCATGGTCAGAAAATTACAAAAGTGAGGGAGAAGTAGGTCAGAAATGTGTAATTATATATAATATGTATAATTTAATTTTTTCTATAAAAATATAAAGGTAATTATTTCTGTAGTATTTGCGTAAAGTATTTCATATTTTTTCAAGTTCAATACACTTTCATAACAGTAACATTTAAAATGTAAAAAAATGTTTTAAAAGTAAAATATAAAATAAACTGAAACGTTAGAAATTAAAATATCACTTAATCGAATATTCTGTGACAAAGAAAATATCAATGCTGGTTAAAAATAATCGTATCTTTAGAAAATTTGTATAAATTATGAAATTAGTTAATTAGTGAAAAGTAGTACCAATATTTCCTGAATTTGGGAATATCATAATACTGTACATAATTACATGAACGGAAAGATGCAGTAAAATATACAGTGGCCTCGTTTGGGGCTAAATATAAGACTGATACATAAAATCTTGAGGGCGTTCCAGTTTGTTTATTTGTTGTTGTATTTGTCATATTTTTTACTTTGATAGAAAAAAATCTGTTAACATTAGATCGCACACATCGAAATAGTTAGTTACGAGTTCAAACAGAGGCGCGGGGCGAAGCAAAGGACAAATTTGGCCGACAGCTCTTCATTTACAAAAATTAATTAAAATTTTGTGTCAACCGCGGTGGAAGCATTGTTAAAAACGTCAAAACGGCTTATCTTTTGTGGTAGCTGTGACGAAAACCCTCCTCTAGTCTATGTGGGAAGCGAAGATAATATTTTGCATAAACAAAAGCAGCTTTGCTTCGCTGGGAAGTCGCAAATTCGCGTTTCCATTTGTGGGCCATTATAATAGAGGATTAATGACTGCAATTATGCTAGTTGCATATATGAATTATGTCTTTTCTCTATGGAGGATTTCGATTTGCCTTTTGGAAAGTTTGAAAATACTTTCATTTTTGCTTGTAAATTTTTTTATTGAATGAATACAAAATTATTTGCAGAGGTGGCAAAAAAACTAGACCCACTTGGTAATGCATGTAATGTACTTAAAGAATTTTTGTTTAGAAAATACTCGTAGCGCTCATTAATGCTATATTCTAAATATATTTTCCTTTTCTCGGAATTCAATATCAATGAATATATAAAACATTTATGATTTATTTTCAGAATTCAGATTTTATTCAAATATAATTTCTAGTTATTCAAAATAATTTGTTTCAATGAAATGAAATATTTATAGTGAAGACAAAATACATTTCTGCCTATTTTGTTCATTTCCCCCACAAATAATTTCAGTGGCGTGCATATATATAAGATTTATTGTATCCTTATATACATATAATATAATATAATTTAATATATAGAATTAGAACTAATTTTAGTATTTTACTTCACATAGCATGTTCGATTTAATGAAATGTTACATTATGTGGCATGTCTGAAGCTGAATCATAACTATTTTTGTATATGTATAAAATTTGGGCACGATTACACACATGAACAATTAAAAGATTAGAGAAGCTTAAGATCACCTATTATGAAATAAGCGTAAGTAATTTTAACGGCGAATAAGTCCTCGGCATCAGTTTTAAATGTTCAAAGAGAGTTACAATGACGGATCATCTACCAAAGTAAATTATAAACCTCATGTTGTTGCAACTGGTAAACTTTTATACCGACTGGAGGTGGATAATGGGTGTCACAGACCTTGAATTCTGAATAACTTAGGTTTCACTAGAATAGTACCCGCGCTAAATTTTTCTTTGAAATAATTATTAAAAATAGCAATTTCAAACTTTAATTACTGCAGGCTTTTCAGTTTTGTCCATTTGATTTTCATCTGCAATCTAAAAATATTTTGATGCACAGAAGCTCTCTTCAAACAAAGAATGAAGATGCCGAAATAGGTATTTATGGATATCTTGAAATTTTTGAGGAGAGATTTTTCTAAACTGGTGTAAGTTTTTAGAATGCAGATGTTTAATTAGAATTCAGCGGGCTGGAATAAATCATAACTCTGCAAAAATAAAATTAATTATTTCATCAGTATTTGTTTTACTTTTATGGTCTGACCGTACAATTTTCTAACCTCCATCGTATACTTGGTTATCTACTAAGGTTATTTTTAATTCCTTTATTCATATATTTCGGTAGAGTTGAATTACAACTCTTAGACCCAAGCGTTACGCAACTAATATAAATTTCGGCAAGAGCAGTAAATGGAAGACTAAATAAGATAAAATAAGGTGACGAGGTAAATGAAGAAAGAAAAACTATTTATCATCGTAAACTTAATATGTGGCTCATCTTATATCATCAAATATAAACTATCGGAAATCGTTTGGAAATATCTTTATTTAGTGGCGACAGACAAAACAAGGTATTTTTTCTCAGTTGAACATAACAAAATACGATAAAAAATTCAGTCAACCCCAAAACTGGATGGTTTACCCGTCAACATCATATGTGCTATTCATAAAATAAAATGTTTCAATAGGTTAATCGGTATATTTTAATTTGTATCCTGTCTTTTTTTAATTTTAATCAGTACATATACGAAACATTTTTCGCCTACGTTTTAGAGTTACAGCAGTAAAAGGCAGCTTGCAAAATATTGCTGCGAATATATATGAATGTAAAGTTATAGCTAACCTCCCCGACTTTACTTGGTTAAAAGAAGTACTATGTCTGCATTTTATATTAATATTTTTATTGTTAATATTGCAAGTAAAATAACTAAATTATAATACACTGTATATAAAGGAAGAAAATAACGACCCAGATATTTTTTAATAAATTAAATTTAATAATGGAAGAAGTTATAGAAATAGATGAGCACCTTTGAAAATACTTTTGAAAATTCATGACGCAAAAAAAACATTTCAGGAGAGGTTTATATATCGTTTCATCAGCGCTATTGACTTGACTCAACGGGAGATAATTAAATATACAGAAACATATATTTTGGATAGCCACTTTACTTTTTTGAGAAGAAAGCCCCGAACCAGATGGTGCTGGTAATAGTCACAGGTCTGTACAAAAAGATTACGGCTTGGACATATTTAACTATCAAGTTTTTCAGTTTTATATCAACACACATCATCAAACAATTAATTAACAACATCAAACAATTAATAAATAAAAGTCGTAGATGACAACTCTCATTAATTAATTGTTCGATAGAATTAGTTGCAAAATTGAAAGGTATAGCCAACAAAACATCCATGGATACACCCATTATAAAAGATAAATCCCAGAAAAGTATTGAGAATTTAAAAAACGAGTCGACTGTTTTTCAACTTACGGATATTACACATATTGTATGGCAAATAATAAAAATACATATAATTACAAAAATCGACAAATTATTTTATTCATTTCCTATATTATTAAAATAGTTTACCATTATATTAACATTATACTAGTTATAATTAAACACATGTAAATGTTTTAGTTAAACAAAGAAAAAGACAGTAAAAGAGAAAAAATAATATTATTGACTACAAGGATTCATTAAAATATGGAAAAAGATAGCTTTAACTTTACTATCCCAATTGAATGTTTCATATTCAGCTATAAATCTGCGATATACCTACGATGTTATTCAAGTAGTCAACTCTATTTAATAATATTCCAATAAAATAAGGTAAAAATTCAATGCAAAAATGAACAAAAACAAATTCAATAAAACTTATTTGACTTCCTTGCCTATGAAGAAACGATACATAACTGGTGCAGCTCTTCCCGAGGCATTTGGTGCGACCCTTATTGGGTTTATAATTACAGTGATGGATCAGAAGAGTTTCAGGGGAAAAGGATATGTGACTTGGTAATCACATTATATGACGACTGTGATATCCCAACTAAAGAAAACGACGTCAGCGACTACCCTGGTATTCAATTGTAACAGGAGATAAGTAACTACTGAAAGCAAAAAGCTGAAAAATTAAATAAGAGTAGGGTGGTTTTTATTCTAGGGAGATTATTTTAATGATATTAATTTTATGTGTTGAGAAAATTAATAAAAAGTAAAGTAGAATATTTTGGATTTGTTTGCTGAACGAAGTGCAATAGTAATTTGTAAGACTTTTTGATACCAAAGAATCCTTTGTAATCTTTGTAATATAAAAAGGAAAAAAACTACATAGCAGCAAAACAAATTGTATCTTTGGGGATATAATTTCTGAAATATTTTAAGAGATATACTAAGATATAAATACACGAAGAAGAGACGTGAAGTGTTAGAAAAAGTGATATATAAAATCTGTATTATTTGTGGAAAAGTATAAATACTTAAAAAGAAATGTATATAGAATGACGGATATAGAATATTTGAAACATAAAATGGTTGGCATAAAATATGCAGAAGATCCTTAAGACATATTATAATGATACTTACGATTATAACAAAGGAAAAAATATTACATAAATTACGCAAGTGATACCGAGATCACCCGATAACATAAAATTAAAACTTATACCATTTATGAAAGTATAAATGATTAAGTTCTTCTAAACATCTACATTTAGATATAAATGTTGACCTAAACGGAGATGAAGTAAATAGTATTCTGCTCTATTAATCTTGTAAGCACCCAGTCTTCTTTTCTGTGACCGCCAGATCATAAAACGAGGGCGTGTCCTGACGAACGTCAGCAATAAAATGAGCCGGGACATGGACGGATCGTAAAATATGTCCAGCACAGGTTCAAAAACAAAAAACTGTCCTGCCAGACTCAGCGTGTCATCATTGCGAAATAGTTAACGAATTAAAGGAATCAAACAGTTTGGCGGTTTGCCGAATTATAATTTGCTGATGTTAGCAGAGAATAGGGTAATGAAAATTATTCATCGTAGCGTATTATTCCTCGTAGCTACCTAGGCTTCGTTCGAACGATATTATTAAGTCGGCAACTAATAAATGGGTAACTTCAATTCATCAGCATTAGCTTAACTGAGAGTTAATCAAAATGTTTCCGCTTCTTTTTAAACACATATTTGTGTTCAACTCATGCTGTGTTTTATTTCATTACAGGAGCATCAGTGAAGTTACAAGATAATATAAATTTAACCTAGGAATAATTTCAATAAGTTTTTTAATTTGTCTTAATTCAAGATCACATTTATTTAATATAGAAAAAATTACAGTATATTTCATCGATAATGTTGTACATTCTTCAAGCAGCTCCGATTCATAACATTACAGGAACAGTGTGGTTATATAATAAATAACGAAGTAATACCCACGTCAGAAATGTCATTTTATTCTGCAATAGAGTCATGTTATTACTTGCACGCTATTTGACATTGACGTTGATCTTACATAAGTGTATGCCGACAAAGACGAAGCGTTTGTACCACCGCATACATTATTTACATCGAAATCACCTGGATATGTTCTCATTTTCTTGTGAACTGAAGACATCGTAACAGTATTAAGTCATTGAAAACATATCCTGGAACCAACATAGGCTCAGATCACGATCCATTGGTTGCTTCATTACAGGTCAAGTTAAAGAAAATTAGAGAACCATCTAGTAAACACAATTTCAACTTGGCACAGCTACGAGATAACGCGGTTCATACTATGTCAGTCGCGCTATTTAAAAATAAATTACAAAAATTAAGTTCATCTAACACAAGTCCTTTTGAACCAAAACCACCACATTAAAGGAAATAACAGAGGTAGTGATAAAGGTGGACTAAAAGCATTTGAATCCATCAGTACCCAGAATTTAGAAAAAAATTAGATAACATCTGAAATACTTGACTTGCTAACAGCTAGATTTAATCAAAAGCTAAAGATGAGCAGAATATGAGCTTCCATTTTGGAAATTTGAAGATATCCAAAAATAAAAGAACTACAGAGAAAGCATGATAGTTTTAATATACATAAAAAGATTAGGGAAATATATAAGACAAAACAGCATCTTACGTTAATTGTCTACAGTGGAACTATCGCTACCCCCTAGGGAAGATAAACTTTACATGTGGAAGCAATATAATAAAAACCTATTTTTACGGTTCTAGATAAGACGTTTCCCTACCTATCATTCAAATTGATCATCTTATAATTAAATCAGAAATTATCTATGCGATTGAAAACACAAACTCCCGTAAAGCCACTGTACTGGACTGGAGTCGCAGTACTGGTCGATCTGTTAAAGTTAATTGACGGGATTAAAATAAAATATCTTATTGATATCTTCAACTTTATATATTGTAACGGCAACATATCTGTTGAGTCGTTCAAATTGACATTCATTACCCTACCTAAAGTAAATAATCCAAGAAAACGCAGCAATTACGTTACCATATCTTTAATGAGTCACGTATTTAAATATTTCCTCAAAATAATTAATTGCCGAATGTACTCCAGATGGCAGTCAATATTCTCAAATAGCTAATTCGTGTTTCGATCTGGATTTGGAATCGTATACGCCCTTCTTGCCTCCAAAATTTTAGTGCAACCGTGATGGGACGTAAATAGTGATTTCTACTTTGAACATGCGAAAGTCTTTCAAATACTAGGGAAAGTGGGAGTAGATGGTTGTAACTTCAAAATAAGCAAGAACCTCTATTTGCAACGAATGAACCTAATAGTCGAACGGCAGATTTCATCTTAAGTAGAAATCTAATGCGACGTAAGATAGAATTGCATACTCTCACCATTGCAATTTAATCTTTTTACCAAATTAATATTTTCAGATGCCCCAAATATAAAACTGAAGGAATATCTGTAAATAAAAAACTCATTAATAACGTCAGATACGCAGATGATACTTTTATATTATAATTAAGTAGTATCCAAAATCTTTAAATACTTCTCACTATGTAATCAACGACACCTGCAAAACAATAAAATACACGATGGTAAGATGAACACCGGAATATAACTCCATCATCATTATAAATAGAACTACTCTGGGATGAGATGATTATTATAAATATCTCAGAGTAATTATAGATGATATAAACGATTACCGTTTCGAAGTCCGGTATAGAATTTTGCAAGCTTGAAACACTTAGCGCAAGTTGAAGAAGATCATCTGTGATCGTAACTTAAGTGTGAACCTGCAAACACGTGTGAAGAGTTAATTCGTATTTATATCTTTCTATATGACGTTGAAACGTATATCATCACTGAAGTGACAAGCAAGAGAATTCAGGTCTTTGAGATGTGGGATGTAACACAGAATGTTGCGTATCTCGTAGATCTAGGAAATATGCAATACTTCAGCGGATGACCGGAGATCCAGAGAAAGAGAGAAGACACAGAGATCTTAAAAAACATAAAAATACGCAAGCTCCAATATCTCGAACATATCGGGCGCCAGAGAAAGTACACAAATATTTCATTTTCAGTTAATAAATGGGAGTCCCCTTTTATGATTATCTCTTGTATCTAACGATAATACATACAATTTTTACAATGGAAACAAGTTCATTTAAATAGATAGTCTTAAAAATAATTTTGTACATACTGTATAGATAGTCACTCTGTCTCTTCTATTGTACACACGCCGTTTTGCTCTCAACACTAAGAACTGTCCTGAAAGAAACTACTCTATCTGTCTTTGTCTCACAAGCACTGTGTGAAAATGTCTGTCTGCCTTTCCTGCAATTTGAAAAATCGCTTTGTGCGTATGTGTTTTTGAGATGTCTGTAGTTGTTTATTGAATCCATGGATGAAGAATACAAGTGTGCTAGATTTTTTTATGCGATTCTAATTTTCTTTTTTTCTTTCTATTGCTGAGCCACATAACGTTTTGAAAACCACATAACCAGTATCAGCCTTCATTATTTGCCTAAATAGCAAATAGCTAGGCAATTAGCTTGTAGCTTAAAAACTAGTTCGTAAAAATTAACACTTTTGAATAAAATTTCTAACATATTTTTATGTTTTATTTAATAATAAATGAAAACTATCATAATTACTAGACATTTTGACCTCGACTTACTTTATTTTTTTTAATTCACCCCTCACTGAAAAAGTTTACCGACCACTAGGTTTTACCATACTACAGCAATTGACACATAACATAATAAGCAATAAGGGCTCAGTTAATAAAACAGAGCGTGGAAAACGCCATAAGATACAAATGTTTGAAATGGAAGATTCAGTAAAAAGGAATCGCGAAAAATGGCTAAATTTTAAGCAAAAGTTCTGCGCTTGATTTAATTGAAAATGTTTACTTTTGTGCAGTAATGTCTGAGGTTGTAATGCAATTTTGTAAAAGGAAATTTAAATTAAAATGCTAATAGAAATCAATCCAAAAACTAACAGAGTTTAGAAAAAGTACAGAAATACATGTCTACATGCAAAAATTTGTTTTTCCAAAAACGCACTTTAACATTTTTTTGAAACCGTGTGCATTGTTGACACTTTAAAGGTTGAATGGTATGGAATTACATTTTCCAGGGGAGAATCTAATAGGGCATATAAAAGTTAACTTGGTTCAACATGGGTCCATACCATGAAATCAGCTCCAAGAGTCTTGCAAAAAAAGAACTTAACGAGGCCAGCAATAAAACTTTATTGCAACATCACAAACAGCTCATTTGCAGGCCAGCATTTCATAATGTGAGTGTACCGTTAATCTATCACGTTTTGCTAAATTTCTTTAAAATTCAGTCTCGCTACTTACGAATATCCGGTCTATGTCGCTTCGTGTCACACAGACAGACTTCGATTTCCACTTGTAACAATGTCACGTTAGCAATTTCATTCTTGTTATATTTACAGCGTTACATTACATTTTTTTATTTTTGTCTTTATGTGAAAAAATGTTACCCATTTTTTTCTTTTTTTCTTTTTATTGAAACTTTACGTTATTGCTCTCTGTGAATTAACAAATTTCATTTTCAGGTAAAATTTAATATGTCTACACCAACTGGATTGAAATCAACAATACTAAAAGGCACATCGACAACCGACAACTGAAATATAATCTCGCTTTAGTAAATGACAGTATGAGAAGAGTAACTGAGAATCTGTTGCCAACAATCTTGATGAAGAGGTCTTGTCATTTTTAAAACATAATTCAGTAAGGCCTTACTAGCCTTAAAGCCTTACTAGCCAGAGTTAGTATCATCAACTCAATATACAAAGTAAGATATTCGACAGAAGGAGATCTGGCAGGAAAATAACCCAGCTAAAGAACCTACGCCAGTAGTACAATAAAATAATACATTCGTTTCTTCTAGTAGCTGCATCCAAAGTTCGAATAGCCATAATGATCGTCAGCCTCCGTTAAGTGAAGGTATTATAAGAAGAACAAGGTTTAATTATCGAGAAGATCAAAATATGTACTTTGAATAAATGGGAGCAATATTTTTTTGTAGATTATTGGAACCAATATGTACTAGACTCTGTATGACAGAGTCATCTGCACCTACTGATATAATAAATTTGTCTGACTATTGATGCGCTTGTCGATGCCCATTTTTGTAAATGAAAAGTTATGGGCCTTTTTTCCTAATGATACTCGCATAATTATGTATCCTTAATTTCCCTTTTACTGATTTGAAAATTACTTTGAAATCGATCTAGCAGTTAACTTTTCCATCTAAATTTAAAGGAACTAGCTGACCCGTGCGAAGTCTTCGCACTATATCGCCATCTAGCGTGTTCCAAGTATACAATTTGGCTAAGATATTTGATGTGTCGCCCACAGATGGCGCTCATGCCAATTGTTATAAAAATTAATTTTTTTATTAACAAAAAGATTTTTTTCGAATTTTTTTATATTTTTCGCCCAAAGTAGAAAACATAAGCTTTAAGTGGGTATTTTTTTTATTTTTTTTGGTGCAGTAGTAAACAGATCGAGCCGCTCGACCACAAAACACCTTTTAGAAATAATATATTTAGATCATTAAAAAGAAAACTTATCGAAATTTTAGTAATTTTATTTTGTATATACGCATATTGTTCAATTATTAGGTTCTATGGTATATAGTTTTAAGGTATAAAGGCAGGCCAAAGTCAACTCCGATATGATTAATGATTACATTCTCCTTAAGGAGATATAAATAGGTGTAATTTCAAGTTCGTTGAATATGGCTATCAGGAAAAATGATGAGAAATAAACTAAACAAGAACAACCAAAAAATATGAAGACAAATATAACTTCGGTTTTTCTTAACCAACTAAATATAACCCAATATAATCAATACAATTTTATGTCCTATGCAAAATGAATGGACGACAGTCAGTTCAATAAAAATGATTGATTCGTCATCTTTGTGCGGTTAAAAGAAAACGACACATGCCAAGCAGGGCGCTTTCCACCCACTACTGAGACTGTTATTCAATTTGCAGTCGCACTGATGAATGCAACAACTTTCCGGAGAAAGGGAAATTCAGCCTGGTAATTGCTTTGTACGGTGACCGTAAAACACTTAATACACATAATGAGAACATAGGTGATATACGATGAAACGAATGTAGTAAAAGAACGCAGAAATATTAAAAATAAATTGTCAACTAAAAAGGCCTAGTGTGAGAGCAGTAGGGTAACAGTAAAGTAGAACTCGATAATTCATTTACTAGGTACTACTTTAGATTATGTCTCTCAAAATAGTAATAATAACAATAATAACGGTATTTCATTGTATAGTTGTGACTAAATCGTCGAGATATCAGCGTATAAAATACAATCATCGTAAATATGTTGTTGCATAACACAATTGTAATTTTAAGGAACTCTGTAACTGCAAAAGAGCTCTGAGGCATAAAACAACGAAATTGTTAATATTTAGGGGGTTAACTAGAGGGATTTCTTGGACGTGGTACTTGTTTTCTTGCGTAATTATGGATACTGGAATTGTATTATTACATTTTTAAATATGCTATTTGTATTTAGTTGAACCAACATGTGTGAAAAATATTAAGGGAAACTCATAGGACGGTCAAGGGACTTGAAAATTATTGTTAATTTATTAAATCGTGTAAAAGACTAATCGTTGGGAACTAGAAAGTTATTTTTAAAACATTAGTGGATTTTTCTTTTTTAAATTAGTTTTTTCTACGTCAAATGAGGCCGATTAATATGAATTATTTATATTACATGATACGATAGTTATTACTTAAGATGAATACTCAAAATTGTTATTTGCCTCTCTCCCACCATTTCAATATGCGAGCGTCTCTTTAAAATTAAATTCTATATAGTTATAAATGCAGTTTTAAACTTCATATAAAATATTTACATAAGTGAATAACTGAAGCTTATACTTTATTTCGATAAGGCACTAAAATCTTCTGACAGATGGATGATTGCCAGATTTCGCTGTTAGACAAAGGTTTTCATTTGAACATGTTCAATACAGATTTCAAATAAAGGGAAAAAGAAAACTTTCCTCTCATTAAACATAATGAATATTTAAAATCTGTATTGAAATTAATCGATTGTTCTATATTTAAGCGTATTTTTATAATTACAATAAAATTGGTACATATTTTCTTATTTATTGCTCTTCGAATTTAAAAAGTTCTAATGATTTATTCAGTAAGAAAAAATTATGAAGGATGAAAGTTTGAAAAACATGAAATCTCATTTCAAACTTTTCACAGGAGCCAATCAAAATTTCGAAGTATTATGAAACCAGGAGATGTCTAAATTGCGTAAACTTTTTTTCTAATAAAAAAATATCAAAGCGGATAGACCTAAAAAGTTGTTAAAAATTATACGAGTATCTAACGTTTAACGATGAAATTCACTGAAAGGTTCAACTGTGTGACTGGCTACAAAAGTTAATACCAACTATTTAGATACATATATTTCGTTGAAATGTGTTCCATGGTACGTATTTTAGTAGAGTTTCCAACACCATGTTTGAGAAAAAAATTAAAATTTTAAATTTTTATACACTGTCATCTAAATGGTATAAATGTTGCTTAACACATATGTATATAAAGCAGAAACCTCGTCAACTATTATTACTAAAAATAAACTTATGTACTATATACGTTTATCTTGCAATATATCGTAATATCCATATACGTTATAAATTTGAAAGAGTTCGATTAATTAGCTTTATATTTAGACCACAAAAGTGAAACTTTTTGTCAAAATTCTTTGGTTGAAGTTACAAAGATCACAAATTAGGACATTATTAATTAAGGACATTATTTAACTAACTATACGCAATTATTAGATGTGTTTTTTACTGATATTGTTAACTAATATTCAATATTTTAAAAAATATTTGTAAAATTCAGATGTTTATAATTCCATTCTTTCTTGTTGTAATAAATTATTTTAATGGGCTAAACAGACGTTAAACGTATTATCGTGAGATATAACTTAATGATTTAACTTTACTGTCTGACAAACCGAAGAGTAAGTCTGTAGAAGAATTAAAATTATGATTTTTCAGACAGGTAGACCTAATATTTTAGCAAAACTCGGTTAACAAACTTTAAACTGAATGAAGTCAACAAAAAAAAATGTAACGCAGTTATCACAACATCATAATTAATAGTCGAAGGTCTCTGCGAGCTAAACTAGAAAATAAAATCAGGTCCAATCGACCCCAAAAATTCTATCCTTAATCCGACCGAACAACAAACCAGGAACCTCCTGCCTAATACAAAATTATCTTACTAAAGATTAATAAATCAAACGCCCATTGTAGGAGACATACCTCTGTAATACCGCCCAAGACTTGACCCACAAAAGGTGAATGAAGATAACGGGCCTTCCGGATACCAGCGTCCAGCCAGCTATTGTCCTTTAATATACGCCACAATTTGTACACAACATTTAATGGCGGAAAGGAATCATTGTTAGTAATGCGAAACCATCTATTTGTGAACAAAAATTTCTTGCGGCGACTTCTCCGGCGCTGAGGATGCTGGGTCACTTTGCACGGCCGTCGACCAGTTCGTAATTTTATTTGTTTAACTGGCCAGAGGGGGCGATAATCTAAACTGCATCATTTTTTTAGACTATTTGAGGTTAGTATTTGACTTATTTGCATTAAAATGTGTCAGTAATAAATGAAATAGTTATGAATCTGCTTTAGTTTCTTTTGCATGATCGATATTTGAAATGGAATTAGATAATTAGGTGAATTAGTCAATATATGAATATTTTTGTCTGCGTCCAATTACCTAACTGGCAATCGAATCTTGAACGATTGAAACCATGTCCCTTTCTACTTACAATATTTTTGATTTGATATGATTTTTACTAAATCATTATGGGACCATTATCCGATCCGACACTAACAATATTTGATTTGAATCGTGAAATGGTTTATATTATAAATATTATGTTTGCAACGAATTATGTTACTGAAATCGAATCGTGTACAAATGAAACCATGTCCCTTTCTACTTACAATATTTTAATGTGAAACATCTATAGGCGCAGGTATAAACCAGATCGTTGGCGTGGCGACGCTTGCCGTGGCGACGCGTCGCTACGCTATACTAAGATATATATATAGTCTATATGTAGTAGAGTGTACGGTATGGCGACGTGTCGCCATGTGCAACCGACTACTCGACCCCTCCTCACTCAGTTCGACGCTGTTGTTTACTACGGTACACATAACCTGTTCTTTATTATTTTTGTATTAATTGTAAATAAATGTTTATTAAATAAAGTCACCATTTTCTGTAAGAAATTTGTAATACTTTATTTCTTCATTATGTTATATTTAGTTCCTGTAATAATCTTGTCTTTTATGCATATACTTGTACGATCACGATGTTTCACATCTGCCAGGCGTCCCGTGACGGCTCACTGTTTTTTGATGTGAAACATCTATAGGCGCAGGTATAAACCGGATCGTTGGCGTAGCGATGCTTGCCGTGGCGATGGGTCGCCACGTTATACTACGGTATATATATAGTCTATATGTAGTAGAGTGTACGGTATGGCGACGTGTCGCCATGCGCAACCGACTACGCGACCCCCTCCTCGCTCAGTTCGACGCTATTGTTTACTACGGTACACATAACCTGTGCTTTATTGTTTTTGTATTAATTGTAAATAAATGTTTATTAAATAAAGTCCCCATTTTCTGTAAGAAATTCGTATTATTTTATTTTTTCATTATGCTATATTTAGTTCCTGTAATAGTCTTGTCTTTTATGCATATTACTTGTACGAACACGATGTTTCACATCTGTCAGGCGTCCCGTGGCGGCTCACTGTTTTTTGACTTTCTGTTACGTTCCGATTAGTAAAAGATTTAGTAAAAATTAAAACATTTTTTAAATGTTTTTAATTTTATATTATCTTTGATTGGATTATTATGAGACCATTACCCGACCTGGCACTTCGACAATATATTCTAATTGAATACGATTACTAAAAACACGAAGATACTAAATAAAAATACACTACCTTTCTATTGGAAGCGTAAATAGAGTAGAAATATCACTTTTTTTAAATTTGTTTGTGTCATTTTCGTATGTTAAGTTGGGTCTCATTTTTAGATACCTTTCTGTTTTCCATTGCTCACAAATTATAAAATGGATCTATAAAATTAAAATTTAGGTAAATTTGGTAACACAATTCACAAGCTTCTTAAGTTTATATAAAATTAGGTATGAGGATTTTTTAAAATTCTTTTTTGTTCTTTATCGGCCAATATCTCCTCGCTCACCTGGAATTGCTGGACGAAACCGAGAGGCGTAGTCGCTTGTTCGACATACTTGGGCTTTTATATTAAAATTATATTCAATTATACTTACCTTTTTTCATTTCCATGAACGACCAGTTAAAAATGAAAGAGAAGTAATTTTTGACACAGTTTTTTTACAATTTTTTCCATTACATATAGTTTTATATTGACGCATACATGCGCAATGAAAGCGAATCGAGTGACTATTTTTAAATTAATGGATAATTAAATTTCACATATAAAAGGGACCTAATTAATATAAGCATAAATACAATAGCCACATATTAAATTATGACTATAGTCTATAGAGCTAAACTATAGTTACTATTGTAATATAATAGTATTCCGTTTTCGATAGCCAAATAAAAATATATTACATTTATATTTACGAGTCTATTATTAAAGTATGCAACTTATCCAGTAATATATTTATTAAGTTGTTGTAAATAAATAAAATTGTGCAATATAAAAAAATTGTGCAACATGATAAAAATAATAAAAGTGTGATTATCTTAATTTTGTTATTTGATGCCACAAAGTTCTCATTTCATGGCTGGTTTGTTTTACATACCATAAATATGTAGCAAGAGTTACCTATAAAATTGTAAATAGTACGTTATTTTCTACTAGGTAGTCTGGCTACACTTGACCACTAACAACATAGGCATTCTACTCGCTTTACTACCACATATTTTGTACAATTTCTTGGCGTATTAAAATATTCCGTATATTATTTATCATTATTTAAATCCCGTCTATAATATTTCATGCAATTTAGTTAATGTTTTGAACCAGTAATATATTCGTAAACTGTTTTGCAAGATTACAGAAGACATTCCGTTTTTAACCCTTATTATCGTCCATGTTTATAATAAATTGCGATATGTTTGGTTTGTTCAAAACACATTACTTCACCATTATATACTTATGAAACTACACGAATGCATCATCTTCATGAAAGTAATTTATTTCCAAAACCAAATCATGTGCGAAGTGCTGGAGAGATGGAAACTGGCTTTACGAAGGCGCCCAGAAGTTTTCATAACGCACTTTTTCCTGCAAAAAGAAACATTATTAAATGTATAAATATACTTATATTATTATAATCAGTAATTATTAGAAAATAAATGACATAAATTCCCATTGAGATGAGACAAATTAACTACAATATTTTATTAAAGGATATTGAAAAAAATTCAGACTATATTCATTACATATAATGGCAGTATTGGATAAAGTTCAAATGATAAATTGGGAGATTGGAACCAAGGAAATTTCTTTTGTTTTTTTTATTTATATAGACAACATAAAAATTACCTTCTGCAGAGTCTTATGGAATAAATTTACTATTATTTATTTTTGTTTTTCCAACCCTATTATTGTTTCCGTTTGCATAAAACAATTGACAGAAAATATACAAAAATGGATAAATTTCTAATCGTTTCCACGATATCTACTTTGAAATGTCGTCTTGCGTATTATGTTAATAAAACGCTTTTCCTGATTACGTGTATGATTCGTGTAATACTACTTGAACTTGGTTGAGTTCAGTTATATACATTTCTGGGCATGTTCACTTATGCATGTGTTAAAGGCATGCAATATCAAAGCAAAATTCACTGTCTATGTTTTTACACCGTCACGAAAAATTAATTAACAAAGACACAGCTCTCTCCTGGCAGTGTTTTGCGCTATAATCTGTTGATATTATTCACGATGTATCTAATTATAGTGGATTATGCAAAAAACTACTGTCATCTATGGTTCATACCATTTCGTATGTCAGAGTTCATAATTTAAGATAATTTAAAATTTACCCCGCTTTTTATTGTAGTACCACAATATAAGCACAGTGAAAAGCGATTTTTCTTATTTATCTAAAAGAATATTTGTATTTTTGTAATACAGCTTTTGTAGTTTAAGATCTATTATAATATTTTAACAAATACAAGTAAATGAAAGTAGGATATATCTGTTCAAATTATAAGTATATATCAGTGGGAGAACCATTAACTCCGCTTATTTCATTCCACGGTTAAAATTTTTAAACAAGAAAAATAATTTTTAAACCTTTGAACGTCAAGTTAGGTTTTAAAATAAATTCAATAAAATTAATCTCAGGCTTTCGCGTCATCCACGATTAAACTTGAAAAATTATTTATCAGGTTCGATAAAGTTAAGCTAGCATTAAAAAGTCCCTTTGAGCCGACGCTGAGTCTAGGCGGCGAGTGTTATTTGCTGCGATCATAATGGAATTTGTTCTAAATATTAGTCGTTGCGACCAATAAAAGGCGCCCGCAATAAACACAAAATGAAATATGTACATTTTTCATGAATACAAAAGAAAACTTCCCTCCGAAATTGACGACATAAAATGGCGCCAATGGCTTAAAAAGGAATAAAGTGCCTCCCCCTCTCTTAACAGGCAGTTTACCTGTTCGCCCTCGCATAATATAAATATCAACTTCTTTATATTTTATTTATTGTGCAACTTCGTGTAACTGAATACTTATTATTTCCTTGCGAGTTGTATCAGGGAGAGAATTTCACATGTTTAAAAACTTCCATTATATTGTGTTTGTCTGCGTAAATATGGAATTATGTTATGAATGAAGGTAGCGCAAGTGATGATAAAGGAGCTTTGTGAAAGGTAAAGCTTTATATTTTGTATAGTGAAACCGAGTTGCAAAATATAATTTGAGCAACCACCAGTTTTGATTCGTCTTTCAATTTGTTTTCAGATTATATTAGAGGTAGTGAAATCCACACAAAAAACTAAGCATTGATCATATTAAATAGACTATCACCATAACAAGCCAATGATTACACAGAATGACTTTCCTCAGTATATCTTCTTGAATCATTAATTATTTGTTTGTAGTTTTCGCCAGCACATTCATAAAATTTAACGCACAACTTCACACAGGTTTTGATATCTGTTTGTACAAAAGTATCTTCTTGTAGACGTATAGTGGCATTTATTTGCACTTAAATCCGGGCTAGGCTTTTCATTTAATATTTGCATCAAGTATGATACCAAAATATTTCGCTGTATATTCATATTAAATCGGGATATTCCATATTCTAACTGGGTAATGTTGGGTACTTTTATTTGTGCAGTCAATATGAACGGACTCGGTTTGATCCTATTTGATTCCCGACTTTTTGCCCCGACTGTAGATTTGGTCTAGACAAGTTAGTAGTTTTTTACCGCTTCTTTGTGACTGTTTTTAATTGATAGAATTGCCGTGCCATCAGCGAAGGTAAACATCTTGATTCTGGCCAAGAATGTCTCTGATATATGGTAGTATAAATCTGATCTAAAACCCGCTGCTCCTCTAAAGTATTGTGTTGGGACTAATTTTCCTTCTGCTATTATTGGTTATAGTCTTGTCCGTGTAAGTTTTTCGTGGACGTTGAATATTACACGGAGTAATAATGTGAGTCTAAATAAAGCTTCTTCACATTATGGTTTTCCTGGTTGTATCGTCCATAATTTGTGGATACATAAGCGTCTAAATGAAGGATTGATAGGGAGGATTATTTTATATGCTTTATATAAGTGAAATGTTTGGGGTAAATATTTAACCGTAGATCACAACCACAAACCTTTGCTACAAAGGCTACAAAAGTTGCTTTACTTCTGAATTTGGCTAGCCAATTTCGTTAGTTATATTGAAATAGTAATGGCGCTGTTGCAGAAAGAAATTTAATATATATTGAACTACCGCCTTCCTTCAATAACTTTCCGAAGCGGAAACCGTGACAGTAAAATATAGCTTCTGTCAAACTTACTCCTATCAAGATGGAAGATACCTTCTTTGCAAAAGGTATTTGGCAAGGAGTATAAACTCGCAATGAAAATACGAATATTCAAACAAAATACAAATAAATTAAAACAAGAAAAACATGAAATCCTTTTTCGCATTTTGAGCAAATAATTAATCTCTTCAAAACTTTCCCTTTAAATTTGTTGCGAAAATTTCTTTTGTTTTTCTCACTACGGTAGATACCCCGTATATATTCATTTCTTTCTATTCAATTAACGGGTAAAATAGCTTTTCCAGTTTCCTCACCGTTCACTTTAAACTCATTTGCACACTCTGCATGACTTATTCGGGATATTTTATGCCTTATTATGTCTTTTTTTTGACGAGAAAAGTTTATTTGACATATGGAATAGTACCAAGCAGGACCAGTGCCACTTATCATTTGCGCAGTTTTGTTTTATGGGTTCCGAAATTTTCTTGCGAGAGGATTCTGCGCGGAGCGCTTTGTCAAGTTTAAAAACCTTATCAAAAAGTTAAGTTATAATTTTAACTTTCTTTAATGTTTTTTGTGTTTAGCGGGCGGCAATTTTGACTCTGTTCTTATTTAAATGTCGACTGACGTAAAAGGCGTTGAAGTATGCACCTGGCTATTTGAAAACATGTCGACTTTTCGCTAAGCGCGCAGTGAACAAAGTAAATGGTCATTTTCTGATATTTTGTATATTAAATATTTTAAAGACTGTGAGCTAGCAATTTAATTTATAATAAATGCAATTTTTGTGTTCAACAAGAAATTGAATATTTTAAAGTTTTGATTTTATTCGTGTAACTGATAACATTTAGAGTCAAAAAGAAATAAAAATATGTTTTTCTTTCCTAAACTTTCTCTCAGACTCTGACTAATTATCTTCGTACTGTGCGCGGTAATTCTATTTGATCTAACATACTATTCGATTTGTGGATTGTTTGACGTTTTTCTCATTTATTTACTATTTATACTTAAAATATAATGAAGTATATAACAGAAGGATTTCTCACCATTTCTTATTACTCGTTTTTTATTTATGCCTATATAACTAATGCAGAACTGGGAAGTATTTTCCTATAAAATAAGTAATAGATCTGTGTATTTTAACGTATTTCTCTCAGTATTACTTAGAGAAGGAAAGGGTCGTAAATATAATCTACAACAGGAGCAATATATCCCGACTTCCTTTAGCCGCTTTTAGCCGTGTTCTGCTACTGGCACCGCCGCAATTTTTTTAATTGAAATTTACTTGAGGATTTTATTAGATATTTACATCGATTTGTGAATGAGTAGTCGTAAGATCTTCTTATACGACTTTAGTACAATCTATGAGCTTACACTTAGTCTATTCTATCCGTCCCTGCCTTTAACCTCTTATTATAATCTTACAAATCGAGGTTTAGATCACCCAAGGAGTTTCATATTTGTCACGTGTACACGATTTTATTTATATATACACAAGTTACAAATTTGCGTATTTTATTAACTTAATTTCTACACAAAATTATATTAAAGAAAGACATAGTATTTAATATGCTTGCAGGAAGTCAATAGTACAATACCTAATAATATAAACTACGCACCTTTCAATTTTCTATTACTTTCTCAATTTTGAAACTTCATTATAAAGGAAAATATAAAATAATTCCATTTACAAAATCTATACCTACAACTTTATTAATGCTCACTACAAATTTCAGCTAATTTGAAAAATTCATTAAAATATTGAAATAATAAATTAATTGTTTGAAAAGAACGGAGCGGTATTAATATAGAAAAAGTATTTGAAAAGTATTCAGTGACAAAAGTCGTTCGCTTTTTTAATTTGAAAAAAAAATTATCCAGTTAAACCGGATGCCGGACCACTTAATAAATAATTAAACATACTAAATTACCACTCATTACAGAAAAATTGTAATAACACTTTCATCGTCGGTCACTTCCATTGAACGAAACATAACAAAGAAAATACAGGCCGGAAATAATTTGCAGTCCCACTCATGACCGAGTACAAATGTCTCTGCCGAGCAAAACAATATAAGGAATACATTACATTTATGACCAACGGCCCTAGATGCTAAGACTCCACTCGCACCGTTCTGTCCTCCAACAGTTAGCGATATTGTGTCCATCCTCTCATGCCCCTCTCACTTCAATGCATCCAATATCCCCCCTATCATTACTCTTGGCCTTCCTTTCCTAGCTATATCCACGATATTGTCGGACGCTGTTACAAATTGAGTTATAAAATTGACAGGCATCGATGCTGAGTACGCATGGAGAGTGGGAATTAGTTGGAACTTAGATATAATTTTGATAATGCCAAGCTAATTTTTTCATGCTATTAAAATAACAAATGCTTATTGTAAGGAACTAGCAGATAAAAATTGAAAGTGGTCAGTTATAATCCTTTAGAAATATAAATTATAAATTACAAGGACAAAATCGTGAGACACTTGCGTGAAATGATTGATTTTGGATGCTAATTTTTTACTTACTATAGTATAGAGTGCATAGAGAAAATTAGTCAAGCATAAGTGAAATTTGCGCTACGAGGGTTTCCTACACATGTAGATATTTATAAACATTTAAAGGTACGTGCTATTCCTATTAAACTATTTACAAAATTTTAATTTTTGAACGAAAGTATATTGTCTACTACAACTTTCTCAGTCGCATGTTTAAAAAAATATTTTTGTATATGTTATAAGTACAAATTAACGTTTTCGTATCATATTTATTTGTACTATGAGACCTTGCTTGTTGTCAAATTTCATAATTCTAGGTTAATCTTTTAGGTTTTTATTTATTCACTCTTTTCAAAAACTGCGCCATAAATAACCCTATTTTTAGGGTTCTTCTTGATTGCGTTGACTTAGCAGCATGTTTTACTGTTCCAAAGGACCATAGACCTTAGTATTTGATATTAATTTATGCGTGATATAATAATTGAAAGGTGGTTCCAAAATCCCTAACAAAATTTTTGTTCGGTTACATACAATTCTTCTCTTGGTGATGCGTCATCCAGTGTGTTAGTCAAGCAATAAAGGGAATACAATTTTAACCGACTAAGAAGCACAAGTTTGTGGTTTTTTCTGTAATTTTGTTATATTTAATACATTAACTAATTGTATTTAACAGTTCCAACCATTAACGTGTTCTTTGGATTTCGCGAAAATAAAAATCGTTGAGATAAGTGATTATGGGGAATAAATTAAATAGTACATCCATTTTTACTTCACCGATATTGATTGATGAATTTGGAAGTTAACTGCTTTTATCTTGTAACATATTGGTTGAAAATGAGCAGGACACGCCTTTGATTGAAAATGAGCAGGGGCCTTCAAAGGTCAGAAATATTTGTAATAGCTTGAAATTATTTGTACATAAAAAAATTATGTAATTCCAAGATTTGAAATTTACACAAATATTAAATTTAGGCGTCTCCTCATATTTCTCTACTACGTGGCATTTTTTTGCAACTGTCATATCATCATCCCTAATTTGGTAGAGATATGTGAAATTGTAAAATGCAGATAGGAATGTGTTGTAATCCGTTAGTTTAATTATGATAAAAAATAATATTCTATATTCCTTTTTTTCTAAATTTTGCCAAAAATTGTTCTTTTTGCATAAATTAAAATAATTATAGAATATGCGTTACGTATATTAAAATAACATTGAAGATTATTTGATGTAACGTATTTTAAAATTACGAAGGAAATGCGATTAAAATTCATAACATTCCTACAAATTTATTTCTCATCTTACCTATGCTTTTCTTAATAACATTTCTTATTCGAATTTAACTTTTAGTCCCATGTTTCTTAGTTCAGTTTTGAACTGAATTATTCTAATTGGCCTTAATAGCAATGATGACCTCGAACTACGAATTAATTATCCATAAGTTTAAAAATATCTTACCGAATTTTCAGTTGGAACTCTTTTTTGGTGGCAACAGTCCGAAGCCATGCAAATGTTTGTAAAGACGAAAAATTCTTCATTATTTGTGTGATATAAATATACGAATCAACGCAAAAAGGTCACATAGCTTTTACAAGAATGACATAGATTTCACAATTATTTATTCACTTTCCGTAACGTATCGTTGGTTAATATAGATGAAAACTTGTACCTATACGGTTTTCTTGATAGCATTAACACCTATTCAAATTCTTGTATACTTCGTTCTGAACTAATTTATGCTAAAATAATTTATACTAGGATTAAAATGATATATTTTGCAGTTATTTTGTAATTCACTGATTTCTACGATATTAAAAATGAAAAAAATTACATTAGTATTATATAAATGGTTATTAATAAATTGTTCATAAAATAGCGAATCCATTATAATCACATTACAATGGATTCGTTGAAATTTTTGAATAGAGCATAAAAATATTACGGTTTTGACTTCCGTGTTTGTTAATTTGAAACATTTAATAAAAGTTCCACCAATTATCTATGTTGTTTAATAGCTTTAAAATTGTTCAGTGGTACCTAAAACTAATATGCGAAGTTGAAACAAAAATTGACAATTGTGAATAACAATGAAATTAAATAAGTTATTATTATCATTGGTCATGCTAACAATTATCAAAATATACTTAAAAGGCATATTAGCCACCTAGGGTAGAAAGAGATAGTAACTTTCAGTGCCTCATAAAAGTTTGTTTTTGAAGTTGAATATTCTATTTTTTAAATATTTATTGAATTTACAATATTCAGCGATTTGTGAGAGATTTAAATTCAGCCATAATATGAAAGTTTACGCAAATAGGAACCTAAGTAATGAAAGGGTAATCAATAATTTTCACTGCCTTAGCTTGATACACAAATGTCGGGTAATATCTAAAAAAAATACGCTCTGTTTTCCATTTGATCAGTTATTTGGATAGAAAAACACACTATCATCAAACCTAGGTTCAGCTGGCGATGTGATTGTTTCATCAACTATCAACGAATTTATTTCGTCTGCAATCACGGTTGCTCTATTGTTATCTCTTGGGGAGTTCCTTTATACATTTTCAGAGTTCATCATCAAACATTGACATATTCATGCGAGATCAATTTCGGGTATACTCTTATCACTGAAAAAAAAAAATTAAAATTGGATTACATATGACTGACGATATTTTATATATAAAAACATTTTAATTGAGAGCTAGCTTCTAAAAAAGGAAATAACATTATCGTAGTTTGAAAAAGTTATGGCTGGAAAAGTGTATAATAAGAATAACAAACAATTATAACGAAACGAAATATCGCCGCATTTATTTACGCATAAATAAAGTGAAAATGTGGCACAATGTAGATAGAAAAATCACAAATTTATCAAAATGTATGACATGAAACATGCTGTACAATAATAAAAGAGAAAAGGTAAGATTAAAAAAATAATGGGAAGATATTCTTCTACGAAATGTAAACTAATTGGGTGAGAAAGTCTAACTAAAGGATAGGGGAGAAAAAAAATTGGGGCGACCTAGTTCAAAAATGCTAACGTTATAGTGCATCAAAGATCAACAAACTATTTAAAACCAATAATGAACAGGAAAAATAATAATCCTTTTATTTTATTGAAATATATATATATATATATATATATATATATATATATAAATTATTTCCTTCCGTAACTACTAGGAAACCGAAGCACAAATGCGTCGTCGAAAGCTCATCTCCTATCACAAATTATTATTATTCACAGGACATTTTAACAAATTTTCTAGGACTTACCAATAAATTGACTAACCCCTTTATAACTCACAAGTTTAAAGCGAGTCGAGATCGTTTGCCACAGAACGTTCTTACGATCGTTAATAATTTAATCGATAACTGCGATACTGGGGCTGCTCATTCCAAAAACGCTTTGATTAATTTAAATTCTATGTTCGGAAGTTAGAATTAATATTGGCTCCAAGGAATTCCTTAATCGGGAAGTTTAGGAGGAGATATTTCTTTTTTTGTCTTTAAATGTTGTTAAAAATATATGTACATTACTGGAGATTAAACAACTTTAGGAATGTGTACTATTATTAGACAATTACATAATAAAACATTACGCGTACAATGTTAGAATTGAAAATCTTTACGATTTTATTTTTTGCAAATAGTTAATTTTTGGTCATGGCTTTAAAAGTATTTTTTTTAATTTTTGCGCATTTAAAATATTGACATTTGTTTTATTACCGAAAATAACTTTGAACTTGATTTTTGTAATAAATAAAACGATTTTCAAACGATGCTTCTTTGGGTGCAGTATTGTGATCAGTTTTTCATTAAATCTTCTGATTATTCCATCCATACATCCAAACAATCTAGTTAGAGGCAAGACGTTTTATAGTTTTATAGTGAACACACAAATACTTTAGAGAAATAAAAACTGGAATATGATAAACCTCCCCGATAGTTGCGTCTATCATTTTCCACGAAACGTGTTTCATATCTCATTTCGTTGATGGTTAAGTTAGATTAGGATACACATATACACATAAATAGGTTTACATTATCATGAAAATTCATACATAGTTTTCATCAATGTGAAAATTATACTAAGGGAATTTTTTTCTCAAACAGTTTGAGCTCAATTGCAATGATTTTCTTTTTTATCTTGAACTGTATTTCATGTCGATTGTGCTATCAATGATAAGTTGGTTGTTAATTTCCAATTATTGTTTTAAAATTTTAGATCATGAAAAATTATTTTTTTGCTTTCTCAATTTTTATGTTAATTTAATAACTATAATGACTTTTTTAAGTAGTAAAGTTATTTCTTTTTAAGTATCACCAAAATAAATTAAGTTTTTGTTAATTTAATTGTCAATCTGCTTCACATTTTCCTGTTTAAGTATTAGTTAAGAACTTCCCTCTAGTACGATTATATCCCTTACATAATTCTGTTTCTAATTATTATAAGCGTTGTGACGATGATTGAAAAAGAACTATATCCTCTATAAATCGTAAGTCAATTATTCATCTATTATTAGCGCCTAAATCATACTTTTCGTTTGTATATTCCCAACACAACCTAGAGATTTAAAAAAGGGTCAGATTTAAAAAAAATCCTCTTGCTGCTATTTTGACTGGAATATTAAAGTGAGCAATATTAATCTATTCAGTATTATATATAGATTTATTAAACTATTGATATAAATTCTAATTACTTTCTACTTCTTTTCGAAGTTGGCGTAAAATTTCATGTTTCTCCGATACATGTTTATATACATATACATATAGCGACAGATACATATAGCGACGTCTTCAAAATCTATCAAATAGCTGTTATCCAACCAAGACGGAATTTATATTTTTATGTGTTGCAAAACGTTTGATTAGCGACAAACTAGTACCCATCGTTAAGTCTAGTTAAGGCTTAAGCGACAGTTAATATAACACCATTATTTTACAGCGCGGCATAGTTTTAAAATACTATTCGTACAAATATCCCAGTAATTTTATATCACTTTTTAGTTTTTGGGTTGTTATTTTGTTTGCTATAAATTTAACGTGTATAATTTCCCTTAATTTTCGTGTCATTTTCTTGCAGTAGTAACTTTGGCCTAACCATAAATGATCTTAAAATTTTAATATTAACTTTTTAGATTTGGTTTACGATTCTTCAGTTTATATGTCCATCCATCACATTAAACATTTTAAATTACTATATTATAAGTAATTGATACTTTTTCCTGAAAATAAAACTACTCACAACTGCGCAGAGGAGTTAAGTAATTAAAACAAACTATTATTATTATAAAGAAAACATTTTCCGTAATTTAACCCGTTTTCAATATTCAAATTACTTCACATTTTTGTAGACACACCTACGATTAATTTCTTGGCAATTTTTTATTCTCCCGAGTTACAGGGAAAATTAAAGTCATATGCAATTTTACTTGCTTAAAAAACATGCGTTGTCTCATAGATCTAATAAATTTTCTAAACTGTTACCTAATTTAACAGGGTGTTTCCTGCTACGATGAACTTTAACGTTTTTTCTACTCAATTAACTATTCAAGATAAGGTTGTAAAGTTGCTGAGTTGTTCATGATTGATAACGGCAGCCGTTATTGTTATTAGTTTAAATAATGTTTGGTTGTAATCCACTGACTGGCAATTAGAGTTGTAACGGAGGGTCGCTTCTGATTACGCAAATATGAAAGTTCAGCAACAGTTAAAACATTCGCTTCTGGTGCAGTCTGTGCATATTTTATAGCGGATCTATAACGGATGGTCAGCGTATTTATTTTTTTTACGTTGCGTGGGGTAATGAGCAATACGATGAGGCGATAGGTTGTGACTCGTCGATTGATTTATTTTGAATTAGTGTATGTCACTCAATAATCAATATTATAGAGAAAGAGCATTTTCTGTTTCATTTTGTTCATTCAATGCGTAATAATTGCCCGTTGCGTAAGGCATTCTATATTGTATTTCCATGTTTTATAACTTTTACATAATTTTACGTTTGTTGGTACACTACTACAAAAAATATTCCGTACTGTGTGTTATATAAGACGTGATAGTAGTTGAAGGAAAGTTTAAACAGATGTAAAGGTACTCATTCCAACAATCTAAATTAAGTGCGGTATAAGACTATCCAACTACATAGGTAATCCAGATATTCATTTTTTGTTCAACACAGATATTATTATTATAATTATATATTTATTTTATATTCATATAACATGTATTTTATTTCACATATTTTTAACAGACTTAAAAGAAGGAGAAGGTTATGTGTGTGCATAATTTTTTTTTGTATGAACACCGATTGCTTTGAGATTTCTGCACTGATTCGCGTGATTATTTTTTGTTTCAAAGTATATATTAGTGAGGTGATCTTATATATGGTGATAATCTGATGATGGGGTTTAGAAATGGATAATGGGACTCCTTAACGGATGGTAGTAAATCAATGTGATTCAAGATATTTACTGTTGGAAGTTATTGCTTTACAAAGTAACTACACCATAATCTGGGTCAGGGCTTGATGATGACTTAAGAGATGGTAGTAAATCAACCGTTATTTAAGATATTTGCTTCCGGTAGTTGAACAAAGTTTTGTACTCTATATCCGAGTAGTGGTAGCGGTGAGTAGTCAGCGACTAAAGCTAACCAATCGCCGCTACTACTATCGTTAGTTTCTGCGTATTGTTGATAACCAACTTTAGACAAAGAGGAAATTATTTGAATACTAGCTTTTTCCCGCCACTTTTAATAAGTAAATATACAAGGTTCTAAGTAAGAAAATAATTGAATGTTAGTAATAGTGTAATGATTTATAATATCATTAACCACTAAACATTTCTATACATTTGGACCAACGATACGAAATGAAATTATTTCATGAGATTACCAAATACAAGGTTGAAACAGAATGAATTAGAATTTTATCTATAAAAGAAAACTACACTTTGTTTGCTTGTCCTCAGTCTAAGGGAAATAAATCAAATCATATTATTCAGTATTATGTTTTAAATATTAATTATTTTGGTAACACTTATTACATTAATACCTACCTACACATGGATGTAACTTACTGTTCATGTAGGATTTCCTTTCATTTTTAAATAAAAAATAACTTTGGTTACTATTGCACATTTTGAATAGTCAACATGTTCAATATCTTTAATGTGTGCAATGTTAGTAGCTTAATTGACACTCGCCGGTCGAATATCAAAATACAGATGTCGTTCGTAATATAATTTCTAGTCAAAATTCATCCCAGAGGAATGATGTTAACCGAATAAGCTAATGTAAAACATTAATTTTTCAACAGAAGGAATTTTATTTTACAATTTTATGTAATATTTTTTTCCCATAAAATAAAGTGTAATGATAAAAATGAATATGGGTAATTACTGCAATGTTTTCATTGACGTATCATACCATTATTTTTCTAAGTAATTTACAAAAGTTTTGATGCAAGTAGCGATGAGTTAGTTTGTTATTAAAGTTTTTAACTAAATTAATAAATGTTAAAACATTTTAACTGACAAATATTGTTAAAAACTTAAGTAAATTTCGAACTAGTAAATAATTTCTTTTAAAACATATCGATCGTTAAGGGTCAAATACCATATTATTATTTTAGGAACAAATTTTTAAAATTTATCTTATAAATCTATCGCGTTAATCAATTACCACGTTAATCGTTATCTATTATCAGGTTCATTGTTATACTAGACGCATCTAACAGTCTTCACCATACGATAACAGCAACTTAGTTAATGGTACGTGTAGGCTAGCCGTCTCACTTTATAGGCGCGTCGCGTTCGCGGATTCACACCGACTCAATCGACGCTTGTGGCCCTATCTCACGCTAACTGCATTACCTTGATTGTATAACTTATTCATTCCGCGTTTTCCACAATACTTTTATCACCGAGCCTCCGACCCGGATTTTCTGGTCAGTCGGTGAGTAAGTACTTAATTTTGAAAGAAAATACGCCGATTTCAGTTTCACTTCCTGTTTGTGTAGACATAAAACCTATTCGTTTATAGACGCATGTGTGTATGTCAAGGATTTATGCAAAAAGTACTTTAAGCTTGTAAGTATTCGCTTCGGTCTCTAGTTCCTTACAACGAGTACTGTATATATTCTATGTCCGCCTATGAGATCATAACTTGTTATTATAACGTAAAATATTCCAGAAACCCTTCTTTTCCAAGTAACCTTTAACAATTATTTCATCTAGTCTTATGCTAGATATTCTTATTCATTCTTTTGGCTTCTTTTGGAATGATTTTAGTAATTATATATGTAAAGTGGAAAATTTAGTTTGCTCGCAATAATCATCTATGATTCTGAAAAATCTTTTTGCATTAGCAAGCCCATACTTCGAGAAATATGTTGTCATACCACGATTCATATAGGCAGAGCAGAGAATAATACAATAAAAGTCGTAAAACACTGTTTAAACGACGCAAGGTGGAGAGAGACTGCTTATTAACTGACGAATCGTACCGAATATTTTCCCAAGTAGACCCTGTTGCTGATCATCGATTTCATTTGGCGAACGGTGGAAAGGCCGTTGGACAAAGCTGATAAAAAATATTTTAGCTTTGTGATGATGAATTTTATTTCAATATTTTCCTGACCAAATTTATATGCACAATACATCGAACCGAAATGAAGGTCATTATTACAAGGAAAAAAAACTAATTTTTTTCTATAAACAACCGGAAGAATATGGCTTCAGCTTAAAAAGTCTTCATATAAATTTTTAGTACATTATGGAAATTAAAAGAATCTCCTTTTGCTTAATTTCTTCTTCGACTTGGCTTTAAATACATTCATCGTTTTCTTATTAGAGTTAGTTTAAAAAAAAATTATAAATTAATATTTTAATTCTTCTATTAAGAACTAAAAAATTACCTAGCGCTTTATGTTAAATGTTATTTTCAAAGTTCCACATATTCACATAAGACCCTATAATTTTGTCACATACTTTTTCCATCAGGTTTCTAACAATTTCAACAGACATGCGTGGACAATTTTGCTGATAGGTGTATTGGGTTAGATACAAATTTATGTAAACATAAACGATTTTATATGTTTTTAATATACCTTCCTAAATATATATAAGCCTCAATTGAGGCTGATTTGCTGCCCTCGATCTAGTTCAATAAGTTACATTCAATAAGTCTTCCGAAACGAATTAAATTAAAAAACCCACCTCTTTACTTGTACGATTTGAACAATCTCAAAAAATATAGTAACTTGCACTTAGTTAAGAACATCCAACTAAAATCATTTAGGTGGTAACCGTATATCCACAATTTCAAAAGAAACAGGTTCGAGTCATTTCTTCACGCTTCCTTAATGTTGACATACACCAGTAGAGGTGACATAATTTTTATGCTTGCCGACATTTTTGCTTCATTTACTTTACCCTAAGTTTTCTGACATAAAACCTAAAACATTCGCTCATAGCTAGGAATGTACATCATATTAAAGCAAATTGAACATAAAGTTCTAAATTTTGAAAAAAGATTTCCAAAATTATCTCATAATAGACGATGTCGAAACAAATCGCTCTTAATAAGCCTTAAACAAACCTTGAAATAACCGAATAACAAAAGTTGAATCGCCCGTAATGTATTGCGGGCACACAGCAACATAATGAAGATGTTTACAAAATTTTATATCAACCGTAAACATAATCCGTAATAAAAGAAATTACAGCAATATAAACGGAAGGCGCATTGGGAGCATGTCAGATTGTTATCAGTAAAATTGGCCCTCGTAATCAACGCGCAAATCAGATACAGGCCGCTGAAGTATACAGAGGTTAAGAAATTTTTGCAAAACTGCTAATGGCGTGCAGAATGAATATGTGGCTCTAAAGAAAAAGCTTAACATGTGCAAAATATATCAGTCTGCTTACGGATGTCGGTCACTGTGGCAAACTGTTATTAGATACTTTGTATATATATGTACGTTAAACAAAAAAATAATATTAAAAAAATGAATAACAAATTTTGGTACGGTACTGTTATACCTATAAAAAGATAGATATATGAAAAATGTACAATACATTTTCTTATTACGTAAACTGTTCAATGATGGGTTAAACGTGAGAATTATCCTGTGAGAAAGTCTTTATCTTCGTTCTCTCTACATACGGTATGTTAAATCATTATAATTCAAGCCCCTAATAAAGAATCATAGGATAAACTGAAATGATGATTTCGTAATTGAAACCAGCTGGAAAGGAATAATTAGATAATTTTTTAATAATATTCAATGATAATAGCCTTATAAAAAATATTGAAACCTTCGTTTGTTTTGTACAAATCTAACGATAATAGGCTTATTACAGGAATGTGACGAAACCGTAATCTGTTTTGTGGTACATTTTAATTTAATGCTCGAATGAAAATAAATACGTAGAAACAAAACATTCCAATCTAAACACTCACACTATAAGGAACTCGTACTCTTAAGAATATTGAAAAGTTCAAACAATTAATTGACAAGTGTTCATATTAAACTATTACGATTAGTATTATTTCCAAAACCTGTTACAATTTTTCTCTGTAGTATTTTCTAAACTTTGCTATCGTAATTTTCCCAGAGTTCTTATGTGCATTCAGTTTTTTTTACGCCTTTCCATATTTTCAAGAATCATGTCTCGCAAAAAAAAATAGTGGGTGAGAGTATTTGACTTCAAAAGTATGAGAAATGAAATGACGTTTTGGAATACATTTTAAAAAACCGTTTTTATGAGGGCCCACTCTATGGATGTAGTAAAAAAACATTTTTCCCTCAAAATTTGGTCTAAGAGAATGTTTATATAAAAAAATAAAAATTGTGAGTAAACTGTATGTACAGACATAAATAATCTACATACTCGGTATGTATTATTATAGTTAATCTAAATAATATGTATGCAGTGACATAATTAATCTACCTAAACTTGTGAAATTTCTTTACGATTGGGCTTGACTAGAAATAATTATTTTGCTGTGAACTGGAGATAGACAGACGGTCAGATAGATTCACAATCATAAAGGTTCAGTTTTCTCCACTCGACTATGGAAATCAAAAAAATATGTTACAGGAAACATCTTTTAGATTTACATGGAATATATATATCATCATTCTAGATTCATTCCTCCAAAATTAATATATTTTAAATAATAAAGATTTTACTAGGTTTTGAAATATTCATAATAAACAGATGCCAATCTGTTTGTTTATTATGAATATTTTACATGTATTGCAGCCTCTATTTTACGTATATTGTAGCCTCAGTATCTATTTTTGTCTAACCACACAGTGTTTCGTTATTTTTAAAATAATCAAATGAATTTTATAAAAGTTCGATGGTGAAACTTTGATCGAAGTTGGTTGTTGATAGACGTTCACTGTGTACGAAAATTGTGGTGGATTTGACTTCGAATTTTGGAAAACCTTTAGATAGTGCATAAAACTTTAATTAAATCTTGGCTTTGACTTGAACCTTCAATTTAAAATCAAAATAAAGCAATTTCTCAAAGTTAACTACATTTAATAAAAATTACACAATTCTTTCAATCGATTCTTTAACTATAATATTATCATATTAATCGTTAAATTATTACGTTATTCGTTCACCTTAAATTTATTAGTAGGCAACTGATATTCACTGATGAAAATATTTATGAGTTTAAGATATATCGGTATTCATGAATTTTAGCTTTTCCTGTATTTTGCTTTCAAATAATATCGTATTCGAAAGAAAAATATGATATGAAATTCAAAACACCGAATTCAAATAATAGGGCATCGATTACTACAGTCCTTAATCCATTTTGATTCTTTAAATATAACTTTTCTTTTCTGTATTGTAACAACGGAACGTGGAATTCATCGTGTCGCGTCTTCCCCTTACTGATTGATACTGTTAGCATTGTCAAGGCTAAACGTTGTGGGGTTTGTGATGATGTTCTAATTTCCAAACAACGTTTTAAGCTTTACCAATTTATAAAAAACAATGGTTTAAATTAGTTGAAATTAATTAAAAGTAATGAACCAAAAGTGAGAGCTAAATGAAACATTTATCTGTTTAAGCATAATTGAAATCAAGTACGTAGTCAGCTTTAATTAAGGCAATACGTATAATTACATAATTGAATATGTGTTTATATGTGTATGTATATGTGCGTGCGTGCACATATACGTGCGATAGTGTCGGTTTGTGCGTGCACGTGTATGTTAGCTACGTACCCTATGCCGGCCCGTTACAAGCAAACCCCACGCTAAAGCATTTATTATGAAAAAGTTCATTTGCTTTCTCACCATTAATTCCATTTCTAATTGAATATAATTCAAAACAAATTTCATGCAAAAACTAACTTTAAATCGAATATACGTTTAATGTAAACTATAAACGAAAATATAGGTTAAGTGGCGTAAGACCGAGACACGTGTGAGTGGCAATAGACGTGAGTAAGGGATGACGTTGTCATCGTTGACAGGGGCTATTTGCCTTCGCCCCCACTACCCTCACCCTTGAGGAAATTATAAATTAATTCGATGATGTGAAGATTTTTTCTCGACTGTATAACGGTTAATAATATATTACGCAATGTTAATGGCGAATTTAGTTTATATTTTCGGAAGTAAGTCTAGAAGGAAAGTTAATTTGTGCGCCTATATTGGTGTAATTTTTTAAATTGGATTGATATATTAATCTTCTATTAGAACTTTTAGTTTCTGCGTAAAATATTTAAATGGATTCGATGAAACATTTGTTTAATAACGAAAAACTAAATATGTAAAGTTGCAGAAAATACTGATTTTTTGGGATATGTCGTTTTCTTCTGAGCTCTTTGCTTATAATAAACTTTAACCAAGAAAAGTATGTTTTTTATTTATAAAGAAAAAACCTATTTCATCAATATCTACGAATAAAACACACCAAAAACTTTGTGTTCCAACGAAAACTTTACACATATAAATGTTTCTGAATAGTTGGTACGTTTTTTTACATTTCCGTGTCTCAAAAGGAATCATAGTTTGTTGAGAAAATAATAAAAATTAATACGTATATGTACATGGTCGAAAATAATATTAACATTTAACAGAAATATAATATTTAAACCGTTATTTTTACTTATGTGCATAAGAAGCACTCGTTGTGGGAGTTCTACCCGTACTTAATATGTTTGTATAGTTATTCATATATTTCAGTGCAGCTAATTTCTTAAAAAACAAATAAACGTTTAAATTAATAACTCAAAACACTTAATCCGTAACTTAATTTTAAGCCATTTATTATATCACTTTTGTTGGTGATGTATTTATATTTCCCATTTTATTTCTATTTATGATAAGAGACTCATGGAAATTTATGCTGCACAAATTAAGATAAACGATGAAGAGATTAGAACAACAATTCGCACTTTCGAAAGTTCAATGAAAGCTTATATAATATTAAGCAGTTTTATAAACTAATGTCATATGAATGCAAAATAAAAATTTTTGGATGATACAATTTTTATGTACTATCCGATATGAAAGCATACGCGATGATGTAAATATTGTATGAACTCAATTTTTAAAAAGTTTATTACTTCCTTTGTTTATATTGCCGTAATATAGATTATTCAATTTCATTTTATGATGTATATTTCGGATATTGGTCATAAAAGGAAACTTTAATAACATAAATTATGTCAATATAAACAGTGAAAGTAAAAAAAGTACATTAAATTGCATTAACGAAATTGGTGGCTAGGAAATGATCCATCGTATCGAAAAAAAAGAGATGTTAAATTTTTGTAAAAGGAAGAGAGTTACTTATTGAAATTTTATACTTCGCTAAATTTATTAAAATTATTGAAAAACCATCAAGTACGTGCCGTAATACATATAGTAGTGCTCTATAGTTATTTTGTTTGAAATTTTGATTATTCATAATAGAATTACTCGCAAATTCTTTGTAAAAAAAGCGAACGGAGATCATGTCTTTTATTGATTTCTATGAATAGCGAAGCTGAAAAGGTCGAAAAATGCACCACATTCACTTTTTACTGATTTAAGTACATTTCTGCAGGGAAAAAGAACTTATAATTTCTTCACGTCTCCTGCTTGCAAATCTATGTACATGAAATTTTGCGAGTAAATTTTATTTTCTGAATCTTTAACTGAGATGCGTTTGGCTAGAGTTTAAATTGTAACTGCATACTAAGATGAAGAAGATACATAAATGAAAATATTTACATATTTTAGTAGGTTTTGATTTTTTAACGGATGCTACTATAATCATATTACAGGATAATATTCATGTAACTGTTAACGCGCGATACAAAAATCTAAATATTTGAATCTATTATAGGATATAATATAATATATAGGATATAAATAACCTTGATCCCTAATTCACGCGTAGTTAGTTAAGTGTTACGCTTAAGTTGGAAACCATAACAGGGAAACTTGTTTACGAAGTAATTTCGACCACAAAATTAAATTAACACTCCATTCTTAAGTTGTCCTTTACTAACTGGCCGCAAACTAGACAAACTCGTCATCGACCAAGAAGTTCGCATGCCTCCTCCTCACTAATGTCAATCCTAACTGAATCCAAAACCGGCTTAAGGCCGCTACAAAAACTCAGATAAATCGTTAAACTTTTCACAAAAATCTACATTGGACGTAAATGAATTATACGTGGAAATATACGATTCGTCACTTACAGAAGATACACGCGAGCTAGGGACGACGGGTCCGGCGCTGACAGGGCTATCTGCCTTCGTCCCCTTGTAGAAATTACGAATTAATGCGTTAATGTGAACACTTTGTCACGTTTATAAGGGTAGGCAATAGATCACGCGATACTAGTGCTAAATTAAGTATATGTTTCGAGAAACGGATAGTTCCACTGCGGCCGAATGTGTTAAGGTAAATTTCAATACGTTTTGGGTAATAATGAATATGGCGTCAGTTTTCATGGCGTTGAGTAAACAAGGATTAAAGTACAGCCTGGAATAAAGGATTAAATATTATCTTCAACGAGTACTCGCACTTACTGTTACTATGTTTACATTACAACAGTGTAAACAATAAACCTATGATTAATGGTAAACTATGAAGGTACACTTCTTAATAGATACGTAACTTTTGCCTGTTTTGACAGACCTAATTAAAAGGTTTTCAATTCATAGATACCGTATAATTCTCACGTATGATGTAACAAATTTTCAAAAATTTTGTAATATTTCAAATCAAATATCACTATAGTATAAAAATTGTATTAGAGCGATACAAGTTTATAAACAAGGATTCTCTATAAACCAAAGTCTCTAAAAAGTTTTCCATAAACTTTCGGTATTATATCTTCAGAATTAACCTTAAAAATATACAAAAAAATATATATTCCTATTTTCGTGGCTACTAAATATAAAATACGAAAAAAACTAAGTTAAAAAATTGAAGGGTCGTATTAAAAATATAGCGATAATTGCAGTTGCCTTAATTTTTTAAATTCGCACCATGTTTTACGCCTGTCAAAGATATTGCAGGCAATAGATTTACATTTAAGGAAGTTAATATTTGTAAATTGCTTAATTAGAAATACTATGAACCCTCAAATGTTTATAATTGCCTAAACATCCCATATTGTGAGTTCTACTTGTACTTTATTTGCTATGAAACATACAGAGTACGTTGTGATACAGAAATATAAAAAATACATACATATTGCTGAACAACGGTTAGTAGTTGGTGGTTGCTGTTTTATTTATATCATACAATACAATTGTAAAAAACTGGGTGTGTACATTGAATATTTTTAAGTAAAACTTAGTGCTATCTAGTAAAGATATAGTACTAAATCTAAAACCACTCTTTTTAGAATTATTTTCTGTTTGCCCGTTTGTCTGTCTGTTCGCACCTTAGTTGTGCACTGCACAAAACTGGGTCTGTACATTGAATATTTTTAAATAAAACTTAGTGCTATCTGGTAAAGATATAGTACTAAATCTAAAACCACTCTTTTTAGAATTATTTTCTGTTTGCCCGTTTGTCTGTCTGTTCGCACCTTAGTTATGCACGCTAATTTCTGCAACGGATAAACTAACTTGGTTGTGATTTTCAGTGAAGTATTTAGATTACCTTGGGTCATCATTTCGTTTGCGTTTCATTTCAGTCGGTTCACAAATAAAAAAAGATACGTCAATCCTTAATTTAGGTTCATTGTGCACGTTTCATATCTGAACTGACGGATTTAGGTGCCAATGCCATCAATTAGCTGTTTTAGTAAACTGTATGCACATAGAGTTTTGAGAGAGAAAAGGAAAAAAATCCCAAAAAACCCGATAACATTATTTACTCCGAAGTCGCTGACACAGCTAGATATAAATAAAGTCGATGACAGGTGAAGAAAGAAAAAATTCGCTAAGTTTTTGATTACCTATTTTGTTTTATTGTTAAGAAAAAACAAACATGAGAACCAGTATACAAGGTATAACTATTTTATATTTAGATTAACTTTTGAATAATTTTTAACTTCAAAAAAATTCTTAAAAAATACAAAAGTTATAAAAACGAACCTAAAAAATACTAAAATCCGACTACGTCAAAATAACAGTAAAAAAACAAGGTGGATAATCATAATTTTACTGAAATATAATGATCACTTAATTGTGAAGCCGTAGGCGATGTTCAGTTTTGAGATGTCAGTATTTTTTTCCAGTAGAACATGTATGTGTCAATTAATTATATACAGTACAATTCTTACTCAATTATTTCTCTATTACTTTCAAAAGAAACTTTTCTATCTAATACACAACTCAACACTCAATTACAATAAATTATCATATAAATAATTGTATTCTTTGTTGAAGGCACTTAATATTTTGAGATTAATATTTTAATAATTAAATCTACTCTATAAAGTAAAAAAAAGTAAAGTAATGTGATGCCCTTAATCTGCCTCCAAGAGACGCGTGTAAGACGTTACCACATACGTTTATTTAATCAACTTTTATCAATAAACTAACGTATTAAATCATAAGAGTAAGTATTTTGCTCCAAATATAGCTTGTCATCGATCGCTTGGAATCATTCCTTGGTAAAATTACGTACCAAAACTATATAAGTCGTTTACAACGATAGTATTATCTAAAATATTTTATAGATGTACTTTTAATTGACTCTGCAAATATTCTTCTTATAGTATTTGTAGTTTGACTTTTTACCTTGAATTTAACTCACCTTTTATAGAAGGCTAGCTGTTGTGTTTTATTTTCATAAAATCCTGCCCTGATTTAAAATATTAAAATATGAAAATTTTAAAAATTTTAGATACTCTGTTATTAACGACAAAATATTATTACATTCAGTTATCATAGGTTTCTTACTTTGTTTTAAACTTTCCACAAATTGTTTAGTATCTCGCTATAGTAAGTATGCTTTACCTACGAACATTTTTATTTAAATTTCAATAGTATATATTCTTTTATTCGATCTTATGATTATGTTTTATAAATTGACACGTGCTAAAATAGAAGAAAACTTAACACATGCAAACATTTTGTAACGAAATCTCAATAACGACATTTTCCCAACGGTGCTTTTGAAACATTCTGCAAATTCAGCTAAGAAAAACAATTATGCTATCCCATCTTCAATAGATACATCCCTCCTCGTTCATAATAATCAACCCTACCGTTCTACACGCAGATATATTGGGAGATACGTAGACCTTCAAACGGGGTATGTAGAAATCCAGTTATATGGAGGGGCGCGGATCTGCATCGTCGCATACTGTTACACTTAATAGGACAAGTCGGTGAAGACGTGATTGGAATAAATTTGCTTTTGACTCAGATCGCCGCACCTCGTGAGCCTCAAATTGAATCGCTCAACTAGATTGGACAGCAACGCTGATATCGATATGGTCGGGGCGGCGTCCACACGCGTCGCTAACGCTTTTTCAATTTAAAACGACGAGAGCCTAGATGCACGGCACTGTGAGATTGGTTGGCGCTTATTTCTGCATATCATTGTAACTAATTTATAGTTGATAAAATTACTACTGATTTGAGATGTATGTTTGGAAGAACAAGATTCTCAGATTTGATATTGACTGATTGAAACAGTTTATAGTTTTCGTGTTACCTTTAAATGGTATGACGCATGTATGTTTGACATATACTATTACCTTTATACGACTTTCAAAAAGTTCTCTGTATTTTATGTATTGTAAATTAAATAATTCGTTTCGTAGACATTTGATGAAAACTTTTGCCATAAAAATATTATATTATGGTACAAACCGTACTAAAAATGAGCATGAACAAAGATTCTGCTTAATTTTAATTATTATATGAAATATGAAATTAATATAAAAATATTGCTTTTTATTGGAATTTTTTTCTGATGATTGTATTCTGAATACTAAAGAGATCATGAGATAACGGTACCAAATTGAGAGTAATTGCAAAGATAAAAGAGGAAATATTTTGAAGTTTAGTCACATTAACTAAAATAACTAGAAAAGTCTGAAAAGAAATGGGTACTCGTAAATGAAAGAAATGAGAAGAAAAGTAAATAGTGAAGTTTATAGAAATAGATCAGATAGGGGAATTTCTAAAATATGCTAATAATTAAGACGGCTATATGGGTGGAAAATCTGGATGGAAGAGAATATAGGTTTAGACCTTCACTCTAAACCTATAATCTGGATGGAAAATGTGGATGGAAGGGAAATAAGGTTTATACCTTCACTATAAATAGATTTACAAACGGATGTGTCGAGTGAGACAATATATGCTTTTCCTTGGTGCTTCTGTATATCGGCCTGAGGCACTCGTTTAATAAGAACATATTACGAAGATCATTATTTAATAATTCTTTTATTTAAACTATTTTCAGACATATATGGATGTGTTTTATGTGGCCATTTTCCATCACACTCAGTAAACGCTGATAGCTAGACTTGAATATTTTTGATAGCGAGATTTATATATTCCAACTTAAGCTGTTTACCGCAAAATGACACAAAGTCTTTATTACTGTTGATATATAAATGGCCCATGATGGGTTCCTTTAATTACGAGAAAGTAAGGAGATTTTGTTCATTTTTCTACTTTTTATATCACAAAACGTGTTTTTGGTTATTTTCTTCGTAACTAAAATTATTATTGTGAAAAAGGAACAGTTTTTACCAAACAAAATTGCCAATTTGGGAAAGCTTCTACCGAAAGTTACTCTACTATTTTCCTTAAAACGTAATTTTTATGTATTTATTTATTCATACACTATAAAATTTAGGGAGTGGTACGAAATGTAGGAACTCTTAGAGAAAAAAATTCCTTGCTTAATTAAAAATAAGGAATTTTAAAGATAATACTTTTTGAGCTCTATTTTTTTTCAAACTATAGTAAACCATTATCTGAATACGAATGACAGCTATTATCTGAATACGAAAATTCTACCTTCTGAAAAAAGTTAATTTGAAAATATAAATA